>OX382338.1:10312498-10918180 GCA_947507615.1 Hemithea aestivaria
CTTTGGTGCACATTACACTTTGAGCTATTTCAAGAACTAAACTATACATACCCTCGTACCACGGTAAAGAGATATACAGTAGTTTGACTGAGCGTGATTTTTGAACATAAATACCTACAGTCTCGCGGTACATGCGCAAGTCATAGGGCTGCCGGGCAGCCGCTGCCCGCATATAGTAGGTACCTGGTACCTACCTATTTCATATCATCTACTTACTTGAGCTAATATCTAGATGTGTTATTATAAATTAATTATATTATTTTTGTACATTTATTGATATTTTTATTATAAGCTTTTATTTCATTTTCATATTACCTACCTATATGTACCTTACTACATACGCTTAGGAACCACTGAATGTCCGTTACAAAAATGCAACAGTCGAATGAGATTTGAAAATGTATTGTATCAAACTTAGTACACCCTTCATCCCGCGTTTTTGCGGCTATGACTAAAAATACCTAAGAACACTTCCGCCTAACTTACTTTCAAACAAAATCTAAATCGAATCTATGAGACAGACACGTCAAACTTATCACACCCTTTCGTCTTTGCGTCGGGAGTTAAAAATAAATACGATTGATCACTCTTCAATTCAATAAAAAGTAGGTACATAACAGGTAGATTAAAACTAAAGTTGGTTCATAATTAAGAAGCCTAATCTGGGAACTACAATAGGTTTTATTCCAGCTGTTAGAAATTGTGATACATAACGATTTAAATGCTTAATAAACGATGCGAAAAAGCAAATCAACCAAATTAAAAATAAACAATATAAGAAATGACATAGTCTATGGCACTATGGTTTAACATAAGTCATGATGACAAGGCGGCTAGATAAAATGTATGTGATAAAATAGCAACAGAAAAATAGTAAACTATGTAATTGCCGAAAATATAATACAGTTCAACAAGTAAATATGTACTTTTATTCAAGATCCTGTTCGTATGTATGTTTGATACTATTAATTCAGAAGCGTGATGAACCTGACGAACGCTAACATGTCCAAATGCTGTTAGTAAGAGCTGTTCATGACGGAATGGATATTGAAAGAGATTGGGTATGTTTTTCATTAATAATAGTTCTAGTGAGTTACTAGGTAATTGTAGATCGATCTGGAAATTTGGCTGAGCGGTGAAATGCGCGTCAGCGATGTGCACTGCTTTGCGTTTACGACGCAACGCTATCGTAAGTTGGCAGCAACTGGTTGTGCCCAGGTATTTATTTTGCTCACTTATTATTGTGTTTAATATTTTGTATCAAACGATAGCTTTGCTGGTCTGTGTAGTTCAGAGTTCAGAAGTCTAACAAATTTTATTGGTTTAATTTTTTGTAGTGTAATAATAATTACACACACACATTACAGTATACTTAATAATAATTAATTATTAAAATAAATAAAACGGACAGTTCTACCTCTATATTATGGTGGGTTCGTGTACAATGTCCTACACACATATTTTGGTACCTACATTTTCTGTGAGGTACTTGATTAGACAAGTTATTTTATGTTGCTGATATTTTATGTGATATTGCTCTTCGGAGCAATGACCTTTATGTTAAATTAAACTAAATTTTAACAAACCTTTACTGTAATCAATGGTAAATAATAGTTATTTTGCTATAGCGAAGTTGCTAGAATAAGCAAATTTTGCATAACCTTATTTGATTTGGTGAGAAGATAAAGGAATAAATAAAATGAATTACTGTTCATATTAAGGCATTTCTTGTCATGCTTGAGGAGGTCAGTTTTGAAGATAAGGCACTGGCCGCACTGATCTGTCAAGTTTTGCTTCTTTGTCAAGAATAGCTGATAGTATAATATATTTTGAATTTTGCTAAATTGTACAATATGTTTTCCAATGGAAGTAAGAGAATCTTACTCTAGCATTTATGATGAAATTATTACTGACCATATCCTTATCGCAGACTTTCCTAGCACAGTGTTTATGATACCTTGAGAAGGTGGACATTAGCAGAGCTGCGGCACCCAGCCACACGTTGGAGCTACAAGCAGAAAAGAGGAATGTTCAACGTGTGGGTTTTGAGTACCTTCTTCTTGGTCGTAGCCTCATGATTGAGGGACGTGATCATGGTGCCTCATCAGCTTTGACACCACTTCCTTCCATCGATGCCGGTCCTGCGCCATTTGGATTGACGCTTGTAGGGTGGCTCCCGTAGCATCATGGGTCACATGCGTCCATCGCGTGGGTGAGCGCCCTCTACCTCTCTTCCCTTCTACACTGCCAGTAAGGATAAGTCTCTCCAGACTGTCTGGGTCGCGCCTGACGGTGTGTCCGAAGAATTTGAGGACTCTCTGCATGCAGATTGTTGTTCGAGTACCTAAGGTATTATGAAACTGTTTGTCAATGTTACCTACAAAATATGGCATCGGTTCACATTAAGTTCATTTTAGACTTTGTAACAATTCGGTTCGTAAAGATTATTTTATTAATCTTCTATGCTTAATACCACGGTAAAGAGATATACAGTAGTTTGACTGAGCGTGATTTATGAACATAAATACCTACAGTCGCGAGGTACATGCGCAAGTCATAGGGCTGCCCGGCAGCCGCTGCCCGCATACAGTAGGTACCTACCTGTTTCATATCATCTACTTACTTGAGCTACCTACCTACTACCTACTTACCTATCATGTCGTGGCGGCGTATATTAAAACCCAAGACAAGACAAAAGACAAGACAAGAGACAAGAAAAGAGACAAGACAAGAGATAAGACAAGAGACAAGACAATACAACCTCCTCCCCTTCCCCTCCTCCCCTCCCCTTTCCCCTTCCCCTCCACTCCTTCCCCTCCCCCCCTCCCCCTCCCCTCCCCCTCCCCCTCCCCCTCATACCCTTCCCCTCCCCTCCTTCCCCCTCCACTCCTTCCCCCTCCCCTCCTACCCCATCCTCCCCTTCCCCCCTATCCTTCCCCCTCCTCCCCTTCCTCCCCTTCCCCCTCCTCCCTTTCCCCCTCCTCCCCTTCCCCCTCCTCCCCCTCCTCCCCTTCCCCTTCCTCCCTTTCCCACTCCCCTCCTTCCCCCCTCCCCTTCCACCTCCTCCCCTTCCCCCTCCACCCCTTCCTCCCCCTCCCCTCCTTCCCCCTCCCCTTCCCCCTCCTCCCCTTCCCCCTCCCCTCCTTCCCCATCCTCCCCTTCCCCTCCCCTCCTTCCCCCCTCCTCCCCTTCCCCTCCTCCCCTTCCCCCTCCTCCCCTTCCCCCTCCTCCTCCCCTTTTTAACTAACTGACCTTTTTAATTTTATTACCTTTCCATGTTGCTTGATAAACAAGTGAATTAAATTAAAAATTTAAAAAACCCCCAACGCAATACGTAATTCTTCATTTTGTGGTGGCGGCCATCTTGGATTTTTAATTTTATATAATGGGTTGTATTCTACTAGTTAAGCCCTTTCATTTGATACCCATATTGAGGGGGTCGCGGAAGAAAAAAGTGATCCGCCATTTTGTAGCGGCGGCCATCTTGGACCGATTTCCACCAAACATGTCTGAGAACACTCTCGACTAACCTTACTTTCAAACAAAAAAAACTAAATCAAAATCCGTTCATCCGTTCGGGAGCTACGGTGCCACAGACAGACACACACACAGAGAGACAGACAGACAGACAGACACGTCAAACTTATAACACCCCGTCGATTTTGCGTCGGGGGTTAATAATGTTATTTCTGGATTTCCTGATAAGTTCAATGATAAGTTCAAGCTACCAAAAACAGCATAATATAGTATGCTATTTTTTTGCCATTTTTATATAATTTATTATATTATGTATACATACGTCAAAAGTAAATAACGTAAATAACACTAAATACTTGCAAAAAACTATCGCGACGTCCGCCCGTCGCTGCGTGGCACCCGCTTCTGGATTATATACCCACTTCTACCCACATCTACCGACATCTATTCACTTCCATTTTCCGGCCGTTTCTATGGAGTCAAACTACTGTATATCTCTTTACCGTGTTAATACTGAGACGGAATGTATAGTGTACCGTAAAGTCTATTACTATAGTTATTAATCAGTCATATTCCCATTGGCAATTAATAATAAATCTTGAAGCTTAGCCCCTGAAGCAAGGAAATATGATATTAGAGAACCATTTTTAAAACTAAAACATTGAATGTGTTTTAAGTAAATTATATCTGCATTAATTATATATATAGGTATCTGTATACATGTAGAGATGATGTACCTATACCCAGTAGGTATTGACACAAAGTATTTTTACATTTGAATTACTATAGCTATAATATTGGATACAGAGTTTTCTAGAATCAAATTGAATTTTAATATCAGTGAACCAGAACAATATTTTGGTTCAGAAAGTAAAAGAAAAAAAAGTGTTTAGTGAAATAAAATGACAGTAAAAGCACGGCTTATACTAAATGTTCCCAATGAGGTCAAAGTGACTGTGATATTATAATATTGTTCTGTCAGTCTTAGGTCCGTCTAAACATAACATTGTACCTTGAAATGTGTCTTTTATTATTATTACAATTTGCATGCTGAAAAGCGGACTGTAGCAGACTATTATATTATAGAATAGAAAACTCCTTATTGTTCACACAAATACAGCAATATAAACTTGGAACTAAGGTTGCACAGAAGGAAGTGTTACGATTGGCAGTCTTATCACTGATGGCGATCTCTTCCAGACAACCATATTATAATAACTTGTTATCTTTTGTATACATACTCTCGCAATGAATAACTTTGAAATTTGAACTTTGAGTATATAATGTAGACTTATTAATAAATGTAGTGTATTCCACAATGAATGATGTTGACTCATCAAACTGATATTTTATGGATATATATTCTCACATATTATTTGGGAGGCCTACAGCTATGGTGCATAAATAAAGTAGTGAAGAGCCAATAAATAGCTTCCACATATAAAGTGATAACACCATTATATGCAAAAGGAATAAGGATACAATATTATAACAGATGACATATTATCTTTTTGGAAGGGTTTACATAATTCTTATCATAGACTTGAGTAAATGAAATGTATGTGTACAATCATTTGAATGCTCTTAGGGCAGGTTGTCTATTACAGAATGATTTACGGGTTACCACCAAACTACTAATGGGGGGATTTATACTGCTCACTACATAGCTCAGATTTCATATTATTGAATGGTACAGAAGAACAAATAATAAAATAATTTTGTGATAATTTGTATTCATAGTTGGAATTCTGGATTTGCCCCAGATGTCATAAAGTAGAATTATTGTTATGACACTACATGATTTATAAACGTGAGCATGTAACCTTTTGTAAAGAAGACATTTTTTTAATTATTGCAATTGTTACTACCTACTTTCTATGTAAGGCAGATTTGAAATTTAATTAGGTAAATTATTTAGATATGATTACATTTAAAAGTAACGGTATGCAATGGTTACCTGTCGTTTGAACTATCTAGTACCATCTTTATAGGATAGTAGTATCCAGTCATTAAGTTAAGATTACTAGTAGTACTAGTTTAAAAGTATGTTCAGGCTACCATATTTACACATTGTTTGTTGATAGAAACACTTCAAAAGTAAGTGTGAAATTACATGATCAGTAAATATCAATGGTCCATCTATGAATGTAGTGATCAATGAATATCAATGGCCCATCTATGGATTTAGTGATCAATGAATATCAATGGTCCATCTATGGTGTGTATATCTAGGATGTGTATATGAAGTCACTTAAATTATATAACATTAAAGCATGAAGAGTTTTGTGGGAAGTATTATATAAATGAGAATTTACTTAATATTTATTCATAGGTGAATAAGAATTGTTTTAGATAAAGATATAATTAGTCTTCCACACTGTTAATAATATTATTTTGAATGAATGGTAAGAGACCAACAAACAAATGATGAACTGAAACTGTCTTTTACTATATATGTAAATATAGGTTACATATATACACATTGGTATACATGCACAGAATGTTCTCGTTTAGATCCATTTGATAACTAGGTGATATAGTAGAAGGCATATCAAATATAAAGACTAACTGACAGTTTATATTTGGAGGACCATAATTAAATATTGATGATATTGCATTTTATAATATAATATGGTATTAAGTTTCATTTCACAAACTTAAAAGTTAACTAATAATTGTATGAGCTTGGATGAAGAAATTCCCACAGATTCGAGGTCCTTTGGCCGCGACAGACATAACCAATGTAAACACCACAATGCATGACAAGTGATGGCAAATTTTGGTATTGTCATTTAGAATAGAATGTTGTTTTTAAGATTTGATGAATTGGGTATGTTGATATTGTTCAGACCTAAATGATGGTACATTTCTTCATGCTAATAAGATGGTGCTCTCAAAGGGAGTCATTGTTCACAAATTGTCACTATCATATATCAGTAACTTTCTGAAGGGACTTACTTTATGTTTTGGACATCGTCAAGATAGAAAATACTGTTGTAACCGGTATGGAAACTCAATTTATGTGGAATTACTATGAAGCATTTGTGTGACTGTACAATTGTACAATGTCTATAATATTAGCAAGTGTTAGTAAAGAGTTTGAGTTGTTATAATAATTAACAGTGAAAAAATGGCGACTTGTGTATTATGTATGGGTTATGGGAGTCCGTTGTGTTTTTATGTGAATTACATTAAGACTTGGTGACTGTTACGAGTTAGAACTCATACCTACAATAAAATATATATGTGACCCTGGTGAGGGAGTAATATGTTGAACTTATACCTACTATAAAGTATATATGTGACCCTGGTGAGGGAGTAATATGTTCTAAGTTGGCCAGATTTTATCTGGCAAAGTTATGTAAATGTGACCCTGGTGAGGGAAATATCTGTTGTAAATTGGCCAGAGCTGGCAATGTTTTGTAAATGAGACCCTGGTGAGGGAAATATCTGTTGTAAATTGGCCAGAGCTGGCAATGTTTTGTAAATGAGACCCTGGTGAGGGAAATATCTGTTGTAAATTGGCCAGAGCTGGCAATGTTTTGTAAATGAGGCCCTGGTGAGGGAAATATCTGTTTTAAATTGGCCAGAGCTGGCAATGTTTTGTAAATGAGACCCTGGTGAGGGAAATATATGTTTTTGGCCAGAGTTGGCGAAGATTGATGGCTAGAGCTGCCAAAGTCCCGGTTGGCCAGAGTTGGCGAAGATTGATGGCTAGAGCTGCCAAAGTCCCGGTTGGCCAAAGTTGGCGAAGATTGTTGGATAGAGCTAGCAAAGTAATCAGTGGCCAGAGCTGGTAATATGCGATGATGATATCATATGGTTCAGATCAATATGAAGATTTTGTTGATGAGACACCGACACACCGTAACAGACATTTGACTTCACTAATCGTACTATGATATCAAGAATGCAACAGCAAAGCATGAGAATCGTTATTTAAGAGAGACAAATCTTAGTGCTAAGCAATGACCTATCGAGTTTTCCGGAAAATGATTCAGTCTTCAAGAAGTTCTAAATACTGGAAACGCAGATGAATGAGGTATTGTTAGCTTAATTTATATGGTCATATAATATCTACTTGAATGTAATAGAATATCTATGGCCTTTATGAAGAATAATGGTTGCCAAGGATACTGTTGCTCATAATGTCATCTATGTTTTAATTATTGAAATATTATGTAAATGCAAGGAAATGTATAAAATGAAGATATACAAAGAATTCTGAAGATATCAAACAAGCTTTCAGATGTAATATACTAGGAATAAAGAATATCCTTTATAGATCAAAAACGTTGACCAGAAGGAAAATCTGCTATACCTAGCAAATAGATCAATAAAACCAAGATGAATGCCAATGGGTATTGTACACATTATATCATAGACCGATGATAAAGGATATTTATAAACAAGACAAGGACATTGATTACATTGAGGTCTATGCTCCAGTGGTCTACCACTCGCCTATAAGATACCTGATTGGATGCCAAGAAGGAAAGAAGGAAGGGAAGGTGCTTCGGTAGGAGGGCACTGTAGCTAGTGAAATTACTGGGCTAAAGAGTCTTAACATCTTATGACTCTTGAGTAAGAAGCTTTGGTGCAGTGCACCTAGAATTGCACATAATTGTGAAATTCTGGGTAGCACTGTACTGATTATGGGCAGCGTTATCTCTTAACATCAGGAGAGCGTCTTGCTTGTCTACTTACTTCTCCACATAAAAAAAAAAAAAAAAAAAAAAGGAACTAGAAACAGATACACCAAATGGATGGAGTCACAGCATTCTTACTCAGCAAAGTTACTGAAGAAACTTACATTTAAAACCTGGTTATGAGGATGAACATTATGATTGTAAACTAAATATGTCAATGTATAATAGACACGAGCCAGCGAACAAACTATTGGCACAGACAATTAAATATTGCTTTAGAATTTGGGATGCCTTGCTCAAGAATAAATCCATATGTTTATATTGTAAATGGAAAAGATGTGATTGTTATAGCAGTATAATATATCGATGATATAGAATAGATCTTTATAACATTGAGGAAATGTCATAAATTATAAAAAGAGATACAAAAATAAAAAAGGAAAGGTACCTGAAGGATTTAGGAACAACCAAACATTACATTGGTTCCAGAATATCACAAGAATACAAAATTTAATTTCAATTGAATAAGCAATATATACAAAGATATTACAACAGTCAGCCCACTAATGAACATTGGGCGGCATGAGGTATCAGAAGGCAACAATGCTTATGAAACTCGTCTATAATGTACCTAATTATAATGGAAATGTTACCAGTTGTTGTGATGCAGACTAAGCAAATGATACTGAAGATAGAAGATACATATTTTCACTCCCATTATGCCATAAGCTAGAATTATGGAAAACAAAACATAGCCTTATCTAAAGTGAAGCATATTATGGAAAAAGTTATGCCATTTGATAAGTCAATGTGATAATATAGATGGAGATGACTGGAAGCTCCTTCGTCGGCATATTAGCAGATGACTGTCTTTAAATAAATAGTCATGATAAAAGTAATCAAAATTATAATATCTCTTTAATAAAATGCCAATTTCACTAAGAAAGTAACTTCGCATGATAAAAGACGTAGTGCCATTCAAACGAAAAATTAATTATGACAATAAGATGTAAACATTTTAAACTTAATAAAACAAACAGCAATATCCATGAGTTTCTTGCTCGTTCTTCTCATGGAGGTGCTTTGCGAACGAGCGGTAGTCATTTACTAACATAATTCTCAAAAAAAAAAACGTGTTAAATTTAAAATTAATTAACTTGAGTTTTTCTTTTATTAAAATGATTTACAACAACACAACGCGAATATGAAGCTTAACTAAAAAGTTTTTTTTTAATCTAAATCAAATTATTGCTCTGTACCATTAGTTGTCGATATTTAAAAAAAAATGTACTTGCTCAAATGTATTTACTATCCCGAATACGATGTACTGTCGGTAGTATGGGGACATACACCAACAAAGAATGGCCGAGATGTGTTTGGGGATAGGGACATCCCCATGGCAGAACGGCCGATTGTTAGAAATTGTGATACATAACGATTTAAATGCTTAATAAACGATGCGAAAAAGCAAATCAACCAAATTAAAAATAAACAATATAAGAAATGACATAGTCTATGGCACTATGGTCTGACATAAGTCATGATGACAAGGCGGCTAGATAAAATGTATGTGATAAAATAGCAACAGAAAAATAGTAAACTATGTAATTGCCGAAAATATAATACAGTTCAACAAGTAAATATGTACTTTTATTCAAGATCCTGTTGGTATGTATGTTTGATACTATTACAGCATAGTAGGGATACCTACCTACTTACCTATCATGTCGTGGCGGCGTATATTGAAACCCAAGACAAGAGACAAAACAAGACAATAAAGACAAGACAAGAGACAAGACAAGACAAGAGACAAGACAAGAGACAAGACAAGAGACAAGACAAGAGACAAGACAAGAGACAAGACAAGAGACAAGACAAGAGACAAGACAAGAGACAAGACAAGAGACAAGGCAAGAGACAAGGCAAGAGACAAGACAAGAGACAAGACAAGAGACAAGACAAGAGACAAGACAAGACAAGAGACAAGACAAGAGACAAGACAAGAGACAAGGCAAGAGACAAGACAAGAGACAAGACAAGAGACAAGACAAGACAAGAGACAAGACAAGAGACAAGACAAGAGACAAGACAAGAGACAAGACAAGAGACAAGACAAGAGACAAGACAAGAGACAAGACTTGGACTCTTACTCACACACTTACTCGGTCTCTCACTTGCACTCTTACTCGGACTTTTACTCGGTCTCTTACTCGCACTCTTACTCAAACTCTTACTCGGGCTCTTACTCGCACTCTTACTCGGACTCTTACTCGCAGTCTTACTCGAATTCTTACTCAGATTCTTATTCGCATTCTTACTCGGACTCTTACTCGCAGTCTTACTCGAATTCTTACTCAGATTCTTACTCGCACTCTTACTCGGTCTCTTACTCGCACTCTTACTCGGACTCTTACTCGGAATCTTAATCGCACTCTTACTCGGACTATTACTCGCACTCTTACTTGGACACTTACACGCAGTCTTACTCGAATTCTTACTCAGTTTCTTACTTGCACTCTTACTCGGACTCTTATCGGACTCTTACTTGGACTCTTACTTGGTCTCTTACTCGGTCTCTTACTCGCACTCTTACTTCAGCAGAATACTTTTAAAAATAAAAAAAATAACTTCTTACAAACTCACCTCAAAAACAGCATAATATCGCATGCTATTTTTTTGCCATTTTATATAATTTATTATATTATGTATACATACGTCAAAAGTAAATAACGTAAATTACACTAAATAATTGCAAAAAACTATCGCGACGTCCGCCCGTCGCTGCGTGGCACCCGCTTCTGGATTATATACCCACATCTACCGACATCTACCTACTCCCACATTCCGACTTTTTCTATGGAGTCGAACTACTGTATATCTCTTTACCGTGCTCGTACCTATGTATTTAGAATAATGTGTATAGTTAAGTGTAAAATAAATCCCAACAAGCGTCTCAAGAGACATAATATTTTGGAGCGAAACTGCTGAAGTTAGCTTCTCTACTACTCATATTGTGACTCATGCTCGCTAGAGCATGGCACTGCATGTCATCTTCTGACACAAATTTGATTAAAGCCGAGAGGCTGATGGCAAATAAAAATGGAACACAAAAAAAGTGTGAAATAATAACTATTGACAAATATTGGCATTATTGATTTGGAAATAACTGTTAAATAATTTATTAATCCAGTGTTGTACCTTCCAATTGTAACACTTTTTAAAATATCAAAATGTGTCTAGGCAATTTTTCGTTTTTTTATTGTCACCTACCTACCAAAGTAACTAGAATATCAGCAAAACCTGTCAAGTCACACATCTTGACAAATATTTGCGTTTACTGTAGGTATTAGTGGACAGATTAGTTCTCCACATATGAGTTGTTCAAAGGGTAAACCGTACTCTCGACGTCAAGAATTAAGATCCCTTCATTTATCTTCTTGAGGTATAAGATAAAGCGTCGAGTAAGCGAGAGATAGGCCGAGATTCAGGAGGAATAGATTACGTTAATTCCTACAGGATAGTTTCCGCATTCTAATCTACACGGAAGGATTTCAGTGTAGATCGAAATTGGGGAAGTAACATCATGATGGAATGGTTTGAGATGTTCTCAATTTTAACCATATTGTTTATTTTGAGTATTTTTTAAAGTAATGTAAAGCATTTTAGGTGCTACTGATTTCAGAAAAAGATTATATTAAATGGCTCAAGATGTCATATTATCATCATCATTGACACCATATATACCTACTTGGTTCGACTTTGAGTTCGACTGATAAGCATAGGTCTTCGACATGCGGCAAATTTATTTACCTGCTCTAAACGTATAGGTACTAAGTTTTTAAAGTTCGCTTTTAATTCTAGTTCTTTCCAATATGTTCACCAGTTTCACAATATTACTCTCCTCAGTCGTAACCAAACCAGTTGGTTGAAACAACACACACATTCGGGAAGGTTCTAAAAGACTGGCTATGCAAAAATGCTTTTAATATTTACCACTTACCAATTAAAATGTTGGTCAGGGCAACCTTTTCAAGATAAGGCAGTCACCAAAAACCAGTTATGTTTATGTCGCTCGTTAAAGGCACCTTGTTGTGACAGTGAAACACGTTTTGTTTCATAGACACTTCCTAATGGATCTTATTTATTACGAGGGTGTTTCGGCAGTAAAATTTTACGGGTGCCTGGACTTCTTCAGTAAATTAACTCAAATGTGTGGGAGTAAAGGTTTTACAACAATTGTAATAAAGACAGTCACCATGCCAAGATCTTGGGGAAACTTAGGTGTTTAGGATATCTGATTTTGCTACACATTCTATTGTTCTTCTTCTTCTTCGTCGTTCCCTCACTGCTGAGGATCGCGACTACAGGATATTCTCCCCCAGAGAGCATGGTCACGGGTGGATTGGACCGCTTGATAGATGTTGCTACCCCGTTTTTTTGACGAAGTCTGACCATCGAGCCGCTATTCTACCCATGGCGCGGTAGCCGTCGTAGATAGAGGTCGCATAATATGCTCGAAGAAGCTCAGAACTCGTTCTTGGTAGATGACAGAGAGCCTTTTATTCTATTGTTAGAACTACCGATAACACACAACAATGTGCGGTGCAGGTACTGCACATGTTATGTCAACCGCATGAAACGTATGTAGGTACACAATCCATTGGGATCGCAGTTCTCACTGATCGAGAAAATGTAACTTTTACAGCTGAGCACACACACGCCCTCAGTTTTGTTTTATATTGTGTGGTGACTGCCTTTAAGTTGTGTATTCAGGAAATTCAATACTATAACACCACTTCCAAGTCCTCTATATATTTTGGCCTCGATACATTGTGTTATTTATTGTCACATCAAACATTTCACTTCGGTGTTCTATTTGTTATCGTATTCCTAGATTATATTATATATTGAGTGAAAATCTGTGTCTGAACTCTGAACATAGGCGCTACCCACTAATCCTATTCTCTAAGTTATACATACATGCAAAAGTTTGGATATTTGATTTTACACTCCAAAACCTCAATATGGGTTAAGCAGTCTGATGAATAGATCCTAGAATAATACATAGTGTCTTGCGATGAAATTCAGTAAAACCTAATATAAATTAATCGGCTTATCGTAGGAAGAAATTAATTAACGTTGGAGGGTTTATCACTGCGAGATCCCGTCTGGGTAAGTTACCTTACTCATACCCAACATTTAGCCAAAATTCGTTAGGTTTGGATGAGCAAGGCGGCCGGGGAAATTTCAGGGCTATGAAGACTACATTTTATCAGGATGGCGACGTACGTAAGACTTCGTACTAGGTAACTCTGCGACTAAAGCAAACGTTGTAGTTTAACACCAGGGAACATAGGGCTCGTCTCGTTTATCTTCTTGCATAAAGAAGACGATTTGCTTCACCTTCATCTAGCCACTTCTGGAAATAGGTAGGTATATATTATTATGTTTGTCTCTCCTGTTTCAGTCCTATACGAGTATATCAGTCTATGTCGATTTACTTGCTAGTATAGTAATACATATAGATGGATACCTATTTCAATGAATACTTTTCTCTTTACATCATACGAAGGTCATCTTTAAAACGAACATTTAGTTACAGTTATTCTAAGCCAGTAGACGGTTAATTTGAAACCTTACTGTAAATTAACAGTAAGTTTTGCAACCTTGTATATTATGAAAATAATAGTATAACTAAGAATCCGTCGATTTGCTCACAGCACGTGATGAAAGCTTAGTTAATTGGCAAACGATACGCTGTTTACGTACCAGAGATTATTATTGTAAGCATGGTTCAATGTTGCCAAAAGATGATGGAATGAATAATTGTGGTAAATCCTACCGAGCATGTGAAATCACCAACAAGAATAGACAAACCGCAACTGAAGCTCAGGGACAATCGACACGTGTCCTGTACGTACCTACATACAAGGGCGGATCCAGGATTTGGTCCTGGGGGGGGCAAGGTGCAGACGGGCAAAAAGATTATAATTTTTACTACGAAAAAAGTGTGTTAAGCTCACTCTGAACAGTTAGAAAGTTCAAATATCCTTAATAATAAGTGCGCAAGCAGCTTGCTGTGAGCGCCGAGAAAATATATAATCTTGCCCATGAAATATGTGCAAAATTCGTAACTCTACAATGCTTCTGGAGCTCCCCCTTGGCCCCCCGCCCCCCCCCCCCCCCCACCCCCTAAATCCGCTTATGCCTACATATACCCAAGTATATTCTTGTTACACATATAATATGGGTTACAAGATGTAGAAGATCATATTTCCAAAGTATATAACTTACTACCTTATTTACCGCAAATCTAAGTTAAGAGATGATACTATTATTATAGGTAATATATTTCATACAGGCTGACTAGCGCAACTTCGCTTCGTTTGCTTCTGCTGAAAATTACATTTCGGCCTATTCTCCGACCTAAATCACCCTTTTAATAAGAACGTGCAAGATACTCATATTATGGGAATATTTATTAAAATATGATTTTATCTTGGTTCGTTTTATATATATATACACATTCGTTTATTTTTTGTTCGTTCGAGAAACACCAGATGGTATTATATCATACAGAAATCTCCAAGCAATTTTGTTTTCTGTAAATTGGTTCACTTTAGAAAAACTATACATATATTAATACCTACCTATAGGTATTGCTTAACTTTGTATTATATATCAGAAGACTCTTTGCTTTTGTAGTCGTTTTAAAAATTGAGCGTAAATATAACTCAACTAGGAAACCGCTTTCAAGGCACAAAGTTGTCAAAACTGTTATTGAATTCAGTTTAACGATACATAGTAGTTCTGCTGTGTAATGATAATGTGTATTTACAATGTACATACATATTCATCATTCTTAAACGTGTCCGGTGTTTTTGTAAAACACCAATGTATCAATATATAACAGTGTTCTATATAGTGCGTGTATATACCTACCTAATATTGTAAGTTAATTCATAGATATGTGGGAAACAAAAAAGGGAGTACATACCTAAATGAAGCGCTGTTCATAAGTAACTAGAGGGCACTACGCTATTAGCGATAAGACCGCCAATTGTAACATTGCTTAACTGAAATATACTGACTTATTTAGTGTTAATTGTTTTCTTTGTTGCAATAAAGAGTTATCTATCTATATCACTACGTATCGCCTTACAGAATATTATCAGTGTGGCTCTACTTCCGCATGATTTTAAAGATCTAAAAAGTCTTATACATAGGGACAGACATCCAGACTGAGAGACGGGATGCGAATTTGTTTACGATGTAATGATAATGACAATAATAGTAGTTAGTAGGGCTGAACAGAGGAAAAAGGCCTATATAAATAAAAAAAACTTGTATGAAATATATTCTGTCAACCTTTTCTACTCGTGTGTATACAGAAGTCAATAAAGGCACTTGCTTTAAATAAATGGCAAGGAAAATAGTAGGGCGGAATTTACCCTACTTACTTCACCGCCAATACGTCAACAATGATCGGCACCGCGTCGACAACACCGCTCTTGCAGACATTTTATATTTATCGACATACCTACTGTAATATTTCATTACTCGTTCGCTCAAGGATCGTGATTCCTTCCCTACTGCTTGCCCGAGACTGACTTCTTTTACTGACTCCGATCTTCGGCTTCGTGGAGTGCTCACTGACCGATATCTCCAATTGCTGTGCAACATGGTCACTACGCCACCAACGTACGCCCACTACGCCCTCTAGGCCGCTTGCCCTCTACTTTGCCAGTCACGATCAGTCTTTCCAGGTTAATATTGTTACGGGAGGCGGGTAAGAGATAGGAAGAAAAGACCAATCCTACGGAAGTGGTGAACTAAGGGGTTCGCACTGCACTGGGTTCGCGCACAGTCCAGGTGCGTAAAACTTACGCGCACCACAATATCTAATATTCACTGACATATGACGGTTCAATATAATATAGGCAACGGTAATCGCTCACCATCAGACTTGTACTGCTTATGTATCGGTGACAACATTAAAAAAATCTATTTTAAATATAGTTGTATCTTTAAAAATTTCAATAATTGACTTAGCAATTTGTCAGACAATAAAAATTATCTCCACACTCGACAAAGCCTGCCGCCTACCTTCAACTCTTCAACAACTCACCAAAAGATTAACTCAATAAAGGAAGCTGTCTATCCAAGTTTATACCTAACTCCGCATTGTTCTGATATCTTTGAAATTGATCTTTTTGATAAGATCATTAATTATATTCCTTGATCCAACTGGCTCTTATTGGTTTAAGCAGGCTCAACCAGTCTGAACTTGCATTTCCTTTCCTTAAACGTAAGGAAGATTTAGTTTCGCTCCAAGTGAATTTCAAAAATGGTTTATCTGTGCCTTCTGACATCGTTTGACTGCATTGTTGTTCCGTACAAGTTGGGGTAAATATTAACTCGTTATATTTAGAAGGAATTATGTACAATCATTCTGCTACTTAACTGTTTGTTTTCTACATGTAAGCGAATAACGGAGTAGCATTATTTTCTCGTTCTAAAGACTTGAATAAAAATGTATTTTTCCTAGAAACTCGACCTAGTCAAATGTCAAACATGTACATGTATAAAAATTAAACTAACATCAATAAGCTCTCTTTTAAAAAGATAGTGCAGGACTCTATAATTATTGAGAAAAAAATGCAACCTAGAGGGTTTTTTTTTTTTGCAAAGAAGTAAGACGATCGAGACGATCCTGACAGGTTAAAATAAAAAAATATATACAAAAGAGACGTATTAAATAGGATTTGAAATAAACAATTTTCTTAAACGAGAAAATCCTCAATCACTCAACGTTCATCGCTTGATAACTCCCTTCATTACCTCTAAACCTTACAGCGCTTTATTAAGAGAGAAAACGTTATTAAAAGCCTCTGCTCTCAATAACGTTTTAATTTTAAAGCACTTTAATTCACTTTAACGCTGGCATTAATATCCTTAGCAAAAATAAAAGCAGTTATGTCTGTTTGATTAGATTCTATTAAGGAGGCAGTTAACCGAGTTACTACCCCAAAACAATAAAATTTCCCCGGTGGTGGGTTATGACGTCATAAAGTTGGTACTTCCTACCGAGGTTCCTACATAATATTTCCATTGTTGACATTCCAAAAATAAACCAGTGCTGTCGTAGTCATGTTATGGAAAAATGCGAGGGACTGTCTACATTCTTTCACTTTTGGGACTATTGAGTGGTGGTAGATTCTATAATTATTATTAGGGCTCACCAACAATACCATTATTCTTAAAAATAATAACTAATGGGGCTAATGGCCGTCTTAAGTGAACCAATATGCGAAGTTACATAAAAATTAAACGCAAAATAATTACTTAATCTTTTTTAAAAGTAGGATTGGAAAAATGTGTTCATAGGCCTATTAAAAGGTGATTTTGTGAACGTTTAAAATACGAGTATGCCGCAGTTTTGAGGAACTTTCCAAATTAAAAAATGTCGTCGTTGAAGTAACGGCTAGGATTATTTTTTTCTAAAGGATTAGAAACGAGGTGAAAGTTAAATTAAAAATATAATTTATGACTTGTAGAAATCAAACTTATTTTCTTTTATATTAATCATACATATTGATATTTATTTAATATCATACATACAAAAATATAATGGGCGTGTGTGACAGTGCGTTGATTATAGGTAATCTCTTCACGCCTAAACAGTTAGGGCTATAACAAGACCTGGAATATAATATGTGTTATTCGTATTATAGTCTATTTTTACCTCACATTTTAGTACATATTTTTTATCACGTGATAAAAACCTTTTTTACAGTGTTTAGGGCACTAAGTAACATCGCAGGGAGCAACTAATTTATATCCGTGGGCGCCCTTTTTAGATTTAGTTTAGTTTTTATTTAGTTTAAGATATAATTTCTGAGTATATTTAAGTTTTAGATGAACGGTTAGTTTTTAAGGTATTTTCATTTATGTTTTTCTTCTTAATAAATAATTTTTACCTTCCCCATTGATATAATAAATGTAAGAGAAATAGTGTTCGTATAGTGTCGGATTAATTAATAGTGTGGCGTGCGATATCCATCAAGCCGGAATAAGAGTTTTGACAGGATTAATGGAATGAGCCTTTGCTAGAGTCCGGAAAGTAATTTCACTTTCATACCACACAAATAGAGAAATCCTTTTATTACTTTACGAACGAATATGATAAAATCATGGTTTTAAATGTAATATAGCGCGAGTACATACAAGCTCCTACACATTCTCAATAAGGTTGTAGGACAGATTTGTTAATAGAGAACTCCTTAAGAGCGTATTATATTGACTGCTTTAAGACCAAGGACCATGAAATAAGAAAATGGAAGAAAAAAGAATGAAACATAATCTCGGATAAGGATCGAGGTATAGGTACCTAAGTTACTATTAAGTTAATAAATATATTAGATATATATTATTATAAAACAAAAATATCCACAATAAAAAAGCCTATTTAATTACGTATCATAATAGTCTTTTAGCTAATAAATTTACAAAAACTTTAAAGTTTGTTATTTAGGCGTCTGAAATATTTACCCTTTGTCGGTACTGCTTGATATTCCTTTTTATTGAGCCCTAAATATTTCCAATTGTGCGAGTAAATAACAGGAAATGAGAACGACGCTAAAATACCTTTTTACGAGGCATTTTATGCTCCAATTTAGAACATTTCTGATTCCGTAATGTTCTCGAACTTTAAAAGGTTTTTTGTTTACTGTTGTAATGAGAGGTGGGTGCTTAAGCATAAATGAACACTTGAATAGTATTTAAAATAGGAAATTCATACTCTATTTTAAGAAAGCATCGAAAATAAATGTAAAATCCAAAACTGTATTGTGTATTTAGAAAAGGTAACTTCACTACAGCGAAGAAGACCGATTCAAATAAATTGTGGTAATGGCAAATGCACTAAACGTGCGACGCCAGACTCCTATGATGAAGATGAAGTAGAAAGTACAGGACTCAGCACAGAAGTAATACAACTAGAAGTACACATTTTATGTGTGAGTGTGATGGCAATAGGGAAAATTCTGTGTGAATAAAAAGGAGAACCTATTTTTTTCCGTCCCTTTCAGCGTGGGCGGTTTATGTTGTTTGTCAAACTCTGTCAAACTGCTTCACTGTGACAATAATACCTATGTGTTTCGTTTTTTCCAAAATTTTAAAGCAATTGGAGACAATACAATGTTATTCTAGTTGTTTATATACCTAAAATATCAATATATCGCGTATTTTCATAAAATAATGAAAATCCGTAAGCTGTTTTTTGGCTCACAGGTAGCCACGATTATGTGACCCCCCTGGGACTCAGGACATACCTACAGACTGTAGTAAAATATTCATCTACATGTAAAAATCTTGATTCGAAGTTCAAAGCGTTGTCGAAATAATGCGAATACTTTCGAGTTGTACTTTACAGAGGGATCGGAAATAGGGCATTCGAACGTGATGTCAGAACTGTAAATAAACGATTAGAATCGAGGAGAATCGAGTGGCTTTCCATACTATATTTGCGGGCAACCAAATCGACTCAGAAATGTTGGAAGCGTAGTAAGGAACTGATCATTTATTGTACTTTTTATGCTTATTTAAAACCTATTACTGTGACCGTAGTCCCACCTGGAGGAAGATAATGATAATCGAAGATAACTAAAAAACAAAACGGAAATACTCACGTGTAATAAGATCGTTAAGAAAATATCAACCACGCCACGGTTCCGCGATGATAAAGTGCATCGTAATTGTTCGAAACCGGGGTTGAGATAAGAATATCTACCTGAATCCCACTATTATGTTACATAATTTTTCTTTGATAAAACTGAAAAAAATATTCATGCATGCTACATCTTTGGTCATACGATTTTACCGTGAGTGTTCTCCATGACAAAACAACACAACGATAAAAATCTCTCTAATTATAATTATTCTCAATCATTCTTGATTGAGAAAAATCGTATGACCAAAGATGTAGCATGCTTTTTTTTTAGTTTTATCAGAGGAAAATGTAACATGATAGTGGGATTCAGGTAGAAAGTTCCAGTCTTTTGCCGTCCGTATAAATGTCGAACTAATTCGTTTGCTCGCAAGTATAATTTGGAAGCAAATTAACTCTGGTGACTGGCGGCCATGCTTAACAGTGCATGAAGCTGTTGACACAATTCACATACTATTTTGTAACTTTAGGTCGTAAAAACTTTATTTGTAACTCTTATGTAACCCTTAAAGAAAATGGATAGTTTAACACGTGATAGTTTAACGAAATTAACACTAATTAATATTAGTTTTGTTTTAATCGTGGCTCGTTACAATTAAAATATCGAAGGTTTTAAGGTTTTAAATACAAAAGTGCTGAAAAACTCAGTTTAGGATTAGTAAGGTACTATCTTACTTATATTCATTATAAACGTAAAAGTTCGTAAGGATGTATGGATATCTGGATGTATGTTTGTTATTCTTTCACGCCTAAACGGGTGGACGAAATTTGGTATAGAGATAGCTTAGAACCTAGAATAACGGCATGTCCTTCACCAAGAAAGTATTTGCCATACCTACCAATTATAATGCCATGCACCAACAGTAAAACATCAAGATGAATGCCAGAGACATCAAACATAAGAAGAGCCATGGAAGCGTCAGCTGCACCAGTAATAATAAGCACCTGTTCTCGCTCCACTTTCATTGCTATAGCTTTACGTTCCTTGGAGCACTTGGATTGCAAAACCTATAAAATTATGAGCATAGATACCCATGAACTGGAAGAATATGTCCATCCCTAAATTTTAAAGACTTTAATATTGTATGTAAATATTTTGTAGTTTGTTCTCTCAATTCGTTTGGCCGTTTAGTTTGTTCGTGATTTGCAACGGTTTTATAATCTCCAAAATTCTGAAAGTGATTAAAACGTGTCCTCCGACGCCACCAGAACAAGTACCTAGGTATCCGACATCAGACGTGTTTAAATAACATTTTAAGTAATATTTTTAAAAAATCTCATCATGCCATTTTTTAACATGATCAAACTGAACACACTTTTAAAATGTGTGCAGTAATATTATGCAGGGCTGATCTTGAGAAATTTTCAATAAATTAATTCTTTAGATTTCCAACAGGTGAGATTGCGGTCAAACGCTTGTTTAGTCTGCTATAAAAAAAAAAAACAAAATTCGCCAAATAGTGCGAGCGAGAGAGCGTCACTCGATTTGTAATCGATATATCGCACACCTAGTAGGTACAATACAGAGTCAACTCAAAAAGTATTTTTACAGCAATTGCAATTTTATTTAATTTATACTGGTTTAAGTTTGAAATTATAAAAAAATATTTTTTTGTGTTGGTGCTGTATTGATATGGGAGTGCGATATGTATATAGGAAATCATAATCGATATATATAGGAAATGAAACACCGATCACCAAACACCTTAGTTTTGTAGTAAGGTAAAGCTTGAACTGAAGTTGAAGAAAAGAACTTGAAGTTTGTGATCTGAGACGAAGACCTACTTAATTCAAAATTCAGAGTTTTTATTTGGTAAATTTTCATGTAGGATTTGTTGGTCACATGTACAAAACCACGAAATAATGAAAATCTAATTGGTATAGGTACCTACCTACCCGAATTAACAGCGCTAAAAACTTGTGGCTCATGTTTAAAAATGTACTGAGATGACAACTGGCTTTCGCATTTCAATATAGCGTTAGCCACACAGGTATTTTTGGCCCTCAGCTAGAAAGTGTTAGGTAAATCATGAAATACTAATTTTATTTTCTATAATGTTTGGTACCTATGTATAGGTATTATTTAGTTGCAAGTTGTTACACGCGACACGTGCAAGAATCGCTGAGCACGATTATTCAGATGATAATCTTATCAGGATTTACGACATTGAAAACAAAACTAATTAATGTTTAGAAGTACCAACCTACAACTCGTTATAACGGCTTAATCACAACGAAAAACAATCAGGAAATTAATATAAATGTGATGAATACGTACTGCGTATGTAATATGTAGCTATAACAAAGATTACAACTTTTATCGCGAGATAGAAGATAACGGTAATGCCAGAGTTGGTACAAAATAAAACGAACATAGCACCATTAAAGGTGTCATAGGTGTGAAACACTCACCTCACTTGCCTCACTGGCTTTACAATGTGCACAGCAACAAGTTCACGGTCAACACAAAAACTGAACCTATCACCACTGAATGAAACAAAGCAACTTGTAAACACTAAACACACGCGGTCGCACACCGACACGAAATTCAGCACAAGTTGTTCCAACTGCAAACAACGACCAAGGTCTGTAAACTGGCAAGTGGTAAGTAAATAGTTGCAGCCGAGCAACTTGCGAGTGAAAGTTTTCGCGATAAGAACACGAGGAGGTTATGTTATTGTTGTGATAAGAGGCCGAACGTCGACGCGGTACGAACTCGGCGCGGTTACTGCACGGACTGAAGTGAATCGCGATCCGCAGAACGATTGACCGAGAGAATAGCGTGGCGTGACGTCGTGCCGAACTCGAACACACACGCTTGTAGTCGAGCCGCCTTCTCGCTTCGATTTGCATCTGCCGCGATCGAGGAATATGGAAATTCTGAATGGTAAATCTTAAATCTGTAACAATATCTTTAACTAGTTCCTTTAACTACTAGTTCATCTGATCCTCTCGACACGAAAAAGAGAGAAAGAAAGATTATATTTCGTGTTCAAGAAACATAATATTTAAATCTCCAGGTCTGACAGCGTTAAGAAATAATTAGATGAGAAAATCTGTACGTAGACGACGGACGTAGGTACTTTTGCAGCTGAATTCAAAAAATTCTAGTGCTAAGTCTGGCGACTGCTGCCACTTAGGCGCTGGTAAAGGATCTTAAAAACTAAACTGTTGGGCTGATTATGCAGAATATTATAAGGGTTATAATAACTTCAAAACGAAAGAAGATTCATTTGAAACTTACTCCTTCTAGCCTTCCTACTTCCTACTGTTTGCTTTTGATGCTGCTGTCACCTATTTATTAGTCGTTGGCCGTTACCTAATCACTTTCAACTCACCTGATCCAATGTTCTATTTTTACTTTTTTAATTGATTGATCTTGACTGGCTACATCATCGTTATCCTCATGGGACCCATTGGGATCGTTTTGCCTCGCAATATCTCTCATGTGTCATGTAATGTGATTAAGTGATGTAACTTAATAAATGACCCTTATATCCCCAAAGGCAATACACAGCGCCTTCCTGTGCAATAGTTATGTTCCGGAGCCAATAGTTAATGAATTTAAGCGGCTAATAGTCGCTGAACCTCTGTCTCGCTCGCACGATATAACAAATTGTCAAATAACAATTGATAAAATTAACTTTTTGGGAATGTGTTAAATTGAAAATTTAGCTCATATTTTTATCCAATTTTTTAAAGTATAACCAGTTTACCAGGATACTTTATAATATGGATGAGGCATGTTTAAAGATAGATATTTTTCATATAATTGAGAATGCCATTGTTGTTATTTAAGGTAGTAAACTGGGAATACTTATAAAAATAGTACCTATAAAAATATGACCTAATTTTCAATCTAACACATTTTCAAAAAGTAATTTTTATCAATTGTTATTAGACAATCAGTTACTTATATCGTGCGAGCCACTATTAACCCCTTAAAAATAGAGCTCTACACATACAATCTACCCTCCCAAAAGTATCTAAAACCTCTTGGCCTGGTAGGCTGTTCACACTGTTTTAAAATTTGTATAGTACTAACCCAATATTATAACAAGTGAAATTAAAAAAAAAAACTTTTTAAAACAAGTTTTTATTATTATTTGGAAGGAGGGAGGGTGCTACCGGCTACCGCTATTGAAACCACTCACATAATAAGTGCATAAGTACATAATATACTCGATTGTTAATGCCTATGTTTTACCTCTAAATCGTTAACTTTGAAGTAGAACGGTGGAGAGTCCTAAAAAGGTCTAAATAACATCTATAAAGTCCTTCTGTGAGATACCGTAAAAGGTGGTATAATGTAGCGCCTCTATCGGAATTTTCATGAACTACGCTGCAAATTTAGTACCGTGTGACGCGTGGGTATTTTCGCTACTGATGACTACTGACCCGTAGTCCTAGGTGTACAACGGGTAAGAAACAAGTGAAATTTAAAAAAAAAAACTTCTTAAAAGCAAGCTTTTATTATTATTACCATCTAGCACCATAAAGACTCGTCAAGACGAATCAAATGAGCCCAAACTCGATGGGATTGCGTCGTTTAATAACGGAGTTCCTATGGCCACCTTCCAGCTCCATCATCAGATCAGCTCGATGTCATAAAAATATTGCATTGTCATCCGATTTATATAGGCATGCAAAATTTCAGCTTAATCGGACACCGGGAAGTGGGTCAAATTAAACTTGCAAGATTTGATTACAGACACACAGACAGACAGACAGAAAACAGACAGGTGAAAGTAAATAAAAGCTTGTAAAATAACCCGTGGTCCATCCGGGTGAACTACGGGTAATTAATGATACAACGATCAAATTATTATATTATTATAGCATATGGGCTCCAATAGTCCCAATAAGTAACTGGTAGGTATCTATTTAAAACGGTATATTATTTTAGTCTAAATCTAAATATATAAAAGGAAAGAGTGACTGATTCAAACTCAAACTAAAAATTCATTTATTCAAATAGGCTACAATGGAGCACTTTTGCAAGTCAATTTTACATTTTATTTTAATATTCTACCGCTCATTCGCAAGGCACCTCTATGAGAAGAATGAGCAAGAAACTCATAGGGATTGCTTTTTTTAATGTGTTTACAATTATTATCTTGGTTACATAATTTATTTACAGGTGGTTGAAGAGATTGACTGATCTAATAATGTATAGCCGATAGCCCAAACCGCTGAACGGTACTTATGAGTTGAAATTTGGAACACAGATTGCTCTCATGACTCATAATAATTCATGATGTAGACCTCCGCTAAAAAAGGATTTTTACACGCGGGCAAACCCGCGAGCACAAGCTAGTATCTTTATATTTAATGAAAGCAAGTGATTAAAAAAAACTTTTTAGAAACAAGCTTTTGTTACTCATTAGATAGTACTTTATATGCTCAGTGGTACCTACTAGTTACTGTTAAACAAGTGAAATTATACAAAACCTTTTTTTAAACAAGCTTTTATTATTATTACTATCTAGTACCATAAGTAAGTTATACTCATCAAGACAAATCAAATGAGCCCAAATTCGATGGGGTTGCGTCGTTTTATTACGGAGGTCCTATAGCCACCTTCCAGCTCCATCATCAGATCAGCTCGATGTCATAAAAATATTGCATTGTCATTCGATGTATGCATACAAAATTTCAGCTTAATCGGACACCGGGAAGTGGGTCAAATTAAATTTGCAAGATTTGATTACAGACAGACAAACAACAGACAAAACTCTGGTTACCATCGAGCACCAAAGTACTTGTCAAGACGAATCATACAAACCCAAACTCGAGGAGGTTGTAACGTTTAATGACTTTATTCCTGTTCCTATAGACGTATCCCAACTCCATCAGCAGACCCTGGTCACCAGCAAGCACCGAACTACTCGTCAGACGGCAGACGAATCTAACGAGGTCAAACTCAATGGGGTTGTGTCGTTAAACTACCGACTACCGAGTTCCTATGACCATCTTCCGGTTTCGTCATCAGATCACCATACCCGGCCTCCTGAGGCGAAGCAGACGCGCGCACTACCGCGGGACATCCTGAACAAGGAACCAGCGGACCAGGAAGCCACCACCGAACGAGAGCCGCTGTGAGGCGCCCGGCAACGGTTGTCGACTCCAGCGGCCCCCAGTGACCCGAAGGTTGATGCCTTCGGCGATGAAGCCAGGGTAACGGGGGATATGCCCGAGACCCACCTCCGACCGCCCTCCAAAGGGGTACGGAATGACAAGAGAAGATCATCAGATCAGCTCCATGTCATCATTCTTACATTTTGCACATTGCATAGTCAACCGATTTCAGCTAAATGGGTAACCGGGAAATGGGTCACTTGCAAGATTTGATTACTGACAAATGAATGAACGAATGATCCATATCCCAATACCATGTCGTCTTTATATTAAAATTTTTAAAAAACCCCATCGCAATATGTAAGTAATTTGCCTTTTTTTGTGGTGGCCGCCATCTTGGATTTTAAATTTATCATAGTGCGTTGTATTCCACTGGTTAAGTCCTTTCATTTAAGGGGTCTACCCTCTTTAGACGGGCAAAGATAAGGCTATTTTCACGAATTTTTTTGACCGGTATACGTCATAAATATGGACATAAAAAGTGTTAGGCCTAAAAGATACACTATTTGATTACACAAGAAAATTTTTTTTATATTTATTTTAATCAGTTTTTATACATAAAAATGAGGGAGAAGACTGGTCCAAAAAAAAAGATGAGTGTGCGCTGTTGATGAAATATCTGGAATGGATGATCTGAAAAAAAAAAAAAAATAGTTTTAGATTCAGTAAGTACATGGCTATAGCGCATATCATACGATTTTTTTTTTTTTTTCAAAAATGACAAAATGGCAGCCATTTTTCGAAAAAGTACGAAAAATCACGTTTTTTTCCGTCGTTCTTTGCCAAAAATAAATAGTTAAACTCAAAATTTCAAAAATCGTATGATATGCGCTATAGCCATTTACTTACTGAATCTAAAACTATTTTTTATTTTTTTTTCAGATCATCCATTCCAGATATTTCATCAACAGCGCACACTCATCTTTTTTTTTTGGACCAGTCTTCTCCCTCATTTTTATGTATAAAAACTGATTAAAATAAATATAAAAAAAAATTTCTTGTGTAATCAAATAGTGTATCTTTTAGGCCTAACACTTTTTATGTCCATATTTATGACGTATACCGGTCAAAAAAATTCGTGAAAATAGCCTTATCTTTGCCCGTCTGAAGAGGGTAGACCCCTTAATACCCATATTGAGGGGGTTGTGGTTGTGAAAGAAAAAAGTAATCCGCCATTTTGTAGCGGCGGCCAATTTGGACCGATGTTCATCAAACATAGCTAAGAACAAGAACACTCTACTTTCAAACTATAAAAAACTAGATCAAAATCCGTTCATCCGTTCGGGAGCTACGGGCTACGATGCCATAGACAGTCACGTCAAACTTATAACACCCCGTCGTTTTTGCATCGGGGATTAATAAAATAAGTAATGTAAATAAATAAAACAAATTATGCAATAAAAATATCTCCCTGCTTCTAAGCCCCATGGACCATCATGGACACAATATTTGAAAATGCGCTATTTAACCAACCGCTAAAAGCGCAGAAACTGCAATTAAAACGGCTGCGTTGATTAATGTGGCTGTTAACCTATAATTAGACGAAATGATGAGACTTGAATAACCGTCTGGGTTTGTTGTTTCTCATATTTGGCATGCGCCTTTTGCATTCTATGAATCAAAATAATTTGCACATTATTATCTAAAGTTGGTAAGTGTAACTAATATGATACAAGTGCAGTTATTATTATTATTAAACACCAAACAAAAACTATGACAATTAGCGTCGCCTTCGCATCACATGTGTGCACATAATAATATTATAAAAAGAGATTATTATTATATAATTCTTTGAGTATTTTTCTGTTTTATTTTACACAGGCAAATATGCTGACATGTGACTTAAATTTTTGTCGAAAAGTAATGGACATACCACTGTCTATTTTGACAGTGACGTTTACTTCATCAAAAATCAAATGTCAACTGTCAAAATATTTTCAAATTTCAACGTTTGATATTTGTTTGCCGTTTGCTTGTTTTGATTATTTATTATTCTCATTGTTTTTATTTCACATTATAACAATGTGGACAGGAGGGACCGACGAAGAATATGAAACTCAGCACTTTGGCTTTGGATCACAGCGTCTAAAAATAGCAGTAAGACAAATGGTCGAGCAAAAAGTAACTAACGGCGTCAAAGACTTCGAATCATATTTACAAGAATCTTTGGAGTTGAACGACAAAGACAAGGCAACGTTGACACGCTCATGTGATAAGCTGATACGATTGTATTTTGATAGGGCTGGACCTTCGTTAGATGCCATCGACGGTGAAATAGAACGGATCTTGAAAGTGCCTTCGAATGTCTTGCTTCCTGGTGACGAATGTCAGTTGAAACAGATATCAGACTCCGAATATAAGAATCTAAAAGATGAAATAAGTTCACTCAGGAAGCGTGTAGAGAGGGGCGCATTAATGGACGCTCTGCTTGCAGCTGAGGAACAAGAACTTTCCACAATGGACAATGTTTGTGAAGCTGGTAAAAAAGATATGGAAGTGTTTGATTTGGTTTCAAAGAACAGTGATGATGGTACCAAGTCTTTGTTAGAAGATACTGTGACATTGTGTGCAAGTGTTAATTTCACGAAGAAATGTGACTTTGAGAATCCAATATTTGAATCGTAAGGTCTATGAAATATTATCTACTTTGCTCATTACTATTTCATTTAGTATTACACATACATGACCTATAAATATTGTATGCAAGTTTGTGTCTGGATTATAATCAATATATTATATATTTTACTCATAAGTATATTTAATTTTCTTCACTATTACTAGGTATAGGTACTCTGTACTAATACATACCTGTTAATTTGATTTCACTTCACACACATCTTCAATAGCTGTCCATGGCCAGGTTTGTTTTGGACAGGCTTGGGTTTGGTGGTAGTTTGAATCTCTTCCTGATGTAACAAGTTAACTCTTTACGTCGCTTAACCTCTGGTTTGCCTCCAAATCCTTTTAAGGGTTAAAATAAAATAAAACAGATGCAGATCTACGCTTCAGCAGTTAGACACAAATTTTTGCGATGCAGATATGTGTGTGGCAAACCAGAGGTTAAGCATTGAGCACACATCACAGAAAACCAACACTAACAGCATACCTAGCAGGTCTTCAGGTATCCTTTACACTATGCCACAAGCATGAATATACATATGTGTGGCATTTAACACATTAAGTGCAGAAAACACAACAGCTGTTTTTTAGATCTGAATGAGAGTGCTGAAAAGCACAAACATAATGTGTTTTGCCAAAGGGTTTTTTAATACAAAATTAATTTCAGGCAACTGGGGATAGTTCTATAAAACACTGCCACAATGTGATTAACACTTTAACTGAAACACAAACACTGTGTTTTTGAGGTTGCAAGTTGCAACACAGTAGGTGTTGCAACACATGTTATTTGGTATAAATACTGTGTAATTTCTGTCACTGAGGGTATTACTAAAATAGCAGTCACAGCTAGTTAATTTTCTGGGCGGCATTTGTCTAATGTTTTTTACTACTACTCTTTTGTTGTGGAAGGTACACTGAGTCCTCGTTGGATCTTAGAGAATATTATGTAAGAGGCAGTTGTCACATTACCTTGTCTGAATCGTTGACAACCTGAAGCTCCAGATCATAGGTTGGCCATGACCATACATGTTATGTGTGATGTAGTGAATAAAACTCCTAATAATTATAATTAAAATGTCTCTGAAGATTTTTTTTTTAAATAATTAAGGTAAGTCAAAAGATAAATGAAATAAAATGAAACAGTCATTTACTTTACTGTAAAAACAGAACTTATACAGATGTTTCACCTATATCCAAGTATCTGGGAATAACAATATGTATTTATTACATCAATTCTAATATTAAACACCAATCTTTACTGCTTACGACATAATTAAAATACATTTATTATAATCATGGCAAATATTCATTTTACAAAAATTGAAATTTTAATTAGAAAATACATTTTCAAAATTTTATTGGCACATAGAACTAGAATTTTTATTGAAAATCATTAAAAAAATCTTTTAAAAAGAACCAACAATCTTAAAATATCTATTTACCACATAACAACATTTATTTATTTGGTATCACATGAGAACTTATTCTATCTACTATCAACATGATATCTAATGAGTAAAAATAACAAAATTGAGTCTTGTTTAGACTAATCCTAGGGAAGAAGTATGGATGGAGCGTAACACATTTTTCCTGGGTCAAAAAAAAGGGAAGAAATATGGTTGATTTATCCCAACTTATACACACTTGACTGAGGGAGATATCTACCTAACACTTTGAAACATTATAAAGAGTTTCTCACTATTTCACAAAAACAATATAGGGACGTTTTGTGAAAGATCACTTCTATGAATCTTACTAATATTATAAATGTGAAAGTTTGTATGAATGTCTGGATGTATGTTTTTTACTCTTTTACGACAAAATGGGTGGACCGATTCTGCTAAAATTTGGTATAGAGTATAGAGATAGCTTAGACCCTGAAATAACACATAGGCTACAGTACAGTGGGTAAGTTTCTCTATTTGCTGCTAAAAATATCTTTACAATTCAGCCTGTATAATATTATTACGTACAATGCTTTATCTTTTTGTATCATCAGCATGTCCTATAAATCATTAAAAATGGTATCATGCATTACAACACACAAACACTTGTATGAAAATGTATATAATAGGAGTATGGTGTCTACATGTATGGAAAGTTAAATATATATAAATTAGATTTACATATACTTAGCTTTTAAGAGAAACCCAATAACTCCAAGTTACTTAGTAAAGTCAACTAGCGTTAAAATCAAAATAAGATGCATCTATTTGCATAAACATTTTAATAACTATTAACATTTAAAAACTTCTAGAAAAGAGAACATTTATTAGCAATACTATGTACTATCTGAAGAATGGGTTTAAAAGCAGCATCCTGTTCATAGCAGAATTGCAAGTTGCCATCTACATTCATATAATATTATTCTAAGCAACTGAGACAACTAACTGAGAACTCATAATTTAGTATTTAATGACTAGCTTAGTTATTGGGTGGACCCAAAATGAGCTTCTGATAACCAAGCCCTATCTTATTTCACAAAATGGCACAGAATAGGATTATTATTAGATAAGTTCTTAACTTACACACACATCCTTTACAACATAATTCTTCTAGCAGTACCTAGGATGGCGAAAGAGTCTGACCACTCATGATGGCTTGTATATTATTATGTTTACATTTTTAAAAAATCTTCAAGTGAACATAAACTTAACAACATAATTTCTGAAGTAATAACAACTTGTAATTCTGCTAACAAAAGCATGCTACTTTTAGACCCACTAACTATAATATTATTTTATTCATGCCACATATCTACTCAAATAAATAACACATAAATGAGTGCAGATACTCTATACATTGCACAACATTCATAATTGATAAATACTGTATCATTTATCACAGATAAAGAAAAACAGAATATTTTAACATCTAATTTTATGTACAACATCTTTAGAATATATGCTTTATCTCAATTCATATTTACATTTCTTTAATCCTTAATGTATCTAATTTTACAATATACTAGTATAAGTACTATGAATATAGGTTCATGTAACTTATGAGTATTAGGAATAAATTATCTTGAAAATATATTATAACTTCATTAGTATTTTCCATGTATTTATCTTTTGGCTGCAACAGTATTTATTTTCTTTTACTTTGAGAGATGAATAGAAATTTACAACAGATAATGATGTAACTGCATTGAGTTGAGCTCTTTTTATAGGTACAAGTGATTCTTTTGACCAATGTGAACTTTGGCAAGCAGCTGCACAGTAGAGTGCTTTCAGGAAAGGAGACCCGCGGAATTTTTCGGAATTATTTTTTATCAATGATTACTGTAAATTATTTTTATTTGTTAGATAAAGCAAATACCTTAATTACTGGGCCTAAAGAGTCTTAACATCTTATGACTCTTGAGTAAGAAGCGTTGGTGCAGTGCTCCTAGAATTTCACATCAATGTGAAATCCTAGGTAGCACTGTACTGATTATGGGCATAATGATATATACTGATAATGCCGTGGGGTGACCGGCCTTAGAATAGTCCCCCACCATATCGTCCCGTGGTTGCAGTAGGAGCCTGCTAAGGGAATATACCGGGAGATGGGCAGCAGCATATCCCGGCTTCTTATCAACTTAATAAAAAACTGCGCGCGCCAACCCGCCTGCCAAGCGTGGCGCGTATGGCAAAACCCCCCTTACAAATGACGAGCAATATATATACCAGGCCCCCAGTCCCCGGCAGCTCCCTTGTTCCTGACGCGGGTAGCAGTCAAGGTAACGGCGGAGCAGGGGGTGCTAAGAATCACCGGCAGATGCCCGGCTACCCATCCCCACGACGACTGGCCCTGGTAACACACAACATACGCACTCTGAGGACTGACGAAAAGATCTGCGAGCTGGAAGAGGAACTGAGCAGGTTACGCTGGGACATTGTCGGGTTATGTGAAGTCCGTAGAGAGGGGGAGGACACCGTAACTCTGAAGTCCGGTAACTTGCTCTACTACCGGGAGGGCGACCAACAGTCCCAAGGTGGTGTCGGGTTTCTCGTTCACAAGTCCCTCGTAAACAACATTATAACCATCGACAGTGTGTCGAGCAGGGTGGTATACCTAATACTCAGAATATCTAAAAGGTATTCGCTGAAGGTCATTCAGGTATATGCGCCGACCTCGTCACACTCCGATGATGAAGTAGAGGCTATGTATGAGGACGTAAGTAGAGCCATACATACTTCCGAAACCTACTTCACTGTTGTTATGGGGGACTTCAACGCGAAGTTGGGCAAGAAAAGCGGCGATGAGTTGAGAGTGGGGCGATTTGGGTATGGGCAACGGAACCCTAGGGGACAGAGGCTGGCTGATTTCCTGGAGAGAGAGGAACTCTTTATGATGAACTCTTTCTTCCAGAAGCCGCCTCACAGGAAATGGACCTGGATGAGCCCCGATGGTTCCACGAGAAATGAGATAGACTTCATCATGACCGACAAGAAACGGATATTTAGTGATGTCTCTGTGATCAACAGGGTTAAAACCGGCAGTGATCACCGACTTGTACGAGGCTCACTAAATATTAACGTTAAGCTAGAAAGGTCCAGTCTGATGAAGTCTACGCTCCGACCTACCAGTGCCCATATTCAAAACCCCGAAAGCTTTCAACTCGAGCTCACAAACCGCTTTGCTTGCCTTGAGAACTTAGCATCAGTGGACGAGATCAACGACGGGCTAGTGGAAGCTGTACGCACGGTAGGGTCTAAGTTTTTTAGACCCCGTCGTAAAGATAGACCTCAGAAATTGGCTGATCAAACCATAAACCTCATGGCTGAACGACGCTCGTTACAGTTGCAATCTCCCGACGACGCCGAGTCTTATAGGCAGCTCAATAGACGTATATCTAAGTCCTTGCGTCATGATCTGCGTCTCTTTAACACTAACCGTGTTAAGGAGACAATTGAGCGAAACCAAGGCTCCAAAGTGTTCGCAAAGGACAAGTCTATTGGGCAAAGCCAGCTGACGAAGCTGAAACGGGAAGATGGCAGCATTGCGTCGACCAAAGCAGAGGTTTTAGGGGAGATCGAGAGGTTCTATGGACAGCTTTACACTTCGGTCGCAAAGCCCGTTGACAGCTTGGTAGGAGATCCAAGAGCCAAACTGTCCCGACATTATACCGAAGATATCCCGGACATCAGTCTTTACGAGATTAGGATGGCCCTGAAGCAGCTTAAGAACAACAAGGCGCCGGGCGAAGACGGAATCACTTCAGAGCTTCTGAGAGCGGGTGGAACACCGGTACTTAAAGTCCTCCAGAAACTTTTTAATTCCGTCTTGTCCGATGGCAAAACGCCTGAGACATGGAGCAGAGGCGAGGTGGTGCTATTCTTCAAAAAAGGTGATAACAGCCTATTGAAGAACTATAGGCCCATTACGCTTCTGAGCCATGTTTATAAGCTGTTTTCAAGGGTCATCACGAACCGTCTCGAACACAGACTTGATGACTTCCAGCCTCCCGAACAAGCCGGTTTCCGAAGAGGCTTTAGTACCATAGACCACATTCATACGCTGCGGCAAGTTATACAGAAGACCGAGGAGTATAATTTGCCACTATGCTTAGCGTTTGTGGACTATGAAAAAGCCTTTGATTCGGTGGAAACATGGGCGGTGCTCGAGTCACTTCAGCGATGCCGTATTGACTATCGGTACATTGAAGTTTTGAAGTGCTTGTATAAAAACGCCACTATGTCAGTCCGAGTACAGGAGCAGAGCACGAAGGCGATTCCATTAAGAAGAGGCGTAAGACAGGGAGACGTTATCTCTCCGAAACTGTTTACTGCCGTAATGGAAGACACCTTCAAGCTCCTGGAATGGCAAGGACTTGGCATCAATATCAACGGCGAATACATCACTCACCTTCGGTTTGCTGACGACATCGTAGTCATGGCAAAGTCGATGGAGGAACTCAGCATGATGCTCGATGACCTCAACCGAGCTTCACAACGGGTGGGCTTAAGAATGAACATGGACAAGACGAAGCTTATGTCTAATGCCAATGTTGTGCCCACCCCAATATCTGTTGAAGGATCGGTACTCGAAGTCGTGGACTCGTATATCTATCTAGGACAAGTAGTCCGATTAGGTAGGTCCAACTTCGAGAAAGAGATCAACCGCCGAATCCAACTCGGTTGGGCAGCGTTCGGGAAACTACGCAATGTCTTTTCGTCCGATATACCTCAGTGCCTCAAGACGAAAGTCTTTGATCAATGTGTGTTACCAGTGATGACTTACGGCACCGAAACGTGGTCCTTCACCAATGGCCTCATCTCGAAGCTCAAAGTCGCCCAGCGTGCTATGGAAAGGGCTATGCTCGGGGTTTCTCTACGAGATCGAATCAGAAATGAAGAAATCCGTAGACGAACTAAAGTCACCGACATAGCCCGGCGGATTAGCAAGCTGAAGTGGCAATGGGCAGGCCACATAGCGCGCAGAGCGGATGGCCGATGGGGTCGAAAAGTGCTCGAGTGGAGACCACGGACTAGCAAACGAAGCGTAGGACGTCCACCCACAAGGTGGACAGACGACCTTATAAAGGTCGCCGGAAGACGCTGGATGCAGGTCGCTTCCAACCGGTACATATGGAAGTCCAAAGGGGAGGCCTATGTTCAGCAGTGGACGTCCAATGGCTGAGATGATGATGATGATGATGATGATTATGGGCAGCGTTATCTCTTATCAGGAGAGCATCTTGCTCGTCTTCTACTTAATCACATAAAAAATACCTATTTAATTAAGGAATTAAATATGAGAAATTGAGTCAAAAATCTAAAAAAAAATTAACTTTAAAACGTGCGATAGTGGCGCCGCGTCTAGGGGACTCCTTTCGTAAAAAGCACTAGTTCATAAAGTATGAGACAAAAGTTACTACGCATTTCCCTTCAGATTAGTTGAAACATCACTTTCCTCTAATAAAATACTAAATTATCAAACAATTTACATGCATATTTTTGTTAAACAATCAGCTTGTTTTATTGTCCGCCCTAACATGAACACAATGTGTTCTTTAATTTACAGTTAAAAATATAAATAAAATAGAGAGCTTATATTATTAACACTTATATTTACGGTAACTGCTTTGGACTAGTCGATTGAAACTATGACACATAATATATTAACACTTTACAAGATAATTGTTTTTAAATTAATATCTTATTTTACAGCACAGATATTTGGAATGTAGCATTCTATTCGAACACAGATATGACATAATGGACATTCTATTCAGTCCCTGACCTAAGCATGAAGCTATATTCCTATGAACAATTCTGCTTATTTTCTGGAAAAGCTACCTTTGAAATAAGAGAAGGTTGTCCAAATTATGTTAAAATGAACATACTTTGCGAGTCTCAGTCACTCTAGTCTGTACAATATATTCTCAGAAAGAAACCCCAGTTCTGATACAAAAACTATATTAGCCAATCTGATATAAAGTAATCTGTGAAACGTTTAGTTTCATACAAGATTTATTATTTTGGGTCTGTAGCTTTTGCAGTAAATAAGCATTATATTACATTTTATATACAAAATTTATTAAATATGATATCTAAAGATTAATGATATAAGAAGCAAAACGTTAGACTCAATAAATTAATTGAAATATTTAAAAATTTAAACAACTTTCATACAAATAGATAAAATTTAAAAAGAGTATAATAATATTATGAACAATAATAAAAACATTAATATTATAAGACATTCATTCTCTTGTACATTCAAACTTTAAAATTCGTAGAATGAGTATATAAGAATGTTAATTATGCTAGCAATCAGCAAGTAGTACATTAAATAAATAATTATAATAGAACACATAAAATGTGTGAAGGCTTTAAATCTGCCACAGTCTGGTTTTCAAACATTACAGATACAAAAAAATTAAGTCTTCAATTCAACTTATATTACGTAATACATTTGGTTTAAAAGAAAATGGGAAGATGCGCCATAGCGCTATCGTTGCTATGCCAAACTAGGACCTGTTTGACGTCGGTCGCCGCGCCGAAGTATAAATTGTACCAGGGCACAATTTTCCGCTCTTCAATTAGACCCATGGGCCTAATTAAAGTGGACCATGTCAGAAACAGTCGTAGTTCTCTTCCACCAAATGGAGCGATCAAGTGAAAAGCCCATCCTCAACTAAGTTCTGCTCGGTCGTCAGAGAAGCAATGGATAGGCACCGATGGCGGCAGACCATAAGTCGTATCACTGCACCAGCATCTTCGGCTAGTGATGACCACGATACTCAGTCATGAGGGAGCCACTTCAGAGAGATGTCAGAAGCGTCAGTACCGCATCTTCCTATTTTTTTAAATCTATGATAATACATGGATAAAATATAATAGAGAAATACTGATAATTTTCTTTAGGCGCTACGAATTGCCACTAGTTTTGAATAAAACACTTATCACTGAACAAAACACTCGCACATTCCATTCACACAACAGATAGTCAAAGCAACGCAAGTGTAATCAGACGAAAGCTGGGTGCCTCGGGTCTGCGCCGGTGAGCACGGCGCGGCCCGCCGGCTTGGCCCCCACGCCGGGCCACGTCCACCCGCTGTCGCTCACGGCTATCAGTCACACGGGACCCGTCCACTCGCTGTTATCCTGGAGGAACAAAAGTAAGAATGGATGTATTTTTACACTAAAAGATTCGTGAGTATTTAAATTCATCTTTGTAAATAAACGGCGTAACCGGAGCTACTCCCCTGAAGAAGATCCTCGTACAGGATCGAAACGGTCGGCACGAAGTCGAAGTAAATACAAGTGAGTTTATGCCGTTTATTTACAAAGATGAAGAATGGATGTAAGTTTGTTACTCTTTCACGCCTAAACGCACCCGTTCGATCCACCGGTCGATTGGTGTAGAGATAACTTAGACCCTGGAATAACATATAGGCGTACAGCGGGTAAAACCGTTGGGCGCAGCTAGTTAGTGATGTAAATATTAAGAGTATTTTTTACCTTTTAGTTTAATGAGGCTTTGAGCGCACTTTTGTGTCTATGTCAGCCCCATAATGCTTAACTCAGACTTTATCTTTGTGAATGGTATGAAGTATGGATTTTTATTTTTTATACAAAGAAATAAGAAGACTGGCAAGATGCTCTCTTAATCGTAAGAGGTAACATTGTCCATAATCAGAACAGTTCCACCCAGAATTTCACAATGATGAAAAATTCTAGGTGCACCGCACTAACTCAAAAGTCGCTTCTTACTCAAAAGTCTTAAGATTCCTTCCCTTCGTTGACATTTCTATAAGAAGAATGATTAATCAGTTTACATACATACTTGGGGCACATGCAGTGCAGTGTTGTGCATGGGGCTCTGTGGAGTGGTGAAGTACGAGCCAGGCCTGGGCCGCAGGTGTCTGTTGTGCATCTCCATCTGGACTATCTTCATGAACTCTATTTGAGCTGCCAGCTTCTGGACTTCTTCCTGTAATCATATTAGAAATGTGTCACAAAAAAATGTAAAAACTTTCTGTTCCGAACCGTTCAGAATCTCTCAAATAACAGTCAGTAGCTGTTGAACAATTTGTAATAATAGTTTATACGCACTACATTCCTCCGATTTTTGTCCACCATCCGCCCACTACTTTAGACCTGAGTTAGAGCTGTATCAGATAATTGACTGAATCGGATATTCGAATGCGCTTTGTCATGACGAATTCGGACTGGAGTTGTGATAAACAAAATCGAACCGTTCGACATCTGCCACGACGGACTCGGGCCGAACGTAGTACAAGAGCTTTTAACAAACCCAAGCTATGATGGATGGTAAATAAATAAAGATTTATGCTCAGCAAAAACCGTCCAGTAATTTCCATTTTTCGTGATATTTATTCACAGCAGGGCTATTGGCTATCGCCCACCCACATGTAAAACACTAGAATCCATAGACAAAATTGCGTACATTACTTGCATAAACCTCCTCCCTAATATGAGTGAAATAACAAATGCAGTAATGTACATTGAAGTTGTCATCAATCATAGTGGGTGTGAATTAGCCAATGGCCCTGCAGAATTCTAGCAGTAATTAAGCGTGTTACCTTGAGTTCCTCATTCTCATGGTATAGATCAGGCGGTTCGTCGGGCATGAGGCCTATCCCATTGATAGAAGAGGAGGCAGGGACGCCGCGAGACCGCGCTCTACTTTTTTTTTATGTGATGAAGTAGAAAACGAGATGCTCTCCTGATGTTAAGAGATAACGCTGCCCATAATCAGTACAGTGCTACTTAGGATTTCACAACGATGTCAAAATTCTAGAAGCACTGCACCAACGCTTCTTACTCAAGAGTCACAAGATGTCTACTGTCCCACGTATCACCTGTACCACACACTACACGGACCACCTGGGAATAAACCACTTGTATGTTGGTGTTACCTTGAGCTCCTCGTTCTCATGGTACAGATCAGGCGGTTCGTCGGGCACGAGGCCTATCCCATTGAGTGAGGAGGAGGCGGGCACGCCGCGGGCCCGCGCTCTACTATCCCACGTGTCGCCTGTACCCCGCACTACACGGACCACCTGGGAATAAACCACTTGTATGTTGGTGTTACCTTGAGCTCCTCGTTCTCATGATATAGATCAGGCGGTTCGTCGGGCACGAGGCCTATTCCGTTGAGTGAGGAGGAGGCGGGCACGCCGCGGGCCCGCGCTCTACTGTCCCACGTGTCGCCTGTACCCCGCACTACACGGACCACCTGGGAATTAACCATTTTTGGGTAGTTTTCGATCGTTCACACTGTTGGCGAACAGGAAAAAAAACTTCGCTCGGTCAGTGTTGACGATCGCTGCTTTTTGTTTGCACTCGTACCTATATCTCACATGAACTAGCTTTTAAGCTGTGGTGTTCAGTAATGATGCTATAAGTCATCAACAGTGTTCACGAGGGGGTTTTATTAATCGTGAATGGATTGGAAAAAAGTTGTGATCGTCAACATTGTTTTTTCCCGTTCAGTAACAGTATGAACGATGGGGTGTCAACGCGGGAAGTACCCACATTTTTCACCACTTTCTCTCGAAAAGAGGGCCTTTGGTCTTGGAATTGTGACAGAAAAAAATCCGTTTTTGATCACATGTAAGGCAAAGTGATTTGAATTTCGAACACAATTTTCAGAGAAAATAAAGGAGAATGATATCTTGGGGCGCAGTATAGTGTAGTCTTAGAGGGGCCAAGATGCGACGATCAAATCGAAGCGCAAGGGCACTATATCCACCTTTTCTTGAAGTTGAGATACATATTTCTTTAACTCTTATAAATATTGGAGTTGCAAATAAATGAATGGAATTTGTTAAATAGCTCGGAGGAATTCAAAGACATTAAGACCATAAGTATTTGGATGAATGTAGGGCTGATAATAATGATGATGAAGTACAAAAAAGTTAACTTACCTTTGGCGCAAACACCAAGAGCACTGTAGTTGTGGTAGAGAGTTGAGTTCTTATAAAACCAAGCAAGTACTTCACGTCTGGACCCGCCCGTGGCAATATTAGTAAACTGAAAAAAGGAATATTACATTATTTTACTTGTCACATACATATTATAATCACGCCTGGTTCCCGTTGGGGTAGGCGGAGGCTATATCTCTCCACTTTTTTTTATGTAATAGGTGACAAACAAGCAGACGGCCCACCTGATGGTAAGTGGCTATCGTCGCCTGTGGATACCTGCAATACCAGGGGTACCGCTGGTACGTTGCCTACCTTTCAAGACTACCCTTTTTAAGAGTCCCACTTTGAAGCTCAACGGAAATACCGCAGGCGGAAGCACATTCCACATTTTGCAGTACGGCAAGAAGGAGCGACTGAATCGCACAGTGCGAGAATGCCAAGCATCAATAATGTGTGGATGGGCGGATGGGCTTTAGAGCGGTGACGGCTCGTGCGGTGATAAAATCGCGACGCCGGGATTAGGTCGAATAATTCTTCAGAACACTCCCCATTGTATAAACGGTAGAAGATACAGAGGGATCCAACGTACCTACGAAAGCTGAGCGGTTCTAGATGTTCGGAGAGTATGATCCTGACACACCTCCTTCGCTTCCTCAACTTTCATCAAATGCTTCATACGCACATCTTAATTTTTTCACGCTCGCCGGTTCTTAGTACTCTTGACCTGGCCTTTCCTTAGAACGACATTTATTTGGCCAAGGAAAGTACGCCTAGGTCGACCAATTGCAACTTGACCATTCACAATCTTTCATCAATCGCCTTTGCGACAAAACAAAATAACAAAATGCAGACGCGAAATGTCATTCAAAACTAATAGCGCTGTTTAATATATGAAGGAAACATATTTTTTGAATTTTCGAATTTTACTAGTACAGTGGGTGGAGAAAAGGTTTGGATGACCAGTGTGAATGAGGATATGCGTGCTAGGGGAGTTGATGCAGATATGACGGATGAAAGAGCAGAATGGAGGAGAAAAACGTGTTGTGCCGACCCTACCTAGTGTGGGATAAGGGCAGGAAGAAGAAGTGGGTGGAGGGGAATTCCCCGTCCACCGCCAGTGTGAAATTCCAGTTTGGACCCCAGAATACTTACTGAAAAGCAATCATAACAGAGTTGACAGTGAATATGTTATAGATGGCGTAGGAGATGAGCCTGGCTTCGTTGTACAGGCTTTCTGCGTGACGAACTCTGTAGCACACTCGCACGCCCCACAGCAGGAAGAGTATCTCACCTGGAAAATTATAATATTATGTATGGCAACAACACAATACAAGTAGTATAATAACACACACATACATATCACGCCTAGTTCCCGTTGGGGTCTATTTCTGATGGGTGTCCCCGACACTTTTATTTTTTACACACTTTTTTTTATTTTATTTTTTACTAGCTGTGCCCAGCGGTTTTACCCGCTGTCCTGTAGCCTATGTGTTATTCCAGAGTTTAAGCTATCTCTATACCAAATTTCAGCTCAATCGGTCCACCCGTTTAGGCGTGAAAGAGTAACAAACACACATTCAATAATTTATTTAATAAAAGGCATTACAGCAATACAGAATATATTGAAGAAACCTGCTACCCAAACTAGGCTCTAGACCCGTGCTATGGGTAGCAGGACATCCAGACATCCATTCGTACAAACTTTCACGTTTATTAGTAAGATTTATCCCTACCACACCCATCTTCGACGGGCGAGGGTCAAATACCGCCCTGTGCCCCCCGCGTTGGGTGACGATGCGTAACGCATTTTTCCTGGGATAATAAACTTGGTACGATCCTGACACACCTATTTCGCTTCTACTTTCATCACACTCTTCATACATGCTCGCTGATTGTTAGTAATCTTGACCTGGCCTAAACTCAGAACAAAAACTCAGCACTACACAACTTAGCTCACTTGTTCAACAAATAGATATTGTCTCACCTATAGCTAAACTGTGATCCCACCAGTTGTATGTACACTGTTTGAATTTCAGTCCTAAATTGTCTGTGATCTGTAAAAGAAAAGTCATAAAAATAGTTATTTGGATCTTGTTTTGTGTTTATTTTAGACACGATATAATGAATTTTACTATGGGACTTTGAACATAGAAATGGAAAAAGCTACGACATAATATTATGCATAACTGATTTTGTTACTGCATAGTTTATGTATCATTTTTATGCTCTCGGCTTCACTCTCGTAACAAAATCCTTCTTAGAGGATGTCTAAAAATAAATCTATCTGTATACCAAATTTTGCCTGGAAACCAATGTAATATGTTCAATGTTAATTTATTATTATTTATTCCATAAATAACAATGTATAGCTAAATACTAATATAGTAACAATTATTAACGTGCAAAAGTGCTATTAATATGGCTTATTTGAATAAATGATTTGAATTTTAAATTTTTGAATTTCAACCTTATGCTCATAACTACAGCAAAATCACAAAACAGGCTGGTACACACAGCATTGCCTTGACCAGAAAACTACTAGTCTTAATAAACATAAGCACCTAAGAGGTGGTACATTATTATACTGGGATTTGATCCAAGATAGCAACACAAAAGCCAGTAGTATTGGCACTATTACTGAATACATAGTCTTAAACTTCTCCACCTTCCAAAAACGCATCCGATTAAAGCTCATATTAAAAGAAAATGAGAAGATGCGGTATAGCGCAATCATTGCTATGCCAAACATGGGCCTGTTGGATCGGAATGTCGGTTGTCGCGCCGACTCGCATTGAATTAAATTGTGCCCTGGGCCTAATTGAAGCGGACCATGTCAGACAAGTCAGTACCGCATCATCTTATTTATTGAAATCTATGATATATTGACGAAAATTTTGTGCAGCGCATGACTTAATGTATTTTTTATGTTAAGACTGTAAACGCACTTTATTTAATATATGATTATATCTTATCTTTATCTTATGGATTCAAGCTGTAGCACATATCGTAAGGAGAAACACGTGAAATTTAATAAAATATTTTATAAAAACAAGCTTTTATTATTACCATCTGGCACCAAAGTACTCGTCAAGACGAATCAAATGAGCTCAAACTCGATGGTGTTGCGTTTAATTGCGGAGTTCCTATGGCCACCTTCCTGCTCCATCATCAGATCAGCTCCATGTCATAATAATATTGCATTGTCACCCGATTTATACATGCATGCCAAATTTCAGCTCAATCAGAAATCGGGAAGTGGATCAAATTAATATTCCAAGATTTGATAACAGACAGACAGAGAACAGACAGGTAAATAAAACAACACAATCACACACACACAAAAACACAGGACAGGACAACAAAGACACACAAACACAGGTAAAGTAACACACACACACACAGGTAAAGGTCACACAGGTTTTTTAAAGTTTATTTCTGTATATTTTTCTGTGTTCCAATAAAGAGTTATCTATCTATCTATCTAAAGTAAATAGAAGCTTGTAATAACATACAATTTCAGCGTCAGGTGGCGCGGACAAGGTCCAGGTCCCGAGGTAGACTAGCATGATGAGCAGGATTGGCGCCATCCACTGCAGCAGCTGCTTGTCTGTCAGCTTCAACTTGTGAGCCGACTTCACTCGGTACGTTAGGGATACTCTGGAAATGTTGGTTATTTTAGTAGACATTGTCTATTAACATAATTAGTGAAATTGAAGTTACTTGGCGGAAATCAATTATATAATTATTAATATTTAGTGAAATTAACACTAAATATGAATTTTTAAATAATAATCTATTACATTTAATGTTAGGAACATTTACTAGGGTAGCTTTAGTAGACATGCACCTACAACTTAATTAATTCTGCTTTCAACTACTAGAAATTCCAGCATGTCGTGTAATTCTGAAATGTAATCAACATCAACAATGACTTTATTTTAGTATAATATCAATTCAGAAAATATATTAAGTGAAGAAAAGGACTGGATGCCAAGGCTCTGCCGATTCCCAGTCCTCCGTCACTTAGACGATGCGGGAGTGCCGCCGGGTCGTTTTAGTGGGTAAACCGTGCAGCTGTCCTGCACGGGAGTCCCACATAACCCTCCCATTCCCTCGATGGGAGGGTATGCGTAATGCATTTTTTCCCGGCGTTAACAAAAAAAAAAAAAAAAAAGTGAAGAAAAGTCAAATCCATATTAATAAAAGTGCTGAAAAAGCTGGAACTTGGAATTTGGAAAATTTACAAGTGAGTGCCCACAGTACTAATCATTACATTTGAAGTCCTGATGTCCTCTATTTGAACATACCTCCATGTTTTCATTAGTAATGCAGTATATGTGATACAAAATCCTAAATGTCTTGTCCATTTTGTGGCGATGCAAAAGTATCTATCCAGTACTGGGAATATGGCAGCCATCTGAAACATTACCATTTCAACATTAATTTGTATACCAACACCAACTTAATTATTATTTCCATCTAAATTCAACTACCTAGCATAATGACAATATTATTATAGTGACACAGTGGACGGTGGGGTAATATCCGCTTGCAACACAGAAGGTTGCGGGATTTTCCTATGGGATCAGTCTTTATGCAGGTGAATCTGTGTGGTGGAACTACCATTATAATTTTTATGTTGTAAAACTAAGTAGAAGACATGTCATAAATGATTCATCATCATCATCATAAACCTAAGTTCATCCACTGCTAGACATAGGCCTGTCCCTAGTATGAGCTACAATTATCTGTCTTCTGGTAACTATTTTTCACAGCAAGTGCAAAGAAGTATTGAAGTTGTTTAATCAAACAACGGAAAGTAGCATATTTGGGACATGTGCTTAGACATGACAGATATGAGGTACTACAACTTATTATGATGGGAAAAGTAGCCAGTAAGCGAAAAGTCGGTTGTAGAAAGAAGTTGTGGTTGTGCCAACATCAGAGAATGGACCGGGTAGCGAGTGCCACCGAACTGTTCCGCCTCGCGAAGGATAAGGAGAAATATGCTGAACTGACGGCCAACCTTCACTAGTTGGAGAGGCACTGAAAGAAGAAGAATCAAATTGAACTCACCTCCATATACATAATGACGCAGCCACACAGAGTGATGGACAGGAAGACGGGGCTGGCCACTCGGAACACCTTCACTCTCCTGTGATGCCGCGTGTACAGAACCAGGCAGATACTCAGCCCCGCACACGTTACTGATATCACTAGGAGTGTTATCCTGGAACATACCAATATTTAACACATTGGCTGCTGAAAAGACACAGAAAACAAACAGCTATGTTTTTGAATTCTGAACGCGAGTGCTGAAAAACATAAACATTGTGTTTTGTCAAAGGATTTTTTGCATACAAAATTAATTTCAGGAGCCTGGGATAGTTCTATAAAACGGTGACGCAGCCAGGGCCCGAGCGTTGTGTTAAGATTATCATTTCTCAACAATCTTACTAATATTATTTTATTTAATTGCACACCACCGTCTGTTAAAGTAGGTTTTGTCCTTTTCTATTCCCAGGTTGTCTGTAAGAAATTGCCTAGTGTGATAAGACCGCCGATTGTTAACCTACTTCATAACATATTATAGTTATAAGTTCTTTTGTATAGTTTTGGTTTGCAATAAAGAATTATTCTATTCTATTATAAACATGTGAGTTTATAAGAATGTATGGATATCTGGATGTTTGTTTGTTACTCTTTCACACCGAAACTGTTGGACCATTCGAGTTGAAATTTGGTATAGAGATAGCTTATACCCTGGTATAACACATAGCCTATTGAACAGCAGGTAAAACCGCTGGGCGCAGCTAGTTAGCTATAAATTGTACCTGGCTGCAAGAGGCAGTTGTAATTGTGAATTGTGGATAGCGGCACATTTCTAACAGCATACCGTAAATAAATATTTTTTATCTATGTTTGCACTAACAAAACACTTTCAGGGATATATTATTTCCTAAGGCTTACGGTAAAAAATGATAATTCTGTAGGTAATATTCCAATTCCATTAAAAATATAATTAAAAAGTAATATAATTGTCTAACAATTAACCCATTAATAAGTAGGTAATACATAGCTTAGGTAGTTGGTAATTGTAACTTTCTTGTTTAAATAAGTTCCATTTTAAATAACTCTTGTGATACCATTTTTGGAGTTTATAACTCATGCAGAGATATTATCGATTCTTCTATATACTCTGTCAACTTGTTTATTATTCCTAATAAATATAATTTTTAAAATGTATTTATTGTTATTACTTAGAAGACTCAAACGAAAAATCCCTCAAAAGACCTAAAAAAAATGACCGTGAAGAAGGATGGGCCAATGGGCACATTCCTTACAAGACATGCTTTACTGCAAAAGCTACAAACAAAGCTCATTGTCTTCAAGAGACAGATTGCCTTGGAAAAAGAATATAAAACACTCAGTATTTCCCGAATGCTATAACGTGGGTTTGTAGTTTGTTCAAATCAAGAATAATAGGTTCTTACTGAACAAGCGTGCTACATCGTCACTTACCAACAGGTGAGATTGCGGTCAAACGCTTGTTTATTCTGCTATAAAAATAGGTATATTTTTATAATAACTTTAATATTCTTACCGAAAGGGCCAGTTGTATGTGGCGAGGCAAGGCTCGGGGCCACGGCAGGTGTCGCAGCCAGGCTGGCATTGAAGGCACTCGTATGGATCGTCCCAGTTCTCTAAACCACGCTCATCGTTTTCTTGGTACGCAACTACAATAATAATGTTAAATATTTTGCAATGTTTCGTGTTGAAATTACTCTGTAATATATAAACTGGTTAATGATGAAAATTATTACTATCGTCACTTTTTTCTTACTTTATCAGATATCAGATAATACGTTAGATATTAACAAAAAATAATTAATATGAACCTTCACGGTTTAATTTCCATTTTAATCAAAACAATTGAGATTATTTGAAATTGTTAACTATTCTATTCTTATTTTATGGCTAGAGAACGTGCTATAGCACCACAACTTTGCCAATGACTCGTGGAAAGATAAACCACCAAACGATAGATTACAAATTTAAAATGGAATTTTATAGAGCACAAAAAACATTAAAATACTACTACACCATAATAGAATAAATACGATAAAAGTTGAGAAATTAAAACATTGAATTGAATGAATGAAAGAATCATAATGAGGATATACCACAGATAATAAGAGAAAAAAAAGGAGAAAATTTAAAATATATTATACAGCCAATATTATAATATATTACACACTTATTATATTACTATAAAAACGTTTCGGAACCTACTAAAACTACTACTGGATACTATTTACAGGAATGAGAACTAAACAAAAAAAATAGAGAGCTAAACTTATAATTTAATATTATTTTCTTTTATATACCTACACAAAATTCTAATAAATGGTGTAAAAACGAGCGATAAGAGATATTTAAATGAGACAGGACGAGGAACATCTGACGGTATAACATCGTACAACGAAAACTGGTGCAATGGGCAAGAGAAAAATATATGATCCACATTACCGAAATCTAAACCACACTCACAGATGGAGTGATTCCTAATCCTAAGTTTAGCCAAAAAAACTGGAGTACAGGCATGATTTAATCGTAAGCGACAGATAGTAGAAGTAGTGGTTTTATCTGCCTTTTTAAATTTAAAAAACCAAGGTTTATGAGGGATATTTGATTGAATGTCACCATAAAATTTGCCTTTTATACATTTAGAAACTTGCCATTGAGATGACCACGCCTCAAATAATTTTGGGTTAAATGCGGTGCACATATCATGAGAGTAGATCTGACGGACTAGGGAACCAGATAAGGAAGCATTCCTGGCACATGAGTCCGCTGACTCATTCCCCAGAATTCCCATATGACCAGGGATCCACGCGAGAATCAAATTAATGCCAAGATTGTGACATTGAAAAAGGGAATCTCTTATTCTCAGAATGATTGGGAAACGAGATTTTGAACGAAATTGATTAGAGAGAATAGCTTGCAAACAACTTGCGGAGTCCGAGAAAATAATGCATTTGCTTAAATTGTGAGATTTAATAAACAGGATTGCTTCCAAAATAGCGATAGCTTCCCCTGTGAAAACAGAAGTAAGAGGAGGGCATTTGAAGCTTAAAATTATTCTTGACGCAGGAAACCAAACTGCCGCCCCAACCGGTTCATCGGAGGACTTTGAGGCGTCGGTAAAAAATAAAGACCAGTCCGAATAATTAGAATTAATGGTATTCAGAAAAACACTGTTAGCATCCACAGTGTTCTTATCAATGCCAAAGTTCAATATGACATTGGGAGTAAAAATAAGCGCATCAAAAGGAGTGGAATATAGTGGAGATATAGAGAACTGATGAAGGGGATCTGGCAGACGAGTAAGATAGCGGTAGCTGCGCAGAAGATCTGGAAGAGTATTAGGAGGGCGACGACCAAATAAATCTTGTAATAATTCCAATTTAGATAGAAGAAGGTGATTGGAATTTTGTAATAATTTACAAACAAATCTATTACATAGATATTGCCTACGGAGAGAGAGCGGAGGCTCAACACATTCCACTTGCATGGCATTGATAGGGGACGACTTCATCGCCCCCAGAATTATTCGAAGAGATTTTGCTTGAACCTTATCAATCTCTCGACAGGCAGATTTGTTGCCCAGAATGAAGCAACCATAATCAATGTGGCTACGGACTATGGCATTATACAACAGCTTTTGGGAATAAGGATGGGAACCCCACCAGGCTCCAGAGAGAGATCTTAAAATGTTAATGTTACTCTCACATTTTTTGACCACATAGTCGGAATGCAATAAACCTGACAGTTTATAGTCAAGCAAAATTCCTAAAAATTTGACACTATTATGAAGCGGAATAATCTCATTGTTAATTTTTACTATGGCAGGAGGAATAAAACGTTTTGTGGAAAATGTTACTACAGTGGATTTAGAAGCCGAAAGGGAAAGGCCATGATCCAAAAGCCATCCATGGAGATAATTTAGGGCCGAATTTAAATTGTTTTCCACAACATCGATAGACTTGTCAGAGGAGTAAAGAACTAGGTCATCAGCATATTGCAAAATATTACAAAAGGGAAGGACAGATAATTCTAGGTCAAATGTATACAAAGCGTAAAGTAGAGGGCTTAAAACTGACCCCTGTGGCAAACCTCTCCAACAGGTACGGGCAGGGAGAAAACTATTTTGATTTTTGATGATAATTGAACGTTCCATAAATAAATGGCAAACAAACCGGATAAGTTTCTGAGGAACCCCTAATTGAATAAGCTTATTTTTTAATTTGGATAGCAGAACATTATCATAAGCAGAGGAAATATCCAGTAAGGCGCCTACAAGAAATTCCTTTTTAAGGAAAGAAATGCGAATGTCGGTAGTGAGAATGCTTAAACTGTCCATAGTGCTCACGTCTTTTCGAAAACCAAATTGAGTATTAGCCAGCAAGCCTCTGTTTTCTACAAACCATTCAAGCCTGTGTTTAACCATATGCTCTGCAACTTTGGCTAAACACGACGACAGGGCAATTGGTCTGTAGCTATTAGGATCAGATGCATTTTTGCCTGGTTTCACTATTGGGATGATTACTTGAGTTTTCCACGGTTGAGGGACTTCACCGTATTCAAAAACACTATTAATTAAACTCAAGAAATACTGCTTACATCTATCAGAAGATTTTTTTATAAAAGAATACGGGATTCCGTCTATACCTGGAGAGGAATCCTTTAAACCGTCGAGAGCTAGCTGAAGCTCTACAAATGAAAAAGGTTGGTCAAATTGACTTTGGCTAGAAAGCAATTGAGGGGCCGAAACAAGACAATCTAAATTTGGAACAAAAGGAGGAGTCATTTTATCAGCAAACCCTGCAATCCACGATGAGGGGTCATGCATAGTGGTGTTTAAAACGGAACAGGAACCTCTAAAACGTTTAATCATTTTCCAGACCAGAGAAGGGGAAGTTCTAGGAGATAGGAGGGAACAATATTTACTCCAACCTTCCCGTTTTTTCTTAGCCAAAATTCGCCTAGCCTTCGCAGCAGCTTTTTTGTATTTTAAAAAATTATCCCTAGACATATTAGCATTATAATCCAGTTCAGCTATTTTCCTCGTTCTAATAGCAGCAGTACATTCAGAATCCCACCAAGGGGTTGAGACTTTAAATTGATGTGGCTTTTTCAAGGGAAAGAATGTATCTGCACTTGAAATAATTGTATCTACAAAAAGGTTATAGCACTGATCAATATTCCTAGGGTCACAAACTGGCAAATTGTTAAGTTTATTATCAATAGAGAACGAGAATCCAGTCCAGTCTACATCAGATAACCTGTATTTAAGAGAGGGGCAAAAATTTACCGCAGGAGTGACCCTATTGGAGATTATAATATGGATAGGAAAGTGGTCACTTCCATACGAAAGAGGAAGCACATTCCAGGATATAACAGAGGCAAGAGGAGGAGAACATAAAGTAATGTCAACAGCACTTTGAGGATTTTGGGTAGGACAAACTCTCCGAGTAGGAGAACCGTTATTTACAATACAAAGATTTGCCTCATCGAAAATTTCAAGGAGAGAAAGAGCAAATAAATCATTATGATTAGAACCCCAAAGGGAATGATGGGCGTTAAAGTCACCCATGATAACAATAGGAGGGGGTACAGAAAGTATTACGTGCAGAATATCTGGGATAAAACTGGATTGAGGATGGGGAATATATACAGATATAAAAGATATATCTAAAACTCTAACTGCAACAATATTCATTTCAGGAGGAAAGAAAGGTAAGGAAATTTGTGAAAAAGGGAGACATCGCTTCACTAATAATGCGGTGCCCGCATAACCGTCCGCCCTGTCATCTCGGAGACAAGAGTAGCCTGAGACCCAAAAACGGGACCCCGGAACTAGCCAAGTCTCCGAAACAGCCATGATTGACGGTTGATATTGATTAATAAGATACAGGAGTTCAGGTTTCCTGCGACGAATACTTTTGAGATTCCACTGGAGAAGGACCAGACCCATTGTTTAGAAGAGAGAAGAGTTCCATAAGCTTATTGGCAACGTTGGACGGTAGGTTAGAGCTGTTGTTTGACATGATGGAAACAATCAAAGAAACTAATAAATTCAGAAGGTTAGCATTTTGATTCAAATCAAAGGGAGGAGAAATACTCGGGGTAGATGAATTGGCCAGAAGGGCAACTCCATTAGGGGTTGTAGAAGGGACTCCTGAGATTATAGCCTGGTGAGCCTGTTTATCGTATGATTTACCCAGTGGAGCTCTAGGACGGGGAGTTGAAATTACTGTTTTGGAATATGATCGTGACGGTTGGGACAGTAACTGTGATAGGGATTGACTGGGCTGAATGGGAGAGATCGAGGGACCACTTGCCTGCGACACCTCAGCGTACGGCCTTCTTGTTTTAGGATACCGCGTCGCAGCATCCTCATACGAAATATTATCCTGAGACATAAGAATTTTGATTGCCTCCTGCCGACCCTACTCTGGGCAATCCCTATTATTGGCGAAATGGCTGCCCGAGCAGTGGAGACAGGTAGCCGACAGCTCGTCCACACTGCAGGAGTCCCCGGAGTGAGGTTGAGCGCAGCGGAAGCAGCGGGGCTTAGAGCGGCACTGAGACATAATATGGCCGAATCTGCAACACTTGAGGCACTGTATTGTTGGGAACTTATAAGGCTCCACGGGAAGGGAAGAATAAAAACTAAAGATTTTTTGGGGGAGTCTCTGGCCATGGAATGTCACCACAATAGACTGGGTTGCGACCCAAGAGGTCTTGCCCTCCACTGTAACCTTCCTATTTAAGCGACGCGCCTTCATTACGTCTCCGATCCCCTTGGGTAAAACAAGGGACGCCACAAAATCCTCTATTGATAAATCCGTGGGGACATTGCGGACAATGCCCATTTTCGTTATATTAAATGATGGTATAGTGGCGACGTAATTATTACGTGACAAAATGGGATTGTCAAGGAATTTATTCGCGTCAGCTCCGGTTTTGAATTCTACCGATACACGGTTTCTACCTACCTTTTTAACGCCATCGATGCAGATATTAGCAATTTTGTTATTATGCAAAAATTGACCGAACTTTAAGGTTTTGAGAACCACCCCACCGGAGGGGTCAGATTCCGAATGGGAGACGTGAATAATAAACGGCCCATTGTCTAGGTCCGTATATGCCTTGATGCCCATTACCCAGCAAGGGTGGCTGTACGTATTACTATCCGTAGATGACCTCGGCCTGTCATTACTGTCAAAAATTGTCTTTTTGAGAGATATGGAACCATCGTCCGGCTTCTCCAATCTCCTTTTTAAACCCGACCCCATCGGGAAGTCCGGGGGGTCCGGAGGCCGATCCGGCGGGACAGCGTCCATGATATTTAAATTTCTAGAGTAACTAGACCCTATGCCCTGTGCTCTGTATATATACCTACAATAAAATATGTACACTAGACTACCTATAAAAACTAAATGCGATAACTAACAACTAATGAAACTACATATATTATACAACGACTACGATGAAATAAATGATGAATTTACTACACAAATGCCCTTATTGAAAAAATCCGAAAAATATTTTTATTTGACACCGTGTGGCAGCTTTCAAATCCAACGAAAGAGTCCGAAATTGTTAACATTTTGAATTTTCGTAAACTTCTATTTGTCATATTTGAAATTGACAACTTTAACGAAGTGACAGATGTCTCAAAAAATTGAGTGAACGTGTGAACGGGAACAGATTAAATATAAGTGTTGCAAGGTATAATAATAAATTCTTTTCTTTTATAGTGTCGTCACATGATTTGATATTTGCCTGGTTTGAGTATATAAAAAACAATTTATAATCACTACCTTCTACAAGAGATCCATTGAATCCTTCTGGATGATGTATAGAATAAAATCCTGGTCGGCATCTGCAAATGTATGAACCTCTCGCCCAGCCAGAATGTCGTGATCCCATTTCTCGAATGGGTTTATACTCACACTGAAATATATTTGTGGAAAATTAGAAAGAGATCTTTAAAAAATCTTTCTTTCATGTATGTAGGTACTTGGTTTTTCTATGTACTCAATGGCTTACTTACATAAGTAGTTTCATTAGGGCATTTATGCGTTCCATGAAAAGAATAGATTTGATTTTCGTTATAATCTTCAAGATCGGCTTCGCACTGATTTATTTCCAAATTAGATATGTCTATGTCCAAAGAAACGACACCTTTTAACCTGAAATCATTTAAAAAAATATATTTATTCGTCATTGACATATATATAACTTATATAATAAGTAAAAAAAAAAGGTAATTCAAACTTTAAATAATAGATGGCAACACTACAATAACCGCGAAACTGCAAACATGAAAAACAAACTTTTTAAAAAATTGCAAAAGCGACGATAATTCTGATGAAAAAGCTTTTACTGCGAATGTTACACGATCGTGATATTTTTATGTTCATTCCGGTCACAAACCGCCTCAAATAGCCGATCTATCTTTTTATCTGTCGTAAAAAGCCCCACTTTATTGTACGTAATTGAATATACAAAAACAAACAAGAAAAATAAATGAATGCAATTTCGCTTAGAAATTGAGATGGAGCTTTTGGTTAGCGCCTAGCGCACTTCTATGGCGCACTCATGACTACTTCACAAGTCAGTAAGAGCACGTGTTGCAGGTTTCAAAAAATGAGGGTAATCAATGAAAAACTTTACTAAGTATAAAATGTAAAATGAGGCAAGTATCAATGCAATATTATGATGCGATGCGCATCGAGATATCGCGTGCTAAAACACTAAAAGTTGGTAAAATACTTAGCCTGGTGGCTAAAACCTGGGACCTGGATAAGACACAAGACATGACATGAGGTTCCTGCAGAACTAGATAAAGACTAGGCACAAAATTTTAAAAAAATTTTGGGAAAAGTGCACTAACCCGCGTATAGTAGAAACAGGGACAGTATAAGACAGCAGCCACCGCTTGGCCTCGCAGCTGTAGTAGGGAAACGTCCACCATCCTTCCATGGTCGTCTCCGATGGTGACGTCATGAACTTCGGAGAACGGAGCGTGTCGCTCTCTTCCGCTGATTCGTACCTGGAAGGATATATTAAATATCAAAGAATTTACAGGGATGTAAAACCTGCTTGCGATATACCTATTCAAAGATGATGAAGAATTATTTATTTATTTGGGTCATTCATATGATGGACACAGAATACATTTAAGTTGACATAGGTAGGTACCTACTTAAAAAGACTATGAGATCGCAACATGTGTGCTCCTGAACTTATTGGGTGCCACAGCATGCAATTATCTACACCACACTGATTTTTTTAACTGGAAAATATTGAAAATTTCAAAAACGATTGGAAATAGAATTTAAATTTTAAGGTGGCTTCGAAAAGGAACGAGGGGCGAGTTGCAGAATAAAAATATGAATTATTTTGAGATTCTTCAATTCGGCCTAAATGGATCTTAGGCTTGTGGGACGGGTTGATGAATCATTAATAATGCAATCGGTGAACACTCAAACACTTACATCAAATTTTAAATATGTTGGTATAATAATAATTGTGAACATTTCCAACTGTTTTTATAATGCTCTTTTAAATCCTGCTAAATAATAAGCTTAGATCACAGTGGAATGTCTATTTAAGAAGATGAACGAACCACTCCATGCAACATTCGCGTAATGTGTCAACCTTATATGTAACTTAAAAGTCTCATACATTAGAAGAGTACTCATAACATTATAAGAGCAGTCTCACCAAGGGTACTCCGGATCCGGTGGTTTCTCCAGCTCAGGCGTGCGGACGGGCACCGGGTCTCCGTTTCCGAACCGCTCCCAGGCTATGGCGCTGTTGACGGTACCGTCCGATCTCAAGGCGACCGCCCTAGCACCCACTGCGCGCTCTGACGGCATCGCCCCCATGACCAGCCCTTGTGATACCGCCATGAGGACTTCTGGGGAACGAAGTCGAAGGCAACATTTGTGATCATCAGTTTTCATGAATAAATACATAGGCAACTAACATAACATAAGGCAACTCACGACTAATTTTGTTGGTTTAGTTATGGAGGACACGATAGTTTTAAACATCGCATCGTTTAATAAGTACATAATAAGCATAGGTGCCTAGTGCCTATATTATTACTCAAAAACGTAAACAAACTGTGTGAAAAAGTATAGAATCTAAACTATCTTTGATCAGACATTAAGATCGATAAATGGTGGAACTATGAAGTTAGAAATCTACGTCAAACAAACAATGAACCAACATTTTGTTTCTACTTTTCTTCGTCCTTTTTACCTCTACATTAAAATTAATTTAGTGTGGGAATCAAACCATCTTTATTAGCCCTATCATATTCAACAATAAGTTAGGTTTCCTTTTACCAAAATCATTCTGCAGCTTTATAAATCACTTTGATATTAAAATCTTAAGGTATGGTTCTATGGGGCAGGCCCCCAAGTGCGTACAGATACTTCCTCGTAGTCTGCCCTGGACCCCGTCTGACCACCGTAACGGAGTGGCAGACGGGTGACCAAATCTCGTGCGCAACACTTGGCGGCAAATTGGCGGATAAACTAACATATATCATGGCGGAACTTAATAAGCCGAACAGGGACACCCATGGGCGCTCCCTGAAAGGTCCTTTTAAGGACCCCAACGACATTGATGCCTCGGCATCAGAGGTAAGCCGCGCTCCATCTGCGGCCAGCCCGATGTTCAGGCGTGTGGGCGAGTCGGACGTCGACGTCGACTTCGAGTCCATGGGGTTCGCCTCGGACTCGACCATGTCCGTCGACAGCCGGCCAGCCCGCAAGAGGGCCTTCTTGAAGGTTCGAGCCGAGGGTAACAGCTCGGACTCGAATAACTCGAAGGCCAAGAAGGTGAAGGCGAAAAAGGTGAAAAACCCCAAAGTCGCGGCGGGGAATACCCATAACGTGGGTCTGGTGGAGGCGCAGAACCACCTGGCTCTATTGGAGCGCACGGTGCAGGATTCACCTGCTCCGCCTCGGAGGAAGTCCTTGCTCACTATGAGCTACGCTAAGTACTCCAAGGAGGAGCTTGGGCTAATGGCCCAAGAGGACGAGGAGGTAATCTTCCATACGCTGGAGAAATCCTCAAAAATCAAGGGGGCTAAAGTCTCGTTAAAGTCCCTTCAATGTAGGACCACCAGCATGAGAAACATAATAAAAGAGCTCATGCAGCGGGTAGCGACTGACGAAACCCAGCAGTTGCAGGCGAAAGTCAGCCAATTACAAGCCGAAATCGACCAGCTGCAGAGCAAGCTGGCCGAAATTACCGCACGGCCAGTACAGGCCGGGCAGGAGACAGCGGTCGGGGCCCCCTCCAACCTTGAGGAAATCATTCGAAAGGTAGTCTTGGAGGAGAGGGCCTTCACAAGAGCGTGCCTCGCAGGCATCGAAGACCGACTCCTGCCGGAGAAACGTCTCCGACCTTCGCTTGCGGCCGATAAGAAACGCGGGTTGACGCCCTCTCAGCGAGAGCCAACTGCGGGGCCCCCCTCTCAGAGAGAGCCGTCACCGGAGCTCTTCTCCTTGGAGCCAAGGCCCTCCTTTCGAGGAGAGCCAATGCCTGGGCCATCCTCCCAGAGAGAAGATGCCCTTCTTCCTGCCACCACACCGTCCAACTCGTGGACAACAGTGGTCAGGAAGAGCAAGGGAAAGAAGGTGGCAGCCGTACCTGCCTCCGCTCCCTCACGCCCGTCCCAGACGAGCGGCAAGGGTAAGGGGGTAGGGAAAAAAACGGTTCCCAAGCCCTCCACTGCTGCTCCGACAGCTAAGGGTGCTAAGAGTGCTGGAACGAAAAAACGTCTGACTGCTCCAAAGTCTGCGGCGGTCGTGGTTACCCTCACAGAGGAGGCCACCAAAAAAGGTGAGACATACATGTCTGTTCTCCAGCGGGCGCGCATCAGCGTCGATCCCGCCCGGCTCGGGATAGAGAAAGTTGCGTGTCGCCGAACCCAAACCGGTGCACGCATTTTTGAGTTCCCGGGGGCGCAGGGAAGTGCCAACGCCGACCTCTTTGCAACTAAGTTGCAAGAGGTCATCGCAGATGTGGCCAAAGTAGCCCGGCCCGTAAAAACTCAGTAACAAAAGAGGAGGTCGTCGCAAAAGTCGCCGCCGTTGGCGGATGCGATGCGGCAGCGGTTAAAGGCCGGGACATCAGATCTGGCCGTGGTGGCCTGGGCACCATTCGTGTTGAGTGCCCAGTTGCAGCAGCCGAGGCCGTCCTTGCTAGGGGTCGGCTTCTTATTGGCTTTAGCTCGAGTGTGGTCCGGGCACTTGGTGAGCAGCCTCTGCGCTGCTACAAGTGCTTCGCCATCGGACACACTCGGGCGCTCTGTCCGTCCAGCGTCGATAGAACAAATTGTTGTTATCGCTGCGGCCAGGAAGGACACAAGTCCGCTTCCTGTAAGGCGCCAACTCCGCGCTGCGCCGTGTGCGCCGCCAGTGGTCGTCCGGCGGGTCACGTAATGAAGGGGAGGAACTGCAATCCTCCCCCCAAGAAGGGTAAAATGCAGGTGCCGAACCGGCCAGCCGATTCTTCCGCTGTCCCCACTCCGGGAACCCCAGCGGCCGCAGAGGAGAATACGATGTCCGAATAATGGATAAAATCGCACATCGTATTCTCCAGGCGAATATAAACCACTGCAGATCGGCCCAGGACTTGCTTATGCAGTCCATGGCCGAGTGGGCAGTGGATGTGGCGGTGGTTGCCGAGCCGTACGCGGTGTACGGCCAGTGGCTGGGAGATGATAGCGACGTGGTGGCGCTACTGGCACGGCCCTCTTCTCCCCCTCTCTCGCTTTTAGAGAGAGGCATAGGTTACGTGGCCGCTACATGGGGAAAGATAGCCATCATAGGCGTGTATTTCTCCCCAAGCCGCCCCTATAACGAATTTGAGGATCTCCTTGAGGTCCTTACTGCGGCGATTCAAAGAGCGGCGCCGCGGCAGGTCCTCATCTGCGGGGACTTTAATGCCAGATCGGAGGCCTGGGGCGACACGGCTGTCACCAGCTGCCCCCGGGGCCGTGCCCTCCATATGTGGATGGCGTCGGCCGGAGTCTGTCTTCTTAACAGAGGATCGGTTCAGACGTGTGTACGGCAGCGGGGAGGGTCCGTGGTGGACGTGTCGTTTGCCACCCCTGCGCTGGCTGCCCGCGTGGAGAACTGGCGGGTGGAGATGGTGGAGACCATGTCGGATCACCGTTACATACGGTTCGACATCTCCACCCGGAGCCCCCGGGGGACGGTTCCCTCAGGCAAATCCCCCTTTCCGCGGTGGGCCCTCTCCCGTCTGGACCGAGAGTTGGCTGAGGAGACGGCTTTCCTCCAGGACTGGTTGACGCCACCTGGTGAGGGCCTAGATGTGGACGCTGCGGCGGTGCAGCTTCGGAGGTCCCTGACCGAGGTGTGCAATTCCAGCATGCCTCGGTCCCGCCGTCCGCCGCCCCGTCACGCCATTTACTGGTGGTCGGCGGAACTGGCGGAGCTCCGGTCGGCCTGCGTGGCAAGCAGGAGAGACTACACGCGGAGTCGACGGCTCAGACCGCGGGTCCTGGCTGAGGAGGACCGCCTTTACAACCTTTATGTGAAAGCTAGGGAGGATCTGAAGACGGCCATCTCGACTGCGATTACCGCGGCGAGAACCGAGATGCTGGAGGGTCTTAACAAGGACCCTTATGGGACACCATATAAAGCGGCGCGGAACAAGCTCCGCCGTTTTGGTCCCCCACCCGCTGAGACCCTTGAGCCATCTGTGTTGGATGGGGTGGTTCGGTCCCTGTTCCCTCCACGGGCCGACTTCATCCCCCCGGCAATGTCCTTCTCGCAGGAGATGGTCGCACTGGAGGAAGAGATCCCTCCAGTCTCGTCAGCGGAATTTGGCGTAGCGAAGCTTCGTCTCCGCGCCAAAAAGACGGCTCCCGGGCCGGACGGCGTCCCGGCGCGTGTGCTGGTCATTGCCATCTCACAGATGGAGGATAAGTTTCGGGACCTATTCAGTGCGTGCTTCACTGCTGGTAGGTTCCCGAAACTATGGAAGGAGGGACAGCTCTGCCTCCTCCGGAAAGAAGGGCGACCGACAGATTCCCCCTCGGCATACCGGCCCATCGTTTTGTTAGATGAGGTTGGTAAGCTTTTCGAGAGGGTTATCGTCGGTCGTTTGAACCACCACCTTCGTGAGGTAGGTCCGGACCTCTCCGATGCCCAATTTGGTTTTCGGAGGGGCCGCTCCACCATAGATGCCCTGGCCCGACTCAAAGGCCAGGTGAAAGAGGCCATGGATGCAGGGGACGGAGTGCTGGCTGTGTCATTTGACATTGCCAATGCCTTTAACTCCGTCCCCCACTCTACAATTCTGGAGGCCCTCCGGTTTCACGGAGTGCCTCCATACATGCGGCGGCTGCTGGCCAGCTACCTTGAGGGCCGCGAAGTTCTTCTCGCAGATAGGACGGGGCGCATACTCCGTTACAGTTCGGAGACCGGTGTTCCACAGGGGTCGGTTCTTGGTCCACTCCTGTGGAATATCGGTTTTGACTGGCTCCTGCGGGGAGCCCTCCTCCGGGGAACTAGTGTCATCTGCTACGCGGATGACACCCTTCTCACTGCCCGGGGGAGGCACTTTGGTGAGGCAGCAAGGTTGGCCTCTGCGGGCGGATCCTTAGTTGCAGAAAGGATCCGTCGCCTCGGACTGAAGGTGGCACTGCATAAGACCGAGGCCGTATATTTCAGCGGTCCATGGCAGTTCGTCCGTTCTAACGCCCACATTGTGGTTAAGGGCGTTAGGATAGACGTGAAGGATCAAATTAAATATTTGGGTCTAGTTATAGATAGCCGGTGGAGTTTTCGGCCACATATGGAGGGCCTGGCGAAGCGCCTGGTAAAAGCGGCGGGCGCACTCTCACGCCTCCTCCCAAATATAGGAGGGCCTAAGGCGCGATGCCGGCGTTTGTACGCCGGTATTATTAAAAGTATGGCCCTATACGGGGCACCAATCTGGGCGGATACTCTCGGGAGACGAGAGAACGCTGTCGCTATCCGCAGGCCCCAAAGGGCCATTGCACAGCGGATGGTGAGAGCGTACCGCACGACAAGCTTTGCGGCGGCGTGCGCCCTGGCTGGCACCCCGCCCTGGGAACTAGAGGCGACGGTGCACGCCAGGGTGTACAAATGGTCTGCGGAGCGCAGGGCACTCGGGGAGAGCCCTGCGCAGGAGGAACGGGAGGCCGTTCGACGTGACGCGGGTGAGGCCGTCATCCGCCGCTGGACGGAGAGTCTCGTCAACGCCAAATTTGGTCGCTGGACGCTAGACGCGCTCGTGCCAGTCCTGGAGGGATGGCTCGAGCGGCCGCACGGCTTTCTTTCCTTCCGTCTGGTGCAGATCCTGACCGGGCACGGTAGCTTCGGGACGTTCCTGCATCGGATCGGGGTGAGGGAGTCCCCGTCGTGTCTCGGTTGTGGTGCGACAGCGGACTCGGCCCAGCACACCCTTGAGGTGTGCCCAGATTGGGTTGTTGCCCGCCGGAGCCTGACGTCAGTGGTCGGGCCGGACCTCTCGCTTCCCAGTGTGCTTTCATCTATGCTGGGAAGCGAGGAGGCTTGGGCAGCTGTTGCCTCCTTCTGCGAGAACGTGATGACGCGGAAGGAGGCTGCGGAGCGACTGAGACGGCACGGCCCTCTCGCCACGATGTCTCAGGCGACCCGCAACTCAAATCGAGGTAGGGCAAGGCGACTCTATATGAGTCTACGCCAGCCCCCCGATGGTGAATAGCGGATGACAGGCGCGGGGGCGCCTTTCATCCGCATTGCACATTCACCTCCACCGTCGGAGGGAACGTCCGAGCACTCGGGACCGTTCCCGGGCCCCTCCCTGTTGAGAGGGGCGGGTAGGGCCCGCCTTTGTGAAGGCGGGCAGTCGTCGACGGAGGACTGGATGCAAGGCTCTGCCGATTCCCAGGCCTCCGTCCCAAAGACGATGCGGGAGTGCCGCCGGGTTGTTTTAGTGGGTATACCCGTGCAGCTGCCCTGCACGGGGAGTCCCACATAACCCTCCCATACCCCCGATGGAAGGGTATGCGTAACGCATTTTTTTTTTTCCCGGCGTTAACAAAAAAAAAAAAAAAAAAAAAAAGGTATGGTTCTATAGACCTCAATTACAAATTTGTATCTCCATAAAAGTCGTATTTTAACGTAGCCAGTAGGCGAGCTCAACAAATCTTAGGGAAGCTTCATTATTCAGATTAAATGGCGTCTGTTTTCAGGAAGAAGAGCCGGCTAACCGAGTTCAATTTACTTTTATTACACGTGCTAAATCTAATTCATGTACCTGACGTGGATCCCGGATAGAATCCGCTGCTGTGGCCGACAAACTTTTATAATATCTCGTGGAACTTCAAACTGAAACTGTATTTGATACGAGCTTCTAAGTGGCACAGTTTTATGAGATGTTGGTTGTAAATACATCAGTAATAAAGTTAGGAAGCAGGGAACAGGAAACGGTAAGTTAGAGTTAATTGCATTTTTCTCTAATCCACCACCTGGGATCGACTAGATACTGGTTTATCTCAGCGCTTAACCCCATTCTATGCCCCTATAGAGTATGATAGTAGTTTATGAGAAAATATTATGTAATTTATTAGTAGTGTTATAAACAATATTATACGAATTCACTTTTCTCTCTCTAACCTCAGTTGATGGAGCAACTTAGCAGCGATATCAGCCTAAGATCTCGCTGTATTCTGGCGGGCTTTAGAAAGATAAAATTCCAGATGGAAGTCGGAGTTCTAAGTTCTAAATAGACATTTAGAATATTTCATATGAACTGACCTATTCTATTCTCCAAGCCCAGTTGATGCAGCAAGTAAGCATCGATGCTTACTTGCTAGGCTGACCTCGAGGTCAGCCTGTATACCTAGAGGAACCCAAGTCTTAGATGGTTCTATCCTTTCCTAATATAGAATATTCCATAAGATAAACCCACAAAGGGTATCCTTTGATGATTCTATCCTTTCATTATAAAAAAAGTTCCATAACATGAACTGGCCATTATTTTCCAAGCTGATTGATGCAGCAAGTTAACAGCGACTTCAGCCTGGGCTCTTGCCGTGTCGTATAAAGGGGAACCCAAAAGGGATATCTCTTGATTGTTCTATCCATTCCTTATTTAGAAAGTTCCATATGAACTGACCACTATTCTCCAGGCCCAGTTGATGCAGCAAGTTAGCAGCGAGATCAGCCTGGGCTCTCGCCGTGTCCCACCGTGTCGCGTACAGAGGAGCCCGTAGTCTGCCGTACCGGTGCGTCACACAGAGAGCCCCCGTCGCTCCAGTGGCCACTGCGTGCACTAGGAGTAGTGAAGATTCTATTCGGTCCTGGAAAAGAGAGTAATGAATGTGACTTAAAAAGCTTTTTTATCATCTCACCATATTTCTAAGTTCGTCAAGGTACATCCCTACCCTTAAATCCACACTAGGTAGGACTGCACAAAATGTTTTCCTCTTCATTCCACTCTATTATTCATCATATCTCCATTCACGATCCTAGCTCGTATTATAATATCCTCTTTCACACATGTTATCCAAGTTTTTAGGATGATGCCTCCTAGAATTTTCGTTTTTAACCATATTCATGAAATTTTGGCCACACGGTTTTGGCTGGCGCGGCATAATATTGTATTCCTCTACGACATATTATATTATATCACCTACATAAATTATACCCAAGTAACTGCGTAGAATTTATGGGCATCTTTAAGACAAAATAGGTACCTATCTAAATGTTCTCGATGCGTTTTGGGTAGCGGCGTACCTTATTAAATCAAACCTCTCATTGTAATAATTGGACTAACAAACTTTACATGTTTTACGAAATTGCGTTTATATTTTACCGAATTACAAATACCTAACTAACCTAAAATTAGGTAATTTAAGTAATTTCCACCGTCCATAATAATATTTCATACACCTATAGTTAACAGGTACTCATATCTATGCCAATTTATTTCATACGATTCCCAAGATCTCTTCAGTAAGTAAATGCAACGATAACGAGGTTTCCAATAACTTTCATATTGGAAAATAATTACCTCGAGTTACTTTGTGCCTTTGACGTTCAGAGGAACATGCACACACGTAAGATATTCTTTGAGCTTCGTATCTTCAAGACTCTTAATGAGATCGCAGAGGGAAGATCGGAATCATGAAAATTACGTGAATAATGACATCGAATTCTTTTATTCTTTTGTGTGAATGGATCAAACCCTTCTTTTCCTATTAAAGTCAAAGAAATATTTCAATGCACTTTCAAGGTGGAAGGTACAGGTGAAATCATGAAAGAAAATAGCTTTTTCAAACATTTCGGTTCGGGAAAATTAACCTTACGTTCTCTAGAGAATTTTTGAGAATTGATACCCATATTGAGGGGGTCGTGGAAGAACAAAGTTATCCGCCATTTTGTAGCGGCGGCCATCTTGGACCGATTTCCACCAAACATGGCTAAGAACACTCTCGACTAACTTTATTTTTAAACAAAAAAACTAAATTAAAATCCGTCATACATTCGGGAGCTATGATGCCACAGACAGACACACACACACAGACAGACAGACAGACACGTCAATCTTATAACACCCCGTCGTTTTTGCGTCGGGGGTTAAAAATGGTTACAGTTAAAGAGATATCTTTACCGATTAACGTGCAATGACTACTTATGTACTTATTTAACCGTTTACCTATTATGTATATTTTTCTCATTACCCTATAATATTCCTAAAAAATACTTGTATATTCAATATTCGTATGATGAAATAAACATAGCTCGTGACTCGTGACCCGTCCTCAGAGTCCTATGCAAACTTTGGTCCAAATTTACGAGTTGTTAAGTGATGTTAAATGGGGTAACTAACGCTTGTGTCCTGCGTAATTCTTTGCACTACAGCTACGAGTATTATCGTATTTTCTATTCAGGACTCATTTACACAACGTTCCTAAGTAGATAACCACGTAGCTTAGGTAATAGTTTAACTTTGTATCATAAACTAGCTGCCGCCCAGCGGTTTTACCCGCTGTAGGGTAGCCTATGTGTTATTCCATGGCTATCTCTATAAGAAATTTCAGCTTAATCGGTCCACCCGTTTAGGCGTATCTAAAGAAGTCACAAACATACACACTCACTCACAAACTTTCGCTTTTATAATATTAATGTGATTATAATCTAAATCGTAAATTCTATAACGAAGGACAAACATAAGTGTATTTTCTATACTGTGAGTACTAGTCCTTGGATGTCTCCCATACGATTAGAAGTGTGGGTTGGATATTTTACTTTTGGTAGGTAGATACTATCAGGTATGTATTGGCCTAATTTAACTTTGGCGATCATTAAATCTCAACATAACATGATTTTGGCCACCGTACTAACTCTAGCATTGCAAATGAGGAAACCGAAGCACCTATTTGAACAGTCTTCGGGATTTTCTCAATACCGCATCCCAAGATCATATCCAATATTTTACCACGATTCTCTTCGGTTGGAAAGGTAACGTGGCAAAGGAATTTATTGGACTATGGAAGGTTATTACATCTTATATCTCTGGTTGACGAGCGCAGTGCAATTTTGGGTAGACTGAATATTATGGGCAGGCAATAACATCAGATAACTCAGGTTCGTCTCGTTCATTGGATTAAATAAAAAAACCTATTTTGATATAAGTACTCTCCAATAATTTCTTAATGGACTACTTCCAATAATTAGGTTGTTTCCTATAAGATATGTAGGAGACAGTCGTTAGGTCATGTTGCAGGCACTGAGGGCCTATATTGGCTATCGCCAAACGACATTTTTCGTACATTACTTGCTTAAACCTCCTCATTAATATGAGTATAATAACAAACGCAGCAATGTACATCGAAGTTGTCATCAATCGCAGTGGGTGAAAATTAGCCAATAGGCCCTCTGTAGTAATCTCGGCGACCTGAAACTGCAACATATAGGTTGGCCACACAACCTATAAATTGTGATTTGACTCTGACAGTGTAAGTAGGGTTCTGTTGGAGAATAAACCCCAATTATTATTTCGTTTTCCAGAATTCCCTAGTATTTTCACGCCAATATCCGAGCATACGAGTACACTCAAAATATTCTAGCTCGGTTAGGTTAATAAGTCGAACATAGCAGCGAGACCGCGTCTATTAACACCAGTGTGGATTCTAATTAAGACTGTCTCCAGAGACGCAGTCAGGGGCAAAGTTTCCAGGGGATCAAAGGTGACCAAAGGAAGTTTATGTTGACCTATTTGCATTGCTAAGTAAGACATGTATTCCACATTATAGGAATAGAAAAGTAAGCGTCGATTTTCTTCTAAAATGAAAGGTCAGACCCTACTAGGTTCTACCAGTGAAACTTTAGTAATATTAGGATCTAGATGAAAAAGTAGATCCTACAGCAAAAACCGCGAGAACTTTTAAAATAATTTTATAAAAGCAGCAATTAGCCATATTATCAGAGTAATCTGTTCCAAACGACAATAACAATATTTTACAGTGATGTGGTTATCTAGTCTTTACGATCGCATCGCATTTCCCTTCATGACAAATTCAGACACAACCTCGATATTCCAGTGCTAAATTTAGATAGCGAAAAAGTTGAATTCGTCCAGTTTTAAAATACCCGCCATTTCCCTGAATGTCAGGAACATAATGTATAGTGAGCAGATGCAATTTAAATCAGGACTCTACCCCCTCTGAAATCGTCTGCCTCCCTCAATGTGGTAGGGCGTGTCTGAGGCCGTTCTCAAATATAAACGGTGAAATGTCGGCTATATGAGCCATGTGTGAAATGCATACCACAAAATTGGGGTTTTTGCTCGGGAAATATCACGTTGTCAACAGTCAGTACTGTTAGTTCACAGACTACTGTAATAAAGGAAGATGCTACACACATCTGAAACTATGCAATGTGTATAGTGTAGTGTAGTAGCCTGCAACCATAATCAAAGCCACATCATTGCTAAAACAGGTAAAAGGTGATATCGAAGTTAAAAACAAACCTATAGTAAAAGAATAAAGTGTAGTAAACGTACATATCGTGCAGCAAGTGTAGACGATGTAATCGATTCGCGGGTCGCACCTGGACGAGATCGGCGTTAGATAAGGTCGAGAAGTAAAACTTAATAGGGATAGCCTTATAGGGTATATGCCCCGCACAGGGACGTGATTAAGTGACAAAATTGGCTACTATGACGATTTGTGAAGATGACGTTTTGCGTCTACTTTGCGAATTATCGTTTCGCTAACGATGATTCGCACACTAAAAACGCAGTTTCCAATAACTAAAGCGTTTATTGTAAAAGAGTTTGCTACACTAGCAAAAATTGCTCATGTTTGTGCAATGTTATGTGTGTAGGAACAATTAGTAAGAACGACCTTTTCGAAGATTATTGATCAAGAAATACTTATGTATAAAGAATTCTTTAATAGGTATCTACTAGCTCGGATTCAGTTTATTCTATAGAGCGCGATATCTGACGGTATTGCTTTAATCTGTGTTGGTTCCATGAAATTGAAATGGAAATACGCTCTGAGATAAGTTTAAACTAATTAAATTTTAGGAATGAAACGAGCATTATGTTGTCAGGTTGGAATTTAACTTTGATGTGAATTAATTGAATGTTTGCAACACAGTTTAGTTCAAGAGGTAATGATTTTCTGAGTCTTTACTCGTCTCTTCCTATATATTTTTTTTGTCTATTCAAAGTCCCTTCCTAAATTTACTCCAGTCGACTCTTTTAGTGGTTTTTATAAGCGAGGAACTTCTGATGGAAACAAGAAGTTTTAAAAAGAGATGATGACTTGACCACTGCCTCGAATTATAAGGAGAGTTAGTAGAGACACTTTGTCATTGCACTAAATTTAATGGTAATTCAGTTTAGTTAAGCATTTTGAAAAACCACAATTTTTAGAAAACAAATAGAATTGATATCTGTGTCCTCGTTGAAACATGTTTACTTTTATAAAAGAAACTTAAGTTAAGGACCAAGTCGCACACGATCCTTAATTATTTACTCAAACCAAACTATAAATAATAACATGTTGTCCAACAAACTTATACCAATTAATTAACTTTAACGATTCGACTCCTGACAAGACTTACTAAGTACCAAACTGAAAAGTTGGAACCGTACAACCCACTGTCCAAAATTTTAGGTCAAAGAAACCTTTCAACTTTAATAGAACGTTAAATATTTGAGTATCAAAAGCTATTTCCCGCGAAGCCAATTGGATTTCAATTCTTGTTTTAATTAAGAAGCACGACATTGTTAAAGCTATCTAAGAGTTGATATTGAAAATGCCACAGTTTTGCTTTTGAACATGGTCATTTCAGATATTAAATTTAAAGTAGGTACAATATCAGAATGTAATTAGTGACTCAAAGACAATGCGAAATAGCAGCCATACAAAAGATGAATAAAGGACTGTAATGGGTTTGATAGATGCTAAAACGGATTTAATTTGAAATGAAATCTTTATTGCAGACACAGTATACATATAGTTAAATCTTATTAAGTTTAGACTAATTAAACAAAGAATAGTTAGTTGAGTTAGTGTGAGATTGAGTTTGAAGTTATCGTTGATTGTAGCAAAATATGTAGTTAGTTTACTATGTTATGACTTTAACAGGATGTAATAATAATAATGATGTAGGAGAGTACATTAATAATTGTAAGTTGAAAATAAAAAGTTAATGATATTGAATAATGTACTAGAACATTTTCAAAGCTTTCAGTCATTAGACTTTACAGTGGTTTCACATAAGTTTGTGAGAGTATCTATAGAATTTAATAACATATGTACCTATTTGTTAATGTATGTTACCGTTTTAGAATAATTCAATTTTTAAACTATAATGTCGCAGTATACATAAATAATTATAGTTAAAATCTCATTAAGTTTAGAATAAGATTAAACGAAGAATAGTTAGTGTGAGATTAAGTTTAAAGTTATAGTTTATTGTAGCAAAAATATGTAGTTAGTTTATTATGTTATGACTTTAACAGGATATAATGATAATAATGATGTAAGAGAGTACATTAATAATTTTAAGTTGAAAATAAAAGTTTATGATATTGAATATTGTACTAGAACATTTTCAAAGCTTTCAGTCAATTAGACTTTACAGTGGTTTCACATAAGTTTGTGAGAGTATTTATAGAATTTAATAACATATGTACCTATTTGTTAAATTATGTTACCGTTTTAGAATAATTAAAAAAATTTATTTTAATTTTACTATAATGTAGTAGTTCAGATTATTTGAAGGAGTGCCGTTGGTGTCCGTACTAGTTTTTATTAAAAAACTGTATTACAGCCACCAATGCCTTCCCCCGTATACTTAATAAGTGATTCTGTTAACTATGAAAGATTAGGGATTTTAATCACAATACATTTTTAATCAAATAAAGTGACTATACCAAACTATGCTTTTAATTTAATTAAAGTGAAGTGAATAAAAGAAAAGGATTTATTGGATTGATTATAATACTTGAGTTATAATTGTAGGTGTTTTTTTGCCAGAAATTACCAAACCAAATTTTGCCTATATATAAATAAATACAAATGAGCTTGTGTGTGTGTGTGTGTGTGTGTATATGTGTGTGAGTGTGTGTGTATGCGTGTGTGAATGTGTATAAGTGTGTTGAGTGTATGTCTTGATGTCTCCAGAGTATCTAGAGTAAGAGTAGAATGGAGTAATGGGTCCTAGTCCCACCCCACGACACCAGCCTCATGAGAGTTGGGCGCGGTGAGGGTGTCAGAGTAAAGTTGTGTAGTATGAAAAAAGTTTATAAGTTGAGTATGTCTGACAACAAATAAAAGGTTTCTCATCTTATAATTGCTAGCATTTCTTCGGTTGTATTGTAGTTATAGTTAAGAAGACAATCAGTAATTTTCCTTTTAGCCTGAGTTGTAGTTAGATTATACAGTGTATGGGTTTTAGAGATTTTATTATATAGATACCCACCTATGAAACCAGGGAATCGATTTGTAAACATGGTGTTATATTTGGGAGTATTAAAGACTTTGTCTTTCCGGCGTTTTTTTACTTCCTGTGGCTTAATTTTGTGTTGTCTCAATAGTGTTCTTAGGATAAATAGTTGTCGCACACTTAATACTTTATTTTCATTGTAAAGTTTTTCTGTTGGGTATCTGTATGGTAAAAAATTCATGACTTTAAGAATGGACCGTTGAGCTCTTTCTAGTGGGAGCATGTGTGTTTTAGCACTACCTCCCCAACTATCTATGCAGTATGTTAGGATTGATTGTACTAAGGAAAAGTAAATTGTTTATTAACTCTTTTATCTGCTGTGTGTCGGATATTTTTAAAAATTGCTATTAGTTTGCGTACACGATTAGTCAATATCCTAATTTGAAGGTCAAAAGAGAGAGTGCTATCGAGCATTATACCAAGATATTTGATTGAATCTGTTTTTTCTAGTCTAAGGCAGTTGCATTTACTACTGCTGCATTTGCTAACATTATATTTTGGAGAATTGACTTCATACTTATGTGCTATGATTTCTAGGTCTACACTGCGGGGTTGAGTTTTTTTTAAAATAGAAAATGTCATATATTTGGTTTTCGTAGCATTTAGACTGAGAAGATTTTGTCGTAGCCATGTAGATACTTTATCAAATCCTATTTGAGCATTCTTGTAGGCCTCGGTCCAGCTCTCTCCTCGAAAAACGAGAACAGTGTCGTCGGCAAAGGTGAAAATTCTGCCTTTTTGTAGATTTAGATTACACAGGTCATTTATGTATGCCAAAAAGAGAGTTGGGCCGATTATGCTGCCTTGAGGCACCCCGTAAGTGACAAGTTTAGGATTGCTAACTGCTTCTGTCAGTTTTACAAGTTGGTATCTGTTTTGCATATATTGTGTGAGCAGATCCAGTTGCAAACCCCTTATTCCCAGTCGTTCTAATTTGTGTAATAGACGAGGTACCGACACGGTATCAAACGCCTTGGCAAGATCTAGAAATATTGCCAGGCATTTGCCACCGCCATCAATGGTACTGACTATGTGGTCTGTGAGATCAGCCACTGCATCCGCTGTAGATCTGTTTCTGCGAAAACCATATTGGTTATTGGAGAGTAGATTAAATTTTTCCAAATAGTTTACTAATCTGTTATTGATAATACGTTCTAAAATCTTTGACATAGATGGTAGTATAGATATGGGCCTGTAGTTACTAATTATATTTTTTGGTCCACTTTTATGAATAGGAGTGATGGTGGATATCTTAAAAGCGTTAGGGAAACAGCCAGAGTTAAAGGATAAGTTACAAATATGGGTGATTAGTGGGGCAAGTTTATCCAAATTTTCTTTTATTAATTTCATTGATATATTATCATAGCCCGCAGTATATTTACTTTTGAAACTGTTTACTATGGATTTTACCTCATTTATATCTGTCTGTATTAGACCAAATGAATTTAGATGGCATGACAATTGAGAACATGTGCTGTTAGGACTAGAGCTATCATCTCCAGACACAAGAATTTCGTTAGCCAAAGTTTCCCCTATGCTGGCAAAGTACCCATTAATTATGTTAGCGGAGTCTAAAACATGTTGTCCAAGATTGTTAAGCTCATAAGATATGGTAGGTTTGGGTTTACGGTTAAGTATGGTATTAATAACTCTCCACAAATCTTTAGGGTTTTTAGCTTTTTTTAATTCTGAACGTTCATATTGTTGTTTAAGTTTTCTTAGTAAGCGGCTTAAGAAGTTCCTATATCTCTTGTACATTTAAGAATCTCATTTAATGGTGATTTTCTATGCTTTTTATGTAATTTGTCTCGGTTTCTCATGCAACGGATGAGTCCCGGAGTAATCCATGGCTTTAGTGGTGTTTTGCGACGTGGGATTTTGCATAGTGTGGTGTTCTCTACGATGATGTTGGAAATAGTGTTTACAAGAAGCTCTGTGGCATAATTACAATCTCCTGAATTTAGTATAATGTTATTGTCGAGTGAGTGTATCATATCTGAGACTTTTTGATGGTTTATTTTATTATAGAAGGATTTTTGTGGACTTCTATAGTTATAGTTATTGAGTTTTAGAGATAATAATACTGAGTCATGGTCTGTTAAGCTGTTTTGTATTACTAAGGTTGTTAGATTAGATTTTGTTTTGAGCATGACATGATCAAGACAGCTGCCGTTTCTCGTGGGCAAGGTGTGTGCTGGAAGGAGCCCATGTGATGCAATCAGATCTAAATAGTTGGATGCATGCTTATTGGTGTAGTTAGGTGCAATGTCAATGTTTATATCTCCTACTATCACTATATTCTGAAATGATGTTAGAGTAGTGAGGATCCTATCTAAAGATGTAAAGAAGTTATCTGTATTTGTAAAAGATGGTGGCCTATATATTGAAATAATAGCTGTTTTGTCTATTGTTGTTATAATGCAGTTTGCATCTGAGAATGTAGGTTCATATGACAGATGTTTATTAGGTTTTATGTATATAACCAGACCATCACTTTTATTAAATGATTGTTTTGATGAAATAATATTGTAATTGGGTAGTTTAGGTAGTATTGGGTTAAAAGATAACCAGCATTCAGTTAGCACTATTACATCAGGCTCGTGAGAGATTCTAGACAAAAGGCATAAGAAACCGTCAATATTGTGGGATATGCTTCTAATATTTTGGGTTAAGATACTTAGTTTAGGATAAGTACCTATTGGTAAATATTGTGCACAATCTTCAGGATCGCAGATGTGAGATAAAGAAACTTGTAATTCATCTATGTGGGCTTCATTTGTATATATGTCTTTATCAATTGTTATTAGTAAATGAACAGCGAGGGCTCAGTATATGTGTAAGTAAATATTTTTTGTGGAGTTTAAGTGTAGCATTGGATAGTATAATCTTGTAAGTCAGAAAATTGTAAGTAAGTGAGTTACCTGATAAAGCACAATTTGGTTTATAATATGTAACAATATCACTTTTGTTAATGAGGAATAGGGTACCCAGTTTAGCGGCACATTTCTCATATGTTTGGTATTGGAAAGTTCCTGTTTTAAAAACACTTGGAAACACATTCAGTCACTTAGCGTCTTTCAATTTTTCTATATCTGTCTCGTTGGAAATTCTAATGTAAGGTTTGCCATCTCCTTTCCTCATATAAATGATGCCATTTGTGGTCCAGCAATATGCGTAATTGTTGTTCTTTGCGAAGTCCCTTGCCAAATAGAAGAGTGCTTTGGTCTTGGACGTGAGGCTCTCCGATATGTATATCTGTTTATTTGGCCCATTTATTTTCAGATGCTTGCTGTTTAGCTTTTCATCATATTTCTTACCCTTATTGAATTTTCTGCACTGAGAGATAACATTTTCTTTCATAATCATGGAGTTGAATTCAACAATAAGAGGCTGGGGCGAGTCCTTTTTAGCTGGGATCCTGTAGGTATCCTTGATGTCGCACATCTTAATATCCACGCCAATGCATTTTCCCAGATTGGACACCATTTCGTATTATATATTTTTACATTAGGTAGATGTGTTATAGTATCAAAAGTGAGAAAAACGAAAGAGATCACCTACGAGTCTAAGTAATTTTACCTCAAAGTAGTAATTTTAACTCAAAGTTGAAAACACTAAAAAAATCATAATAGCTACTTAGGTACCTACATATGTATGTTTATACAGAGTGTAGAGCCACAAGATATAAAATAAAACAATTGCCAATTGCTGCTTTAATACTGATTCCCAATCGCACTTCGTTTTATACGAATAGAAGTATATGTAACCTTTTAATTACGATCACAACTAGATGCCATCAAAATAAATATAATAGATTCATTATCTCATCGGGACGCCAACCCATCGACACAATAACTCAGAGTTTTATGATCTCTTCTCGTTAGTATTATATTATTTACTTATATGTGACAGTTTGGTGTTAAATTCTACCTACCTCTACCTCTTTAAAACGGTAAAACCACTGTGGCGAGAAGAGCGTAGGTTGAAACTTTAACCAAACATTTCTCTTTATAAAGTAACTCTACTTGTTCACGACTCTCCTAATAGTATCTGTAGATGAAGCAGCTATTATTACAGTTAATGTATTTTGATTCACCGCTGCCACTTGCGCTAAATAATTGAAGGATTCATGTCTAATGTCTTAGTTAATTAGAGTTACAAACGTTTGCTTAAGCCACAGACGGGTTAAGCTCTTGTCACAATTGTGAGTAACGACTTAGGAGCGATATGTGATATACATACTTGTACAAGGTATTAAGAGGATGTAGAGGTAAACCATGTAGAAATTTCACGCGCCTGTCGATTAAATATATTAAGGAATAGTTCCGCTGTTTCACCAATTTAGTTTCCGACCATGTGAGAAAATTGAGATAAAAACTGGTAGCATAATATATTCTCCCAGTTTTCCAGCTACTTACTCACCAAGTTTCGTCGCAATAGGTTCAGTGGTTTTTACGTGAAAGAGCAATAAACATAAGCTTCCCTCACACCTTCTGGTCCTATGCGAGTCTCTTCCAGTTCCTTCCGACATGTTTGTCTTACAGTTACAAATTATAAATTTGGTACTATTTATTATAAGTAATAAATGTTCCTACTTAGATAAGCTGTCGACATATCTCTAATCCACCTTCATTAACCTGGAGATCTCCACAGGCCGCAGGTCGTATCTCATTAAACTGAAAAGTCACCAAAAAGTCGAGCAAAACTCATCGCAAACAATTTTCCGTGAAATTAAAACTTGTGCCTCCGCGCCATTTGCAAACTTTCGTTATAAATATTGTCCCGACTCGAAGAATGGAATTGGAATTGTATTCTCGCGATCTCTGAGTATTTACTGCGAATCTTTAATTGGAGAAACCTTAAAGACCGATCGCGAAAGTTTTCATTGCTTGCTTTTCAAATGGAAAATTAAAATGATGTAAAATTATGTAAGCGAAATTGTTTCTTTTCATTGCTACAAGGTATAATTATTTATTTGAAATGAGTGTTTATTTTAACTGACTATGAAAAGAAGACGATTTCTCATATCTTAGTCGTTGTGAACCAATTAAGAATAGCGTTTACTTGGAAAACTTTTTTTCATCTCATTTTAACAATGTGAAGACTGTTTTTTCAGTGCAATTTTCCACCATTCAGGATTTCAGGCCGCGAGTTTAACATACCGGCTTGCATGTCAAAAGTGGATGAAATCGACCTAGCAGCACCTATATTGCCTTTAAACTAAGCCTATAAACGCGAAGCTATCAAAGTGAAAAAGTGCGACGCGCGCGCTAATGAAAAAGAAAAGCTTTAGAGCTAAAAATTGCCGTATCCTATTTCAGTAAACATCTATTCATAACTGGATACGTGTAAGGGTAATTATTGACGTGAATTCGATGAGGCATGGTATGGAGCCGAGCTAAATATGTATAGGCCACTCGGGAGGCCAATGTTTGAAGGGGTCCTTAGTGCCCTTCGTGCGTCAACATAGTTATGATTAATGGAACGTAGGTAAACAGTTGTATGGGTGTTGGTTTAGTGAGCTTATTGTAGTTGACTCTTGTAAATTAAAGTTTTGAGAGCGTATTCACGGTAATTAGGATTATACACAATGGAGTGAATGGCGAGGTTATGGTCATGATGGGTCATTAGTCAAGATTATGTGCTTGTGCTATGAATGAAGAATAAATATATCCTTGCACTCTACAACCTATATATAACTACTATAAGTTTGCGTGTGTTTGTATATGGATACTAAATACAACTAAGTGTGCTTACTACTATGGATTTTGTCTTTATTCTGAGCTATGGATGCATTTTTTTTTTTCAAAAAGTATGTGGCCTTTGTCCATGGTAACTTAAGAAATCTTTTATTTGAGTTGAGGGCATACTAACAACGAATATATCTACTAACAAGCCTTTTAACTCTCACATCCAATTTTGACGTAATTAACTGTGCAAATGCGAATGTTGTACTTTTGGTTTGTCAGAAAGTGACAAGCTATTCTCAGAATTCGGCGGAAATTAGATGATAGATGCGTGGGCCATGATTCCGACCCACCGAAATTGGGTAACTTCCTACGTTGTCAACTATTTTCCTGGGGAGATCGATTACAGAACAACGTTCCGTGTTGGCAGACCTGACGTGGACTACCGTCGTCACAAATTATGTGACTGTACCATTGATTTATAAAACCCGAGTTGGGAAAAATAATGGCTGAAAAACGACACATGGGAGTTTCCGAATATACATATATACCTATATATGAATCTTACACATAAAAACCTAGACACAAGGACCATGAAATATGTGCAAAATTCGTAACTCTACAATGCTTCTTTTTTTGGGGCCTTGCCCCCCCCCCCCCCCCCCTAAATCCGCCTATGCCTAGACATATCTACTTAGTTTTACCAGAAAAATGCAAATGATGTCTCTCGATTACAATAGGTTATAGGATCAATGTAGAATATTTGATAAAACTGCTAAGCACGGTATTTCATATTTCGTGATTTTTGCGAAAATTTGAAGACGTCTTCTGTCAATACCAGGGAAAATACGCTGTCAATGGAACACCAATTGCTGAGCTGTGATTGGGAGGTGAGCCTTGTTAGTATCTAGATTAGATGACACTTCTCACGAACGTACGTCTGTGTCATCAGGTTTTTCCAATATACTTTTGTCCTGAAGTAGGTACCTCTATTTTCCTAAAATGCATGAATATACCTACTGCTGGGGCATCTTGAAGTTTTCTTTACATAATATAGTTTCACATGTCTAGTATTTGTCGTTAATAAAACCTCAAGTTTCTGACCCACTTCTAGGAGTTCCGGAGTCGACTGACTTTGATGTACGATATTCTAACTAATATAACACACTAGCTATTCCCCGCGGTTTCATCCTTGTATGGAAGGAATCTTACAAAATAAGATTCCTAAGGTTATTTCGGATAAAAAATAAACCATCAATAGTTATAATCAATATGTGATATTCAAGAGTCTATAAATTACGTGCCTCGCGAGCAACTTGATAAATGTTTGAGGAATGCTATATGGTATTCCTATACTGTAGAGACTTCATTCATCATCTGAAGTTTGGTAATCAGAAAGCCGTAACACTCGATTGATCATCATCTTCATCTAACCTGAGTAATGATGATGTTCTTTTATATGAAGACTTCAGACACGTTACGGCTCACCACGTCTGACGGAGAGCAAGGTTTGTGCAAGGTTGTTTGTTGCCCATGATTACATGGGCATCATTCAGGGAGAGGAAGGGACAGTAGTCATACCCTGTATGTGGTGTAGTTCCCAGCATCGGAGGGCGGCAGTGAGAGCAGTGCGATGGGCAGCAGCAGCGCACTGGACATGCGCCGCGGTACCCCATCACTGCACATCATTCAGTGAGAGGAAGGGACAGTAGTCATACCCTGTATGTAGTGTAGTTCCCAGCATCGGAGGGCGGCAGTGAGAGCAGTGCGATGGGCAGCAGCAGCGCACTGGACATGCGCCGCGGTACCCCATCACTGCACATCATTCAGTGAGAGGAAGGGACAGTAGTCATACCCTGTATGTGGTGTAGTTCCCAGCATCGGAGGGCGGCAGTGAGAGCAGTGCGATGGGCAGCAGCAGCGCACTGGACATGCGCCGCGGCCCCCCCATCTTTGCGCACCATTCGCGTGAGAACGCGCCTCTCTGTTGACAAACAACATTCATGTAGGCTGTATCGATGAGGCTATATCGATGAGGTTGGCAAATGAAGTCATGAAAAAATCTTAAATGGCCTACCTATATGCAAGTTAAAGACAAGAGTTGATAAAGATATTCATTACCCTGGGACGCAATTTAAGTCGACTTAATATTTTGCGAAAGTTATCGCATCGATGTCTCTATAATTGATTCAAAAGTATTTTAGCCATGATTTATTACAAATTTTCATTACAGTGTATAATTGGGGTTCAACCCTTTAGAGGCAGGAAGGGAGAGGTAGAAAAGATGCCATCGCGTTTGTTAGTTTTTTTTTTATGTGGAGAAGTAAGAAGACGAGCAAGACGCTCTCCTGATGTTAAGAGATAACGCTGCCCATAATCAGTACAGTGCTACCCAGAATTTCAAAATTATGTGCAATTCTAGGTGCACTGCACCAACGCTTCTTACTCAAGAGTCATAAGATGTTTTTTGAAGTGAAAACTTCTTTAGCGGCGCTGAGCACTTTTTTTTGTATGGGTAAAAACTTTCAAACTCGCGTCAGGGTCACGTGATGCTGATCGAAAAAGCGTAAGATCGAGGGGAAGGGAGAGGAACTAGTATCTCTCACTCTTTCTACCGTGCCTGAGTGTGCTGCTCTGTGAATTTGGTTTAACTATGTCAAATGATCGCAATTTTAGCACAACGAAATACAAAACTACTATTGATGCGGTCTTTATTAGACACATAAATAGGTTCGAATCAAAACTGTTTGTTTCTTACTTCAGTTATCATAAACCAATTGTATCAGTTGTAAAAATTTGCGATGATGATTCTGATAATAACGATGGTGTAAAAGTCGTCGAAATTATGGATGGAAGTTGATTTTTCTGAGAGATAAAATTTAATGTAATATATAAATAACGATATAATATTATAAATAACAACATATAAATTGTCAAATTTGTGTACGATAGCGCAATAAATAAACATTGTATTCTACCTCATAAATGATAGTATTTTTATACTTATAATTAAACACAACGTTAATATTGAAGTTTTCACTTCTGCCGGCACTCCCGGAGTGCTACCTTTTTTTTTTTTTTTACCGCCTCATGCGGACAACATAACCTGCTGCTATGGGTTATTGCAGCACCCTTATATACTATTTATTAAAAATAAACATACTATTAATAATTACAATAAACATAATTTAATTATTATCTTCCTTTCATTATTTTTTTTCTTTTTTTTTTTTTCTTTTTCTTTTCCTCTCAAATTTTTTTCTTTTTAGGGTTCCGTACCTCAAAAGGAAAAAACGGAACCCTTATAGGATCACTTTGTTGTCCGTCCGTCTGTCTGTCTGTCTGTCTGTCAAGACCCTTTTTCTCAGGAACGCGTGGAGGTAACAAGCTGAAATTTATAGGAAATACTGAGGTCCATTGCCTCTTAAAACTGTGAAAATTTCAAACTTCTAGGCTAACACAATCAAAAGATATAGTCGAATATGTCGCAAATTTCAGCAAATTTTCGACATTACCAAATAAATCAAAACCTACGGGGCACTTCCCGTGAACTCAGAATCTTGAAATTTGGCACGAAGTAACGTCTTAGAGCACAGATAAAGGAAAAATTGCGAAAACTATAAATTTTTATTTGCATCATATGAAAAAAATATTTTGAATAATTTTATACCTACTACCCTTTTTCTCATGAACGCGTAAACGTATTAAATTGAAATTCATATCAAATACTCAAGTCTATAATACCTTTAAACTGTAATAAAATCAAACCTCTATGTCAACGCATTTAAAAGAAACAGCAATTTTAGGCGCAATTTTAAACTCGCAAATACTCTCAAAAAATCAAAACCTACAGGGTACTTCACGTGATCTTAGAATCTTGAAATTTGGAACGAAGCAACTCCTTAGAGCACAGATAAAGGAAAAATTGCGAAAATTGTACATTTTTAGTTAAATCATATAAAAAAATATTTTTAAAAATTTTATACTTACTACCTTATTTCTCATGAACGCGTGTAGGTATTAAACTGAAATTCATATCAAATACTAAGGTCTATTATACCCTTAAACTGCAATAAAATCAAACCTCTATCTCAACGCATTCAAAAGAAACAGCAATTTTAGCCGTATTTTTTAACTCGCGACTACTCTCAAGGGAATCAAAACCTACAGGGTACTTGCCGTTAACTCAGAATCTTGAAATTTGGTACGCAGCAACGTCTTAAATCATAGGCACAGGAAAAATTGCGAAAACTGTCAATTTTTAGTTACATCATATAAAAAATATTTTTAATAATTTTGTATTTACTACCCCTTTCCTTAAGAACGCGTACAGGTATTAAATTGAAATTCATACCAAATGCTTAGCTTTATAATAACTTTAAGCTGTAAAAAAAATCAAACATCTATGTCAACACAATCAAAAGAAACAGCAATTTTAGCCGCAAATTTTCAAACTCGCAAGTACTCGCAAGGGAATCAAACCTACATTACCTATATAGTATTATACACACTTTTCCTTAGGGTTCCGTACAAACCTACGGGTTTGTACGGAACCCTCGGTGCTCGAGTCCTACTCGTACTTGACCGGTTTTTATTTTTTTCCTTATCATTTTCCATTTTTTTTCCTTTCTTTTCTTTTCATAAGATGTTAAGACTCTTTAGCCCAGTAATTTCACTAGCTACAGTGCCCTCCTACCGAAGCACAGTAATGTTTGCACATTACTGCTCAGGCGGTAGAATAACTGGCACTGTTGGGGTACCCACCTAGACGACCTCCTGCAAAGGAAGTCTACCCCGGTGAGTAGTGGTCGTTCTTTAATTTCATCGACCTTATAAAGGTTTAAAAAGGAATAGTGTCCATCAAAACCTCCTAAAATACGTATGCTACTCCCATTAACCAGAAAAATGTTCATAATGACGTCAACATATATTATTATTATATACATGTTTATGTTTATCTATTGTGTCTCTGCCTTGCCCTGTAAGCAAGTTTTGTAACCGTGGAAAAACTAATGGACATGTGAAACTTGGCGTCCCACGGGAAATTTCGAAAAATCATACGAATTGAATTTCCGAGAAAAACTATCTTGGTTAAGGGAAGTGTGGTTGGTTCCATTATTATAAAGGACGATAACCAAAATTTTTTGGAGTGGAGTAAATGAAATAAAGCCAGCAACAAGTTACTTTGTTATTTTAATTTGTCCTCGATGGCTCTTGAAGCGGAGCCTCTTATCCCAAAAAATGTTTTCCTCATATTATGAAAACAAGTACCTCATCATAATCTGTTGATTTTTCGGTATATTTCTCTTAAGCTTTCTTAATATTAAATATACACTGCTTATGTTTGCAAGTATGTTGTGTATGTATTATTAAACTTAGAAAGATGTAGTCTCTTGTACGTATATAATAAGTAAATTTTGCAACTTCTTACTGTGGACTAGACGTTTGGTTTCCCACAAGAGCTTTGTGAAGTTTTCAATTTAGCTGAAACTGGAAAACTTATAGAGCACGAATACGCATGTATGCGTGAAACACATGAATACATGTACAAATATACGAGTACCTGTAAGTTGTACTTAAGTAAAATTCCGTAAAGAATAAGTACATAAAAATGTTAATATAAATAACCAACCTCGAGGTTGACCCGGTTAATAAAATTAACATGTAATGAGTTCAAATCGCAAATGTTTAAAGTGTTATACTTAAAAATATTTTTCCTAAATGAGGTACGTTTGTGCGTGATAGCCAATTTTTTTTGAAGTGAAAACTTCTTTAGCGGCGCTGAGCACTTTTTTGTATGGGTAAAAACTTTAAAACTCGCGTCAGGGTCACGTGATGCTGATCGAAAAAGCGTAAGATCGAGGGGAAGGGAGAGGAACTAGTATCTCTCACTCTTTCTACCGTGCCTGAGTGTGCTCTGCTCTGTTGATGGTGTAAAAGTCGTCGAAATTATGGATGGAAGTTGATTTTTCTGAGAGATAAAATTTAATGTAATATATAAATAACGATATAATATTATAAATAACAACATATAAATTGTCATATTTGTGTACGATAGCGCAATAAATAAACATTGTATTCTCCTCATAAATGATAGTACTTTTATACTTATAATTAAACACAATGTTAATATTGAAGTTTTCACTTCTGCCGGCACTCCCGGAGTGCTACCTTTTTTTTTATTTATGTCTTGCGGCTATGATATCACTGCGGGCATGATTGGCCTATTGTGATCGCCGCTTATTATGGTGAGAAAGACCCCTAGGCGCGGCGCTAGAGTTCACCACAGACCATAGCAGCTTCTAGAAACTGCAGGATTTTCCTAGGGATCATCTCTCTAAGCTCATTCGGGCTGAGCTGTCCTAAAATAGAGCTACGTTTACGCATCAGTGCTCCACACTCCCCCAGCAGATGAAGTGGCGTTTCATCTGCCTCATTGAAGAATCTGCAGGTTTGAGTGTGGCATAGCCCTAGTTTGGACATATGCTTGTTAAGGCGACAGTGTCCAGTCAGGGCAGTCAGGGTTACGATGCGTAGGTTTCCCCTACTTAGCGCTATGATTTGGTTGTTGAACCTAGGCTTTTATAAGTAGCTTTGAGTTCCTCATGCCCTGAGAGTCTTCCCACAGTTTGATTGACTCCTCAAAGCATAAGTGCGTGATAGCCAATAGGCCCTCTGTTGTTTCAAAGTGTGATACAAATACCGAAAATACAATTTTCCATACGTCGCGTCGTGTCGCATTTCCTCTACAAACGGTATATAAATTCCACATAAACTGGATCGAGATCCTTATCTCCCTGATTTACTCGTTTTCTCAAAATGTGTTTTGTTTCATCCGCTTTATCTTTTCAATTCGTATAAATCGGAATGGAATACAAGAGTTCCAGTAACATTATGCTTATTAGAACTTAGGATCTGTAGAGTGCAATATTTCTTGATTGATCGGGCGGGCTAAGCGACGATTCTTGGATGGGTCACCATTTTGTGTTGTGTTTACTTATATATTTGCTGACTGTCGAAAATCCATAGTAGGTACATATTTATTACCACTTTAGATTCTGGCTGCCCCGTTTGACAATCAACTTTAACATAAAAAGAACAAATCGCTAGCGCGTTACAAAGCAAAGCACTTTTCAATTGAATTCTGAGTAGGTATGCAGCTTTCTATGAAAAAATCTGAAAAATAACTTGAACTACCTATATATTATTATTGTTATACTGTGCCTTATCTACTAAATCATTAAATTAACACGGGGACCATAACAACCTATGTGTAACGAAACACAAGTGAAATAAAAAAAAACTTTAAAACAAGCTTTAATTTATTATTACCATCTAGCACCAAAGTAGATACTCGTCAAGACGAATCAAATGAGCCCAAATGAGCCCTCGTTGGGGTTGCATCGTTTAATTACGAAGTTCTTATGGCCACCTTCCTGTTCAATCATCAGATCCGCTCCATGTCATAATAATATTGCATTGTCATCGGATTTACATGCAAAATTTCAGCTCAATTGGATATCTGGAAGTGGGTCAAATTAAACATGCAAGATTTGATTACAGACAGATAGACAACAGACAGATGAATGTAAATAAAAGCTTGTAACTAGTATAATAATGTTGTAAAAGGCAATAAATGAATACGAGTGAAACGGTCGCAGGTGATAAGCCCGGCTGCGTTTTTAGGTCAGCGGCGATTACCCAGTGCTGCCTGACTTTAAGCTTAATGGTAAAAGAGGACACGTCGTTCTGAAATTATTGCATGCACATTGTGAAATCAGAAGCAATAATATAAAAGGTTTTCGTGTATCATTTTGAATTTCTTTCTTTACAAGTAGGTAGAGCAACGATCCGTAGAGTATATTTTAGGTTGCCACTGGCTTTTGACGAGAGGTTGTGGTTCTACAACGGTAATGCTGTGTTTTGTAGCGCAGCAGGTATCTTCTTATAAAGCGTTATCGTACTAAAATAATAAATGCGAAAGTATGGATATGAGTATGTTTATTAACCCTTCAAGCACACCTAAACAGCTGAACCGATCAAACTAAAACTTTGTTTATTGTGATAGCTTAAACACAACACACATCAGTAGCCTGGAATATCAAATAGGCTTTAGATAGGTAGTTTAGTAGGGAAAAACTCCTGAACACAGCTAAAAATACATTTGAGTATATTGTACCTCTTTTCTTAGTAAATATGTATCTTCCTATGTTATTACTAATTTTGTTTAGTACAATAAAACGACCTCTATATACGTACACATATCTATCTATACATACATGCACACAAAACATGAAACTTGCGTGAAATGAACCTTCAGAAAACCGTGAAGCAAACACGATCTTTTGTCAACTGGACGTAGCAGTCTACACTATTCCGAGCGAGCGCCGAGGGCACTTCCCCCTTCCGTCGCTCGGCCTCTAATGACAGTCTCAGGGAATCAATTTACATCGTTGTTTGCTCACAGAGTGACTTGAAACACACCACTTCGGCTTTAATGAGCTTAAGATTGCTTTTGCTATTTACTTGTGTAGTTTGAACCGTTTTAGTTTAATCACTCTGTGTGCCGACAGAGGATGCATGTCTCATGTTTACCAAAGACCAAAGTCCTGTAAATTTTTGTATACGCGCCATCGTGGTTCGAGGACTTATAGAGATCCCAATTTTTACAAGCTTTATATTACTTTCACCTGTCTGTTGTCTGTCTGTCTGTCTGTCTGTCTGTCTGTCTGTCTGTCTGTCTGTCTGTCTGTCTGTCTGTCTGTCTGTCTGTCTGTCTGTCTGTAATCAAATCTTGCAAGTTTAATTTGACCCACTTCCAGGTGGCCAAAGGAACTCTGTCATAAAACAACGCAACCCCATCGAGTTTGAGCTCATTTGATTCGTCTTGACAAGTACTTTATGATGCAAGATGATAACAATAATCAAAGCTTGTTTTTAAAAAGTATTTTTTAAATTTCACTTGTTTACCATAACTACCTAATATTAATGAAGTATTTATTTATTATTCCATAGAAAGCTAGGACTAACATAATGCTTAGCATTTTCTATTAATTGCCCTTAGGCTGAAGAAAAGGTATCTACTACTTTACTCTCTACAAATGTGAGCTGGTTTAACGCATTCAATCGATCATCAAACTTAGCAACTGTTATAATCATCTGGGGTACAATAGGTAAGGTTTTATTGATCTTCAAAGAGATGGTCAGTATGGTCGAAGCTGTTGATGAAAGTTAGTGTTGTTTAATTCTTAGGTCTAGAATCATGGTTTATCACACCGCCTCATCAAGAAGCATAGCAACTTATTCGTGCTATTTATTTTCATTCACTTTAATAATAATAAATATTTCAAGACGTTTCACACAGCGCAGCGCCACCTAACCCCAAACTAAGCAACTTAATGCTTGTTATTATGGTGGTTAGAATAGCGGATATAATACTTATATACTTTTCTTTTGTAAATACATACGTATAATAGATATTGAAAACCACCCAGACCAGAAACAAATATCTATGGATCACACAAACATTTGTCCCATGCGGGAATCGAACCCGCAACCTTCTGCGTAATAACTTTAGCTTTGCCTATGACCACAGTATGTTTTTATAAGCTTGTATTTACTTTCACTTGTCCGTTGTCTGTCTGTCTGTAATCAAATCTTGTGATTTTAATTTGATTTTTAATTTTGCATGCATATATGAAATGGGTTGACAATGCAATATTATTATGACATCAAGCTGATCTGATGATGGAGCTGCAAGGTGGCTATAGGAACTCTGCAATTAAACGACGCAATCCCATCGAGTTTGGGCTCATTTGATTCGACTTGACGAATACTTTGATGCTAGATAGTAATAGTAATAAAAGCTTGTTTTTAAAAAAGTTTTTTTATTAATTTCTCTTGTTCATTTTGACAACGATTTTACCTGCTTTTATATGATGATGCAGCCGAAGATAAACTTAATTTATTAGATACCGTTTAAAGACATGAATATCTCTAAATTAAGATCTTTATGATTGCATTCGTATATTTTTGGACTTCTGTATAACTTGAAACTTCTAATTAAAAACTTCCTACCCTGAAAGTTTTAAAACATCGCTATAACACATTTCAAGTTCATTAAAGTTTCTTCATTAACTTTAGGCAGGAGGACCATTCGGCGTTTTCACAGTAGGTATTTCGTTTTAGAAGTGAAATGGAGGTGACAAATTAATGAATAACATGGAAGTCGAAAGAAAATGTTGATCCGTTAATGAACTTACTTCAAAATATTTAATGAATTTAACAGTAGGTGGTCAAAATAGAAGACTTGTATTGATATTTATTACTAGCTGTACCTACTAAGCGGTTTTACCGTCTAAAAAGTAGGTAACCTATGTTTTTTTTTAACTCAATCGGTTTAAGCTTATAGGCAAGAAGAGGTAGCTAGCAGCTACCACACATCTAGACACAGCACACATCTAGAATCTAGAGATAATAGGTACTTTCGCATTTGTAAAATTATCCTACTAATATGTATTACAAAAGCGAATGTTTATTACTCTTTCACGCCTAAACTAAACGGGTGGGACCAATTGAGTTGAAATTTGGTATAGAGATAGCTTAGACATATAGAAAAAAGACATATATGAAATAACATATGGTAAAACCGCTAGACACAGCTAAATTATGTAATACTTAACAAGTGAACATAAAAAAATGCTTTTTGAAACAAGCTTTTATAATGATGTAGGTACCTACATTTTACATATTCACGCCGACCAATTCGTCAAGACAATTAAAAATCTTGTAAAAAATGATATGTCTCGATAAATTTTCTGCACCCAACAGAACTTTACAAATGAATTCTAATTATAGAATATCTGAGCAAATGCCAGAGGTACCTAGTCATTTGAATGCCCGTGTACCAACCAGGTGGAAAGGAAGGGGCTGTCAGTGGCACGACCCTTCTCACAAGCGGAGTTCCTGACCTTGAAGGAAATGTGCCTAGTAAGGGAACCTCTGGTTTTTCTCCTTTTAAAATTCTGTAACTAAGAACATGATTTACGATGGGAGCTTTTTCTAATGGACGCTGTAGGTTTTTTGAAAATGATTGGGGTTTGTATACTCTAACAGAAGATACTCTAAATTGTAATTAACTCTAGCTGTGTCAAAGGTTGTGAGGTCAAGAAATAAGCTGTGTTTTTTAATATATAAGAATACAAGGTCTCCAAAATGGCCTACCGACTACCACCTACATATTTTATGGGCAACATCGATGACTTACAGTTTGAGACTGTCCTGTCAAGGGCCACAATTTCAACCCAGGATCTCCGAGGCTGTGCTGCCTGGTCAAAAACGACGTAAGGGCAGGAACATAAATTATAAGCGTGGTGTGCGACGCGCCGAATAACCATGAAAGATACCTGACACGAAAGTGCAAAAACGGATAAGCGAGTCATTTTTACAGCGAAGTGCAGCCAACAAGAGAACTTAAAAAAAGGCACGCTTAAATTCATAACTCACAAATCACTCAACCGATTTCGATTTAAAAGTGAGTTGAAACAAAATGAGTTCTCCAAATTTTCAAAATGATCTCAAATTTTCAATGTTAACGTGGATAAGACGTCTTTATCTACCTATATCTAGAAAACTTTTTACACCAAGTTGGAAGAACTCAGTACCTAATTAAATAGAGATCTTACTAACTGAGTTGAGTGTTTACAGTGTAAAGTTTTGACGTTTCTATCGCGGCACGTGACATGTGTTTGTTCCCTTGTAACCGACGCAATCAGTGAACACGAGGAACATTCTGTTTGGTCGCTGCGGGCATTGTGGCAACTTCGGTGTTTTATTAAATATTGTTACCTTTTACTGAGGTACGCGGTAACATTTATTATATCGTGATCATTGTTTTTCACGCTTTATTTACTTTGAGACCTTTTATTAATTGATTTATTACATATGGACCGGTACATATGGAAGTCCAAAGGGGAGGCCTATGTTCAGCAGTGGACGTCCTACGGCTGAGATGATGATAATGAGATAATATAGGTAGGTACGTACCTTTAACAAACAAAGAAATTTATTATAATGGGAAAACTATCATATTCATCGCAGATGAATTTGAAGGGAAGACTATAATAAAGATAATGAAAATGAAAGTTCAAGTTGGCAGCAAGAAAATACTAGGTACGAGGCTAGGTCCACAGATGATAAGTGCTTACTACAGCCACTATTGCCTTATAGTTCGATAAAACCGCCAATTGTTTACCTACCATTTAAGATATCTAGCACAGTAAGTTTTATTGTAATTATTTTGTATGCAATAAAGTATTATTCTATTCTACCACTGGTGTTGTCAGTTCTTGACTAACCATTATGGTGAACGCACTTTCATCCGCATTGACCGCGCCGAACGAATCGAATTTTCAATTCTTTATAATATATGAAATGTCATGAAACCTGCCGGAGTGGAATCTTCCGAATCGGAAGAAGATTTCCCGTACAAAAAGTCTTTCGGCGCGGTCGATGTGAATAGATGTGCGAGCACCATTATTGGTCAAGTGGATAAATGCATTCCTGACTTCATTTAACGTCGCGTCATGCCTTAACACAGCCATGATGTCCGTTTAGTGACACAGTTTTATCCAGTAGATGGTATTTGGCCATGGCCGAAGCACCTATCATTAAAACTCTATAATTATCTGTAGTTTGGGATAGGTACCATTATACGTGATCCATTGTCGACCGCATTTGCACTTACATCAGGTGGGATGTGGTCAAACGTAGGCCTACACTAATATTAACTATATGGCGAAAGTTTGTGAGTGTATAATATGTTTGTTACTTCTTCACGCCTAAACGGGTGGATCGATTGAGCTGAATTTGGTATAGAGATCATCAGACCCTTGAATAACACATGGGCACATGGACCCTTGAATAAGAAGACGAGCAAGACGCTCTCCTGATGTTAAGAGATAACGCTGCCCATAATCAGTACAGTGCTGCCTAGAATTTCACAATTATGCGCAATTCTAGGTGCACTGCACCAACGTTTCTTACTCAAGAGTCATAAGATGTTAAGACTCTTTAGCCCAGTAATTTCACTAGCTACAGTGCCCTCCTACCGAAGCACAGTAATGTTTGCACATTACTGCTCAGGCGGTAGAATAACGGGCACTGTTGGGGTACCCACCTAGATGACCTCCTGCAAAGGAGGTCTACCCCGGGTGGCAGGTAGCTAAGTTTAAAAAAAAATAAGAACCGTCTTAAATGATCAAATTAAAACAGATTTAAGAGCTTGGATCTTCACAGAAGCGTGTAATAAGCAGAGCTTTGCTCAGAATATACAGCTACGAGTAACGAGTATATTTTGATTCAGTGGATTTACGGTCCATTGCTCACGTAAAGCTCCCTGTCCGAGTGAGCGAAGTGGACAGACGCTGAGCGCGAAATAATTGTAATAATAACAGTACCTACTATCCTTACTCGTAGAGTACTATATTTTTACAAGTTTTTTTTACTTTCACCTGTCCGTTGTCTGTCTGTAAACAAAGCTTGCAAGTTTAATTTGATCCACTTCCCGGTTTCCGATTGAGCTGAAATTTTGCATGTATGTATAAATCGGATGACTTTGCAATATTATTATTACAAGCTTTATATTACTTTCACCTGTCTGTTGTCTGTCTGTCTGTCTGTCTGTCTGTAATCAAATCTTGCGAGTTTAATTTGACCCACTTCCCGGTTTCCAATTGAGCTGAAAATTTGCATGCGTGTGTAAATCGGATGACAATGCAATATTTTTATGACATCGAGCTGATCTGATGATGGAGCTGGAAGGTGGCCATAGGAACTTTGTCATAAAACAACGCAACCCCATCGAGTTTGGGCTCATTTGATTCGTCTTGACTAGTACTTTATGATGCAAGATAATAATAATAAATAAAGCTTGTTTTTAAAAAGTATTTTTAAAATTTCACTTGTTATAACATCGAGTTGATCTGATGATGGAGCTGGAAGGTGGACACAGGAACTCCGTAATTTTCCAACGAGTCCATCGAGTTTTGGCTCATTTGATTCGTCTTGACGAGTACTTTGGTGCTAGATGCTAATAATAATAAAAGCTTTTTTTTAAATGTCGATTGTTTTCACGGAGATGGAAACTGTAGAAGAAACAAGTGAATTAAATTAAAAATTTAAAAAACCCCCAACGCAATACGTAATTCAAATTTTTTTGATGGCGGCCATTTTGGATTTTAAATTTTATATAGTGGGCTATATTCTACTCGTTAAACCCTTTCATTTGATACCCATATTGAGGGGGTCGTGGAAGAAAAAAGTAATCCGCCATTTTGTAGCGGCGGTCATTTCCACCAAACATGGCTAAGAACATTCTCGACTAACTCTACTTTCAAACAAAAAAAAACTAAATCAAAATCCGTTCATCCGTTTGGGAGCTACGATGCCACAGACAGACACACACACACAGACAGACAGACACGTCAAACTTCTAACACCCCCTCGTTTTTGCGTCGCGGGTTAAAAAAAAAAGAAGTATGCTTGATAAACGGGGATGAAAGTCTACCGCGGTCACGGTGATTATTTCTACTATATTTGCATGTCCTTGTTGTTACTAATGTTAAGTTTATAACTTATCCAACCTTATATGAAACTCCTTTCCGAAAAAAAGGATTTTTAATAATTTATTATTTTATTTATTTAATAATATCTCTGGGTTTAATCAAGTCTATGTATAATCACCAGTTACACCTGCTATTTTTCAATAAATAACAATTATTTTTAACGAAGAAATGTTGAACGCTTCAATGAAGTGTAGAAGGTAAAAGCAATTAACTTTGACGAGAACTATTAAAAACTTTATAATTGATGGGTAAAAAAAGCTCAAAGCTTCGCAAAGTGTGAATTCAGAGAGTCGTTAGTTAAAATTCTCAGGCACCCTTTTTTTTTTTTTTTTTTTTTTTTTTTTTTTAGACGTTTCACACAGCACCACCTAACCCCAAACTAAGCAACTTAATGCTTGTAATATGGTGGTTCGGATAGCGGATATAATACTTATATACTTTTCTTTTGTAAATACATACTTATAATAGTTATTGAAAAACCACCCAGACCAGAAACAAATACCTGTGGATCACACAAACATTTGTCCCATGCGGGAATCGAACCCGCAACCTTCTGCGTTGCAGGCGGGTATAAGCCCACCGCGCCACAGAGGTCGTCAAAGCCTCGCAAAGTGTGAATTCAGAGAGTCGTTAGTTAAAATTCTCAGGCACCCTTGAATAGTTTCTACTATTTTTACCTGAATAATTAAAATGTGTAAAGAAATCATTAACTTTTTGAAGCGGTGGTGGCCAAGGGGTTATGTGGTGCGGATCCAAATCTGGTCCACCGAGTTCCTAGGCCCTTATCCCGCCTTCTAGGTATAGTCTGCTGCCATCTACGGTCGCATCAGGTGCTATCGTGGTCAAAGGCTTATCTACCTATAATGAATAAAAAAAAAAAGACGTGTGGCACTCGGAGACTGCCGCGGTAAAGCTATTGCATAGCATTTTTATCTATAGATGGAAAAACTAAAAAGTATCACCGCTGTGCCGGTCGGAGTGGGGGGTGTTTCGTTACGGAATTTCTGGATTCGGTCCCCACGCTCAAGGCCCGCGATAGAAGCTATGCAATAGCTTAAAAAAACGAATTGTGATGGACTAATAATAATAGATAACATGGAGGGACGAATATTAACTTAAACACAGAGGTTACTCGAGTCTATCATTAGAGTTTCAGGTGTTTTTTGTCGGCGGCCCTTAATTAATAAATAAGTCTAGGAAAAAGCAAAGAAGTAAGAAAGCAGATCCTTATAAACGTTATAGATGTAAGAAAATAGAGATAATTAGAATCACTTTTGCTACGAGTCTCTTAGAGTGCTCAGAGAGTTATTAATGTACCTATGATGAGAGAATCCTATCTTTGAACTTCGTAGTCTCACCCAAAGGAAGACGTTAAGTTATTATAAACTTGTCATCTCCGTATTAATAGCCTTAAAATTTTGCGCTGCGGCAAGATCCTGTAATATAAGGAACTTTTGCACAAGCAGGAAGGTGCTCATCTTTCTTTTTGGACAGGCAACTTTTTATAATGTTATTATGAATGAATTGTGTTTCCACGTTCGGAAATCAATCAGTGTCTATATAGGAGCACAGCAGGCTAAGACAAGTGCCAGTCGCTTGAAGCTAACGCTAAAAATATGTACACAGGGATGACAGTCGTGGAAAAACGAACATAACGATTGGCATCTCAGTACATTTTTTTAGCTTTAGCCACAAGCGGTTGAAGCTTGTCTAACTCCCATGCTCGCTACTCACGCCTTTAGAGAAACATGTAGAATGTAGGTAGTATTCAATACTTGGGTAAATAATTTAATGCTCGAACTGAAGCAACACGGAAATTGAAAATAAATTATTGTTATTAAAGAACCAGCATACCTTACCACATACACACTCATAACCTTTCGATTTAACCTTTCATAAAATACGCTTTTCCGCATTTCCTGCAATGTTACCGAAGCAATTTCAATAACTTCAGAGTTCAAAGTGGAAGCCAGCTTTAATCAGAGGATAACGAAGGAAAGCCAGAACTTTCTGATTGTTTCTTTGTCGCCACCAACAAAATCTTATTTTGAGGAACTTTATTAGATTTATATGAATCTAATCACGTCAAGGTACCATTTCTTTCTCGAGAAATTTCATTAGGAAAATTGTGTTTACAGTTTACAGTGAAGCCATGCGAATATTATTTATCTAGTGTACAGTTTTTATATTCATCTTTGTAAATTAACGGCATAAACTCACTTGTCAACTCACTTCGGCTTCGTGCCGACCGTTTCGATCCGTTCTGTTTCGATTTACAAAGATGAATCCTAAATACTCACGAATCGTTCAGTGTAAAAATAGTTTTTGTATTATTTAATCACAGAAATATACAATAAGGTTGTTCTGTGAAATATTAAGTCCATTCTCCATTTTTTAAGTGACAATTTTCTGATGTTCTACATATTGTAGATTCATGTTTCGCTTAGAAGAATGTGTGAGATTTAATATACGGGCACTACAAGAAACGTCTGAAATAAACGTAATTATGATTCAATTTAATTTATCATAATGATAAGAAAATAGGTAAGAAAATTATGATTTCCATGAATTTGTTTTTCAATTAAGTTTGCTACTCGTATGTTGGGCAGATAGTCAGAAAGTAGTTTGAAAGCTATTAAAGCGGCGGTTCCCCAAAACATTGCCCAAAGCCTTCCAAATCGTTGCACAGTTGCACACATTTGGCCGGAAAGTGTCGGCCGTTCTGTCATTAATGGGCCTGCCTAATTACTCAATTTAAACAGTCCTCGTGTAACAGTGAAATCGTATAGCTGCGAGGAACTTCCTCGGCTGGGCAGGGTTCCAACAAAGTTGCAAGCCATTCTGGATACATCCGACATTCTAGGCTAACTAAGTGCAGTGTTGCATCGTCGCACTAAGTGTTCAACTTTAGTGATTTGTGTAATGAATTTGGAGATTAAGACACGATGGGTGGACACAAGTGATAATTTGAACAAGCGAAATGAGACGCTGGCAGAATCAGTATTGTTAAATACGAGTATAACTTCTACTGCGTACAATTAAACCTATTTAGAACTGTATTTTTTGTAAAAATGCTTTTGGAAAGGGAGTAAATTTTATTGCGATTTCTAGATCTGAGATGGTTAAATACTAAAGTCAATAAAATTGCAGATTCTATGTATGCCTTCGATTTGTTACACCAGAGAATTTACTTTTATAATAAACTGAGCTATATGGGGGAGTGGCGTGCCATGGGGGAGGGAGGCTTATGTCCAGCAGTGGACGAACGTGGCCTGATGATGATGATGATGTACCTATATAATACACGTTCGTCCACTGCTGGACATAAGGCCTCCCCCATAGCACGCCACTCAACTCGGTCCTCTGTCTTCCTCCTCCACCCGCTCCCCGCGATCTTCCAGATATCGCCACCCCATCTCGCCCAAGCACGCTATACATATGTAAAGTACATATCACAAACTCGGATTTTAGTATCACGTTCATTTAAGATCTGAACTCACATTTATTAATGGGTCAAAATATTTAAAAAAGCCATGAATAGATTGATCTAAAGAATGTCACACGATCATTAAAGTAAATTGATACGACGGCGCCTCTGTAATAGGGACCGGGCGCTGAATGGCGGGCTTTACGTTACGTACTCGTATTGTTTACGAGAGCTTTTGTTGGCATTGTGAAACTGTGTCTGTCATTTCTAAACATGCGTATCTGCCTGTCTATAAATAAACCTCGTCACATACCTGCTCGTTACTGTGCTTCGGTAGAAGGGCACTGTAGTAGCGAAATTACTGGACTGAAGAGTCTTACCATCTTATGACTCTCAACTCTCAAGTAAGAAGCGTTGGCGCAGTGCATCCAGAATTTTACCTTTAATAAATTATGGGCAGCAGTATCTCTTACCATCAGGAGAGCATCTTGCTCGTCTTCTTACTTCGTTGTATGAAAAAAATTTACGTGTTAAATCAGTTACCGGATCTTATTTCAACAATTATTATGACTTCCCATCATTAACATAGTATTCAAAGATTGTGTACCTACTTGCCTGCTTGCTGAGTAACGATTTTGGAAATCACTAAACTCAACACTGAATTATTTAGAAAGTTATTACGGACGGACAGACTTAAATGTTTATAAAATTTGGTCCAATAAAAGTAGTGCATCATATTATAAAGAAACAAAAAAACTTGAGTTTCTAAATGGCAAATTCCGTAAAAACACAACAAAAGACAACTTTAAAACATAACTTTTTTTGAGATCATTTATTGAAATCATCACCATTATCTGAATGTCATACAAAATCCACATGTAGTTAATATTCTATCGCCTATACGTGGCAATTTGTAAATGTGTGTCCCTAAGTAAAATAATTTGTTTAAGTACCTACCATAATCAAAAGACCGAGATTCTAGATTCTAGATGTAAGTTTTCCTAGCCGTGTCTCTAAGCGGCCATTACGACCGTATTCCGGCATGATGTTTAGTGAAGCCAGGGAGGGATTTATCCCGTCTTCTAGGTTTAGTCTGCCACTTATGATCAGGCGAGATCGTTGTCAAAGGCTAACCTATTAAGAATACAAAAAATTTAAAAATAAAATAAAACTACTCCTACACTTTTACTATTATTTACGTTAATCTAGCTGCAATTTTAATTTGGACGATCACTGCCATTCTACTTAATTCTGTGGGCTGTGGGTTTGCGTTGCAGACCGTTTGTTCCAAGCAAACACGATAAAAGCTCGGTGTGGTTTTTATACCGCAATAGAGGCAGTATTAAGTAACTTTAACGGTATTAGATTGAGGCTTTGTTTGTTACCTAAACACAGCGTCGTTTCATTACTGAGATCAATCTAGAAGAAGGTTAACTGAACACTTTATTGCACTAAGGATAGAAAATGAAACATGTAGATAATATTATAGGTATATTATAGCGCGGTTAGAACTGAACGATAAGTTTCCACTATTCTGTTGTTAAAACCTTTTTTTTTGCGCCCAGCGCTTTTACCCCCTTTACAGTATCCATTAATAGGGTTTAAGCTATCTCTATACCAAATTTCAGCTCAATCGGTCCACCCGTTTAGGCGTGAAATAGTAACAAACACACATCCATACATTCTTACAAACTTTTGCATTTATAATTTTAGTTGGATTGTTGATTATACGGTGTAAAATGTGTACCTACTTAGATACATCTTACTAATATTATAAACGTGAAAGTTTGTGAGAATATATGGATGTCTGGAGGTATGTTTGTTAGTCTTTTACGCCTAAACTGGTGGACCGAGATAGCTTAGACCCTGGAATAACACATAGGCTACAGCGGGTAAAACCGCTGGACACAGCTATACTAAAATATATATGTATTTACATAGTTGATCTTTCTACGTAACCATTTAAACGACACAGCACAAAACGACTATTCTCGTAAATTAAATTCAAAGGCTTCCATTTCGCGGAACTGAAATATTCATAACATGCCTTCATGTTGGACGTGTGAATAAATAGGAATCTAATCTGACGATGCTGACGTGCTTTGATGAAACATCGAGGGATCTCAATTAAGGATCTAAAGCCTGATGTTTTCGATGGGTCACTGGTTGTGGTTGCATAAAGCTGTTTTTCAAAACCTGCTCCAAAAAAGAAGTAAATTTTTTTAATCGGTTGTATTTTTATATTTGGGAGTACCTACTGCTTTTTTTTTTTTTTATACGAGATAGGCCTACGTTTGACCACATCCCACCTGATGGAAAGTGAAAATGCGGTCGACGATGGATCACGTAAGATGCCTAGAAAGGTACCTATTCACTCGTGCCTTGAAGATACCCAAGTTGTACCGCTCGAACACTTTGCCGTCATCGGGAAACACGGATGACGGCAAAGTGTTCCAAACGCGACCAGTTCTCATTAAGAACGAAGAAGCAGAACGCTTGGTGCGGGCAGTAGGTAACGCCACTAAGTAAGGATGCCGCTTTGCCGTCTGCCGCGACGTCCATCGGTAGAATGGGCTTGGAGGAATTAGTTCGTGTAATTCCTGCGCACACTCTCCAAAATGAATCCTATAGAAGACCGATAACGAGGCGACCATTCTACGGTGTTCAAGGCTCTGCAGCCGAGATTCCGTGAGCTTTTGGTCACCTACGAGCTTTTTCTGTTTTTGGGAAAGTCATAATTTTGAAAGAGATAAAAGAACGCTTACAGCTAGCTAAGCGTCAATCATTTCTTTGCGGAAGACAACGTAATAAACCTGTATTAGATTATTAAGATATTGTCGTAGAGGCCCCTTTTCACAAGGGGAAATGCGTTTATGACCCGTACCTCCCGGAGGAGAGGCATGCGGGTTATGTGGAACTCACTTGCCCGAGACAGTGCAAGTGCCAATGGGGTCGCAGTTACATTCAACATCCCACCGAAGCGGTGGCCAGGTCACTCATCGGGCCCCTGCGCCAATAGAGGGGTGATCTCTCCTACCAAGTTCACCAGGGATTCCCTTTACAGGAAGTTGACTAGGTAGGTACCCCAACAGTGCCAGTAGCAGGGCACTGTAGAAAGTGAAACTACTGGGCTAAAGAGTTAACCTCTTATGACTCTTCAACGCTTTTGGGGTTGGCGCAGTGCACCTAGAATTTTGTACTAATTATGGGCAGCGTTATCTCTTACCATCAGGAGAGCGTCTTCGTCTTCTTATTTCTTTATTCTATAAAAAAACCCTCGTTCATGTTGGGGTCGTGCAAGGGGGCCGGACCGACGAACCTGAATTTGTAGAGGCCCTAAACAAAGTTAAAAATGTAAGATTCAATATTAATTATACCACATCGATAACCCCAAGTTCGTTTATCAACCCAGTGGCTAGAGATAAGTCGCGACGTTTTACATAACGCTATCATTTAGATCAGTTCGAGTATAAGATGGTCGGAGAGCTCTCATACAGCGATTACATCTGCGGTCGCGCGAGTTCGCGAACGCTGGCTAAATTGAAAATAAACTCCTATCCTTATTCTGTTGGCTTGTCTATACCTCTAGATACTGGCATTTTCTGTTTGGAGTTAGAGAAGGGTTGAAACATCCATACATATAATAAGAATGGAAATTTCTCCCCATTCATTGTGATCCTTTACTAAGGTGAACTGTGAAAATACGCATATGAACAAAACGACGCGAAAAAGTCGCTTGCGCGATCTAGATCGTAAAACATTTTGTCAATTTTTCCTAGGGAAACGTAAAATAAAATAATAAAATAAATAATAATCATTTATATCGGACACATCGCCCCTAATTTACATCAAAATTTCGAAGTAAAAGTAATAGAATATAAAGTAAATTCAATTCAAAAAAATCAAAAAGCAAAAAGTGCGACAAACTAAAAATACGCCATCTATCGATGTGGCCATAAACGAAAATTTACCAGAGTAGTTTTATTAGGCTTAATTTGTAAAAAGGTTATTACTTATGTGTGATAAAACGGCACAACCGAATTGTATGCAGTTTTCGCTAAAACGTTGCAAATTTCTCTAATTTGTAAATAGTATTGGTTTTATTTAAATCGGTTTTTAAATAAAAGAGTTATATCTATCTAAAGATTTACTTATCTTCTTTTATTATATAAAATCGTTCGTACACTTTCGTGCTATCAACGCACAGCCCAAACGGCTGGACGGATTGAGCTGAAATTTGGACAGCGTATTCTTTGAAAAACTTCATCGTGCAATAAGAAGCGATTTTTCTAAATTCCCTCGGGAACAGGAATTATTCCCGAAAAACGTTTGTATGCAAATCCGTAACCGCTGAACCGATTGAGCTGAAATTTTGTAAAACTATTGTTAGGATTGTGATTAGAAACATGAAATAGTTTTTTTGTCAGAAATTTACTTTTAAGGGGGGGTAAAGGGGGGTCGAAGTTTGTATGGAAAATTTAGAACCGCTGACCCTATTGAGCTGAAATTTGGTACACAGGTAGATTGAGTCCTAAAAAAAGATATTGGATACTTTTTATCCCAGAAATCAACCTTAAAAGGGGGAAAGGGGGGTTGCAAGTTTGTGAAAGAAATCGTTAACCGCTTCATTGTTTTAGCTGAAATTTGGACAGCGTGTTATTTAGGTAACGTAAGCGACCTATAAAAAGGGATTTTTGTAAAATTCTCCCGGGAACGGGAATTATTCCCGAAAAACGTTTGTATGGAAATCCGTAACCGCTGAACTGATTGAGCTGAAATTTAGTAAAACGATTGTTTGGATTGTATTTAGGAACATTGAATAGTTTTTATCTCAGAAATTTACTTTTAAGGGGGGGGTAAAGGGGGGTCAACGTTTGAATGGAAAATTTAGAACCGCTGACCCTATTGAGCTGAAATATGGTACAGAGGTAGATTGAGTCAAAATAAATGATATGGAATACTTTTTATTCCAGAAATCAACCCTGAAGGGGGAAGAGGGGGGTTAGAAGTTTGAGTAGGAAATCAGTAACTTCAGTATCAGTATCTTTTAACGCTGAAATTTGAACAGCGTGTTTTTTATGTAACGTAGATGACCGGTAAAAAGGGATTTTGCAAAATTTCCACGGGAACGGGAATTATTCCTAAAAGACGTTTGTAAGCAAATCCTTAACCGCTGAACCGATTGAGTTGAAACTTTGTAAAACGATTGCTTGGATTGTGTTTAGGAATATTGTTTTCTTTTTTTGACGAAAATTAACTTTTAAGGGGGGGTAAAGGGAGGTCGAAGTTTGTATGGAAAATTTAGAACCGCTGACCCTATTGAGCTGAAATTTGGTACAGTGGTAGATTGAATCCAAATAAATGATATGGAATACTTTTTATCCCAGAAATCAACCTTGAAGGGGGAAGAGAGGGGTAGTAGTTTGAGTAGGAAATCAGTAATCGGCCATCTTTTAAAGCTGAAATTTGAACAGCGTATTTTTTATGTAACGTAGATGACCGATATAAAGGGATTTTGCAAAATTTCCGCGGGAACAGGAATTATTCCTAAAAAACTTTTGTATGCAAATCCTTAACCGCTGAACCGATTGAGCTGAAATTTTGTAAAACGATTGTTGGGATTGTTTTGAGGAACATTAAATAGTTTTTATGACAAAATTTAACTTCTAAGAGGGGGTAAGGGGGGTACAAAATTTGTATGGGAAATTTAGAACCGCTGGCCCTATTGAGCTGAAATTTGGTAGAGAGGTAGACTGAGTTCTACAAAATGATATGGGATAATTTTTATCCCAGAAATCAACCTCAAAGGTGGGATAAAGGGGGGATGCAAGTTTGGGTAAGAAATCGTTAACCGCTTCTTTGTTTTAGCTGAAATTTGGAAAACGTATTCTTTAGGTAACGTAAGCAACCGATATGAAGGTATTTTGCGAAATTCCCCCGGGAACGAGAATTATTCCCGAAAAACTTTTGTATGCAAATCCGTAACCGCTAAACCAATTCAGGTGAAATTTTGTGGAATCATGGTTTGAGTTTTGTTTAGGAACACTGAATATTATTTTAGATAGAAATTTACTTTAAGAGGGAGGGGTGCGGGGGAGTAAGGGGGGTAGAAGTTTGAGTAGGAAATCAGTAACCAGTTATATTTTACGCTAAAATTTAGACAGCGTGTTCTTTATGTGACTTTCACGACCCGTAAGAGGGGAGGGGATTTTGCGAAATTCTTACGGGAACGGGAATTATTATTCCTAAAAAAACTTTTGTATACAAATCCACAATAAGATTATTGGGGATGTGTTGAGGAATAATAAAAAGTTTTATGTCAAAAATTACCTTCGAATTGAAGCGTTAGGGGGACAAAGTTTGTATAGGAAATAGGACCCTATTGAGTTAAAATTTGATACAAAGGTAGACTGAGACTTAAAAAAATATGGGATACTTTTTATCCCAGAAATCAACCTTTGAGGGGAGGAAAGAGGGGGTGCAGTTTGTGTAGGATATCGGTAACCACTTCTTCGTTTAAGCTAAAATTTGGACAACGTATTTTTTATGTAACGTAGGCGACCGATAAGAAGAGATTTTGCGAACTCACCAGTACTCAGAATTTTGGTTCTGTTAATGAATAGTTTGTTATGTCAGAAATTAACTTTTAAGGAGACTCAGTATAGATCCTTCCCCCACCTTCAGGGTCAGAGTTTTAATGGAAATTCAGGAACCACGGAATTGATTTGAGTCGCGGGAAGGATGGTGTGAGAAATTAGTAACCTATAATTATAATTTAGCTTAGAAAAATTATAATAGAGATAAGTTAAAGAGTTACCGGGAAAGGACCACAAATAGTATTAATTCATGAGGAGAGGCGTGAAAATTTGTGATGGAAATCAATAACCGCTAAACTTTAATAGTGTGATCTCTGAGAAAGGACATAGCATTGGTTCCTACGGTAGCGAACAAAACTGCATAGAAATATCCAGCCCGATATTCTTCGCTATCCACAGCGGGAGCAAATATTATAGCCATGCCTTATTTTACGCTTACAAAGTCGCGGGGATGGAAATACAATCATAGTCAAAATAGCAGCACCGAATTCGCTTTATTAATTGACTCTCACGCGCAACGAAGTGCGCGCGGGTCAGCTAGTGTGTGAATAAATCTTGTTCTAAAACTTTGTTTTGTTTATTGAAATATCTACGTAGCTAAAACGGTACTACACCGAGTATACAAAATAATATTTCAGAACTTCTCAAAAATCTTTTTTTGTTGTTCCATAATCTTGGCTGAAAGAAGTCGCTATTTATAGCAATAAGACCGCCAATGACGGCACCTCATATCTGTCTTTGTGGGCTGTGGCATACCTATCTCGTGTTTCTATTTTCCTCGAGTACTTTTTAACTATGAAGCTCGGCCGTCCTTGGGACGAAAGTCGAAAGCATTGAAAACTGTTGTTACCGTTAGGACACTTTTCATTAGGGTAGGTAGCAGGTACTTAACATCTTGCCTACCAGTAAACCTCTTCACGCACCACTCTATGGAGTTAGTTTAAAGTAAAGGAGCGGAACGATTAATTTTCAAAGTACCTACTCTCAGGTAAGGTATATATGTACCTACTTAGATAAATGGATATGGTACATACAGCTGACCGCTGAAAAGACGCATCTTAAAGTACTTTAGTAAAAGAACGTTATTAATTTACAAGAAGGTAACCTTGTATAGGAACCAAATTTTCTACTCAATCGGTTGAGCTTTTAGGTGCAATTTAAAGATGGATGTCACTCTTATTATTGAAGGCTATTCACTCGCACCTTAAAGATTCCCAAGTCAGTTGTTTATAATGGATGTTAAATGTTATTTTATTATTATCATGTCATATTATTTATTACTAGCTGCGCCCAGCGGTTTTACCCGCTGTTCTATAGCCTATGTGTTATTCCAGGGTCTAAGCTATCTTTATACCAAATTTCAGCTTAATCGGTACATCCGTTTAGGCGTGAAAGAGTAACAAACACATATCCAGACATCCATCTCACAAACTTTCACGTTCATAATATAGTAAGACTAGCTGCGCCCAGCGGTTTTACCCGTAGTACTTATGTAGCCTATGTGTTATTCCAGGGTCTAAGCTATCTCTATACAAAATTTCAGCTCAATCAGTCCACCCGTTTAGGCGTGAAAGAGTAACAAACATCCAGACATCCATTCCTACAAACTTTCACGTTTATAATATTAGTAAGATGTTTAGCACCAAGATACTAAGTATACTCAAGCATTAAATTTCGTATGTTGTCAATTCTGAAACAATGGCAGGTACCCTATTTCAATGTGAAACAGTTCCTCTTCAACTATCATCGTCTTCGAATAGAACTTTACTATCAGAGATAAACATCTTTCAGTTGTTTACTGCAACAACAAACAACGTTTCGATTTAGTTGTTAGTTGACAGGTTTACTATCAGATAATGGTTTCTTGGACTTGGGCCATCGACAACACACCCTATTAATAGATGTTTTGTATTTAAATGCATTTTTCCGCAATACCTATAACATTTTAATAATAAACTCGAATTATTTAATTATTGAACGTGCATTTTATAATTGGACGATTTTGATAAGATAGCACTTTTTTGAATATCAAAAATGAATTTTTATTGTATTGTACATAATTTGTTAATCCTATTATATGGGTGAATCCTGAGAGACAAAATTTTACGTGTCTTTGGGAATAAACTACCCGTAACATAAAAATTCTACCCAAAGGTATTTTTTTTCTGTTAGTTTAAGGTTTAATCTACTTAATGCATGATAGACATCAGCCTTAATTTAGCTGCAAGTATCTGAAAAAAAATGTAAAAGCCCTGAAATTTGATTACCGTGGGGTGTCCCTTACACATTTTTGGAACAAAATATATTTTTTACACTGACTTATAATAGGAATTTAATTAATTGCTGTGATCTAAGCTGTAAAGGGTGAACTGTTATATGATTGAAAAATTCGCGAAGGCTGTACTCAGCGAAGTTTTAGAAAAAATAACAAATTTAGGTTTGTCCCCGAAAAAAAGTGATTCCCATGGCGCGCGACATAACTACCCACATTTCACAAACCACAAGACTTAGAAGCTTGTACGCCCGCTGTTGACTAACTTCAATTGCGCTCTAAACATCGTGAAGAGGGGTTGCTCCTCTCGTTGTTATAAACTGGATTTACGAAGGTGAGAAATTGATTACCGTGGTTTTGGTTCACTAGATCATTGATTACCATTTCCATGTTTAAAAATATTTTTTAATCTTTTACGGTTTTTTGACTAGGGTGTGCAGTTAGGAAAAGGGCATTGTTTATCATATATTTTATTATTATTGGTCTATAATTATGGTATTTAAAAATATTGACCAAAAACCATACAATTTTGATTTCCATGGTATTGATTCTCATGGCGTTTTACCACGGTAATCAATTTTCCCTGAGTTTTCTTGCGCATTCTTTCACTCGACTACAGCGAGCAAGGAAGTGATTTTGAGTCTTAATATGTATATTTAGTTTGAACCAGATGGTTTTTTTTTATATAGTATACTGCCGCTATGGTATGCTATGCTACGCTATGCTATGCTGTATGGTATGGTATAGTAGACTGCCGCTCTGGCTTATGCGGCACCATTACGACCCACCATAAAAATAACCAGAAAAACCAAACTGAACTGAATAACCAAACTGATATGAATCAGATGGTATATTCATATCAGTTTGGTTATTCTAAACTGAAGTTAAAGCCAGCCTGTAGCCTAGTTCTTTAATTGGAATACCTCATAGGTGAGCCTTCATCCCAGAAACTGTCATGTGATTGAATTTTAACATCAGTTTGGTTAATCTGGACTGAAGTTGCAGCCAGCCCATAGTTTCGTTTTAAATTAGCAAATTTCTTCACTGATGCGCCTTTACCCCGGAAGATATCATAATCAGATTGTATGTTTATAACAGTTTGGTTATTTTAAATTGAAGTTCCAGCCAGCCCATAAATTCGTTTTGAATTAGCAGCTTTTGTTTGATGGGCTAAAAATAGCTACATAAGATGTCATCATAATGTGCCTTAATCTATGGGATCAAATAGGAGCTCTATAAAACATAAAAGGCTTGGCGGGAACCTCAGTTCAGAATAACCAAACTTATATTATTAATATATATTCTAATGACATCTTCTAGAGAAAAGCTCACCTGTGAGGTATGCTGCATAGACATAGCGAAACTATGGTCTGGCTGGAACTTTAGTCTAGATTAAACATACTGATATTAATATACCATATTATGGTGAAATTTTCCAGAGTAAAGGCGCATCAGTAAAGAAACTTTCTAATTCAAAACGAAACTATGGGCTGGATACAACTTCAGTCCAGATTAACCAAACTGATGTTAAAATTCAATCTCATGACAGTTTCTGGGATGAAGGCTCACCTAAGGTATTCCTATTGAAGAACTACAGACCCATTACGCTTCTGAGCTATGTTCATAAGCTGCTGTTTTCAAGGGTTATCACGAGTCGTCTGGAACACAGACTTGATGACTTTCATCCCCCCGAACAAGCCGGATTCCGAAAAGGCTTTAGTACAATAGACCACATTCATGCGCTGCGGCAAATTAGTCGAGAGAATATATAACTTGCCATTAACACATTCGGTGCCACCGACTCGCGAACAAAATGAACGTGAACTCGCATGGCGAGTCGGTGGCACCGAATGTGTTAAGCTTAGCGTTTCTGGACTTTGAGAAAGCTTTGATTTAGTGACTGTGCGCGTTGATTAAAGTGTTGAAGTGTTTGTTTCTTAACGCCACTGTGTTGGTCTGAGTACAGGAGCAGAGCACGAAGTTAATTCCTTTGAGAAGAGGAGTATTTAAGACAGAAAGATGTAATATTCCTGAAACTGTTTACTGCGGTAATGGGAGACGTGTTCAAGCTCTTGGAATGGCAAGAACTTGGCATAAATATCAACGGCGACCACATTGCTCATCTTCGGTTTACTCACGACATCGTAGTCATGGCGAAGTCGATAGAGGCACTCAGCATGATGCTCTATGACCTCGAATAAGTTTCACAACAGGTGGGCTTAAAATGAACATGGACAAGATCAAACTTAAGTCAAATGCCAATGTTGTGCCTTCCCCAGTATCTGTCAGAGGTCCGGTACTCGAATTTGTTTTGTATTTGTACAGCTACCTAAAATAAGTAGTCCAATTCGGTAGGACCCAAATTCGAGAAAGAGGTCAACCGCCGAATTTAGTTGGGTTGGGTAACTTCTTTGAGTTGGCCTCGTCTCGAAGCTTAAAGTTGCTCAGCGAGCTATGGAGAGAGCTATACTCGGGGTTTCTCTACGTGATCGAGTCAGGAAAAAGAAGATCTGAAGACGAACGAAAGTCCCTGACATATCCCAGCGGATTAAGAAGCTGAAGTGGTAATGGGCAGGCTACATAGCACGTAGCGCGGATGGCTGATGAAGTCGAAAAGTGTTCGACTGGATACCACGGACAAGCAAACGCAGCGTAGAACGTTCACCCACAAGTGTGGCAGACGACCTTATAAAGGTCGCTGAAAGACGCTGGAAGCAGGTCGCTTCCAACCGATATATATGGAGGTCTAAAAGGGAGGTCTATGTTCAGCAGTAGACGTCCTATGGCTAAGATGATATGAGGTATACTGCAAAAATAAAACGAAACTATGGGCTGACTGCAACTTCAGACCAGATTAACCTAACTAATGATAAATATACAATCTGATGACAGCTTCTGGAGTGAATCTTGTCAGTGATTGTGACTGCGAACAAAAGATCTCATATTCTAGGACTATTTATTCAATAATTTTACATTGTTTAAGACAGCAATACGTTGATTTTATTTAGTTTACATGATTATTATATAGACTGCCAATATATAGCCTTTTAATACGTTATGTTTGGTGTATATTCATTTGGATTACCGTTTTTAATCATTTCTATTTTATATGATTAGTATGTAGTATGTAGAGGTCAATATTTAGATAAGAACTTAGAATTCAAACAAAATTGTTTTAATTTTGATTCCCATGGCACACTTTATTGATTCCCGTGGCACCAAAAATTGAAATTGAAATATCTTCTGAACAAAACAAGTTATAATGATGCCTATTTGATGGATGTGCTTATATTTAAGTGAAATTTGATGTTTTATATGTAAAATTCAATAATACTAAGATTTAAAATCTGCCACGGGAATCACTTAAATACGCCCGATCTCAGGATTTACCCTAATATTTAAAACGCGAGTGTTAATATGAATTTAGTATGTGTGTTATTTTTGCACGCCTAAACGGGTGGACCGATTGAGCTGAAATTTGGTATATAGCTTAGACCCTGAAATAACATAAAGACTACAACAGCGCTTACAGCGGGTAAAACCCCCGGGCGCAGCTGTTATTGTTTATCATTTAAATTCACGTTTTATAATATAAGACAATACATATTGGATACGACAGCCCCTAGTTGTTAATCATTAGAAAAATACGTTCAATGGATAAAGGGCTGCGATGTTTTTAGGGTTCCGTACCTCAAAAGGAAAAAACGGAACCCTTATAGGATCACTTTGTTGTCCGTCCGTCCGTCCGTCTGTCTGTCAAGACCCTTTTTCTCAGGAACGCGTGGAGGTAACAAGCTGAAATTTATAGGAAATACTAAGGTCCATTGCCTCTTAGAGCTGTGAAAAATTCAAACTTCTAGGCCAACGCAATCAAAAGATATAGTCGAATATGTCGCAAATTTCAGCAAATTTTCGACATTACCAAATAAATCAAAACCTACGGGGCACTTCCCGTGAACTCAGAATCTTGAAATTTGGCACGAAGCAACTCCTTAGAGCACAAATAAAGGAAAAATTGCAAAAACAATAAATTTTTATTTTCATCATATGAAAAAAATATTTTGAATAATTTTATACCTACTACCCCTTTTCTCATGAACGCGTAAATGTATTAAATTGAAATTCATATCAAATACTAAGGTCTATAATACCTTTAAACTGTAATAAAACCAAACCTCCATGTTAACGCATTCAAAAGAAACAGCAATTTTAGCCGAAATTTTAAACACGCAACTACTCTCAAAAAACCAAAACCTACAGGGTACTTGCCGTGAACGTAGAATCTTGAAATTTGGTAAAAAGCAATTCCTTAGAGCACAGATAAAGGAAAAATTGCGAAAATTGTAAATTTTTAAGTTACATCATATAAAAAAATATTTTTAATAATTTCATACTTACTACCATATTTCTCATGAACGCGTGCAGGTATTAAACTGAAATTCATATCAAATACTATGGTCTATAATACCTTTAAACTGTAATAAAATCAAACCTCTATCTCAACGCATTCAAAAGAAACAGCAATTTTAGCCGAAATTTTAAACACGCAACTACTCTCAAAAAACCAAAACCTACAGGGTACTTGCCGTGAACGTAGAATCTTGAAATTTGGTAAAAAGCAATTCCTTAGAGCACAGATAAAGGAAAAATTGCGAAAATTGTAAATTTTTAGTTACATCATATAAAAAAATATTTTTAATAATTTCATTCTTACTACCTTATTTCTCATGAACGCGTGCAGGTATTAAACTAAAATTCATATCAAATACTAAAGTCTATAATACCTTAAAACTGTAATAAAATCAAACCTCTATCTAAACGCATTCAAAAGAAACAGCAATTTTAGCCGTATTTTTTAACTCGCGACTACTTTCAAGGGAATCAAAACCTACAGGGTACTTACTGTTAACTCAGAATCTTGAAATTTGGTTCGCAGCAACGTCTTAAATCACAGGCACAGGAAAAATTGCGAAAACTGTAAATTTTTAGTTACATCATATAAAAATATTTTTAATAATTTTGTATTTACTACCCCTTTCCTCAAGAACGGTTTAAGGTATTAAATTGAAATTCATACAAATCCTCAGCTTTATAATAACTTTAAGCTGTAAAAAAATCAAACATCTATCTATGCCAACGCAATCAAAAGAAACAGCAATTATAGCCGCAAATTTTCAAACTCGCAAGTACTCGCAAGGGAATCAAAACCTACAGTATATAATATTATACCCACTTTTCCTTAGGGTTCCGTAGAAACCCGTAGGTTTATACGGAACCCTCGGTGCTCGAGTCCTACTCGTACTTGACCGGTTTTTTTTTAAACAATTAGAAAAACGAGACGACTTTGACTTTCGCCTGAAGTTAAGCGCCACCCCATTACCCATAGCGGCAGTTTTACTTCGCTATACCACGGTAAAGATATATATCTATATCTCTGTACCGTGGCTATACATAGCGTGGAGACGAATAGATAGCGACAGACCAAATTATAGTGAATGGGTCACTCATACATTTTTTATTCATTATAAAGGTTAGCCTTTGACCACGATCTCGCGACGATGCGGCCGTAGATGGCAGCAGACTATACCTAGAAGGCAGGATAAAGGCCCCCCCAAGAATCATTGTAGAGTTATGAATTTTTCACATATTTCATGGTCAAGATTATAATTTTTATCACGGCGCTCGCAGCAAGCTGCTCGCGCACTTATTATTAAGGATATTTGAACTTTCTAACTGTTCAGAGCGAGTTAAACACATACTTTTCGTAGTAAAAATTATAATATTTTTGCCCGTCTGCATCTTGGCTCCCCCAGGACCAAATCCTGGATCCGCCCTTGCAGGTGCGCAAAACACATGGTTATTTTTGTTCTCAGTTTTTGTGTGTCACCGCCCTGGTGTACGGGCCACTACTAAATAATTACTTAATATATAACCTTCGGCACTAAAAAACGACTGCAGCCAAGTTATTATAATATTTTTTTTAATTCTTTCGTATTCTAGATTACAAAACATGCAATAAGCACGTACCTACTACCTTCGTGCATTGACAAATTATATTATAGTAAAATAAATATACCTACTAGTCTAATGACCTACTTTTGATTCCTCCATCTTCACGATCTTATCTATATTGAATCTAGGTAAAAGTGTATACCTAAAAATGCCTAAAAAGAACAGAAAATAAATGAAACCTTTTCTCAGGAAGTCATGAGAACGATCGCGCATGTCCGTATTTCAAATTCGATATAATCGAAGGACCTAACGCCTATCTTGCTTAGGAAAAAGGAATACCTAAATAATGCCGTCGCGTCGGTTTGTCTGCAAGAGGTTGCCTGGAAACCTGACTATGAATGATAAGACGGTATTAATCTAATAACTATTATCCCACTTCCTTAGTTCCTTCCAATATTAGTATATTGACTTGACTGGACTTTATTAACTTTTTGTGACTTGTAACTTTATAATGTTACCAGCTGCGTCTAGCGGTTTCACCTGCTGTACTTGTAGCCAATGTGTTATTCCAGTGTCTAAGCTATCTCTATACCAAATTTCGGCCTAATCGGTCCACCCGTTTAGGCGTGAAAGAGTAACAAACATACATCCAGACATCCATATATTCTTACAAACTTTCACGTTTATAATATTAGTAAGATTAATAAATAAGTACGAGTATTATAATATAAATCCAAAAGTATGGATGTGTGTGTTTGTTACCTCTATGAAAAAGGGGGTCTAACCCCTTGATCTCACCCTCAATCATAATTGAAAGCGAGCTTGAAATTGGTTCTATATTTTTGTTTCTGTATATTCATATTCTATTGACATATCGATGAGTTTTAATATTTATTACAAGTAATCAAATACAAATAAAACAGGCTGAAATTGATTACCACAACAAATACGTTATTGTTTCATTATTCTCATAACCTCGGCAAATCTCAAGAGATATCACCAATATGATATTATATCTAGGAATCTCCATAATTTTATTTACTCCTAACTCCTACGTGTCTGTAACGCTACCTATGAATAGTGTTGGGAGATGGGAGATCTGACCTATCGAGTTGTACCTACACCTACATTATACTCGCATGTCGATACTTGATCTTAAAGGTCAGTTTCACCATCGACCCTTCCATCTGTCAAGACTCCTTTTCAGTAACGCGTGGATCATGTTGAAATTATAACTGAATTCTTAATAAAATTACTCTAATTTTAATTTATTACTTTCCGTCAGGTTGGATGTGGTTAAAGGTAGGCTTATTTAGTATATAAAAAAATCTATATGAGAGACAAACTGAAAAAATATCCAAATTACACGCAATCTAAAGGTACCGGTAGCTTTTGATTGAGTTGATATTATACTTAGTTGTAAAGTATAAGCGTATTTTACAATATTTTTGCGGTTATAAATTAATAAATATACTTATTAGGGTTCCGTACCTCAAAAGGAAAAAACGGAACCCTTATAGGATCACTTTGTTGTCCGTCCGTCCGTCCGTCTGTCTGTCAAGACCCTTTTTCTCAGGAACGCGTGGAGGTAACAAGCTGAAATTTATAGGAAATACTAAGGTCCATTGCCTCTTAGAGCTGTGAAAAATTCAAACTTCTAGGCCAACGCAATCAAAAGATATAGTCGAATATGTCGCAAATTTCAGCAAATTTTCGACATTACCAAATAAATCAAAACCTACGGGGCACTTCCCGTGAACTCAGAATCTTGAAATTTGGCACGAAGCAACTCCTTAGAGCACAAATAAAGGAAAAATTGCAAAAACAATAAATTTTTATTTTCATCATATGAAAAAAATATTTTGAATAATTTTATACCTACTACCCCTTTTCTCATGAACGCGTAAATGTATTAAATTGAAATTCATATCAAATACTAAGGTCTATAATACCTTTAAACTGTAATAAAACCAAACCTCCATGTTAACGCATTCAAAAGAAACAGCAATTTTAGCCGAAATTTTAAACACGCAACTACTCTCAAAAAACCAAAACCTACAGGGTACTTGCCGTGAACGTAGAATCTTGAAATTTGGTAAAAAGCAATTCCTTAGAGCACAGATAAAGGAAAAATTGCGAAAATTGTAAATTTTTAAGTTACATCATATAAAAAAATATTTTTAATAATTTCATACTTACTACCATATTTCTCATGAACGCGTGCAGGTATTAAACTGAAATTCATATCAAATACTATGGTCTATAATACCTTTAAACTGTAATAAAATCAAACCTCTATCTCAACGCATTCAAAAGAAACAGCAATTTTAGCCGAAATTTTAAACACGCAACTACTCTCAAAAAACCAAAACCTACAGGGTACTTGCCGTGAACGTAGAATCTTGAAATTTGGTAAAAAGCAATTCCTTAGAGCACAGATAAAGGAAAAATTGCGAAAATTGTAAATTTTTAGTTACATCATATAAAAAAATATTTTTAATAATTTCATTCTTACTACCTTATTTCTCATGAACGCGTGCAGGTATTAAACTAAAATTCATATCAAATACTAAAGTCTATAATACCTTAAAACTGTAATAAAATCAAACCTCTATCTAAACGCATTCAAAAGAAACAGCAATTTTAGCCGTATTTTTTAACTCGCGACTACTTTCAAGGGAATCAAAACCTACAGGGTACTTACTGTTAACTCAGAATCTTGAAATTTGGTTCGCAGCAACGTCTTAAATCACAGGCACAGGAAAAATTGCGAAAACTGTAAATTTTTAGTTACATCATATAAAAATATTTTTAATAATTTTGTATTTACTACCCCTTTCCTCAAGAACGGTTTAAGGTATTAAATTGAAATTCATACAAATCCTCAGCTTTATAATAACTTTAAGCTGTAAAAAAATCAAACATCTATCTATGCCAACGCAATCAAAAGAAACAGCAATTATAGCCGCAAATTTTCAAACTCGCAAGTACTCGCAAGGGAATCAAAACCTACAGTATATAATATTATACCCACTTTTCCTTAGGGTTCCGTAGAAACCCGTAGGTTTATACGGAACCCTCGGTGCTCGAGTCCTACTCGTACTTGACCGGTTTTTTTATTTTTCACGAGCCAATAAAAAATAGGTACGACATATCTTACAGAAAAACAAGGAAACCTTCTTAAAAACAAACTTTTATTATTATTACCAACTAGCACTAAAGTACTCGTCAAAACGAATCAAATGAGCTTGAACTCGATGGGGTTGCGTCGTTTAATAACAAAGTTCCTAGGGCCACCTACCAGCTCCGTCATCAGATCAGCTCCAGCTCCATGTCATAATAATATGTATTGTCATTGCAAATTTCGGCTCAATCGGAAACTGGGAAGTGAATCAAATTAAACTTGCATGATTTGGTTACAGACAGACAACAGACAGGTGAAAGTAAATAAAAGTTTGTAATAGAGTAGTCGGTACGATTTGTGCGATCATATCGATAGACTACACAACACTAGCCATGACCTTCCCTCCAAGGCTGTACCGAAGGCCTTATACTAACGATATGCGAAAATAACAGACATTGTTATGCAGCGAGCGACCACCAAGATCATGGTGGGAATAACGCCTTGTTTGACATACGAATGTACCGCACAACTTTTGCTGTTCAAACCGTTTAGCATAAACGGATTCTCTTTGAATGCCGGCGCGTATTGCAGCTTCCTAGGGTAGGTGTTTTATGCGAGGATATCTGCATTTATGATTGGAGCTGCAGGCTAGTGGAGGATATATTCAACTAGTATTTCTTAGTGATTATCCTAGTACTGTAACTGTTAGGATGGTACTTATGAGACCCAATATTATTTGGGTAAAAAAGTTTACACAACTGATTCGGCTAAATGACTTTGACACTTATAAGAGTACTATAGAATAAAGTGACTATTCCAGGTTCTATGGTATTCAATTTAATAATGGTTTCCTAAGATTTGAGAATATACGATAATGTGTGAAGATGCTATCTCTCACGATATTACTAAAGTAAAATTATGGATTTTGCTATGCTATTGCCGCTGAACCGATTGAGCCAACATTTACTTTGAGACGAGTTTTCGGCGTTTCATTTTTAATTATTTTTTCAGTAAAAGTACTACGCTTCCTTTTTATCTTTCTAGCGTAATGCATAGAATATTTTAGTGAGCAATTTCCTAGACCTTACTATTCCTATATTTCCATAAAACGTTATTCCCCAAAATGCACTAAAATACCTCTAGATGAATTCTGAGCACGTATCGGTGGTAGTCATATTAAATTAACGTTACAGGGGTCTCTTTAAATACAATAATACAATACACTGGAGCGGTTGTGAGTCGTGAGGCATCTATTTTACAGTAATTACGTTTAGCGTAGCACGTGGAATAATTATCTGGTCTTCGCCTTTTGGGCGCGACTTACGACTAGGTACATTTAGACTCTTTTGTTTTCTCGAGGGGAATAAACATTAGGTAGGTACCTGTTTCCCTGTCTGTATTTATTCTATCCAACTTTTTATTTTTGCCGTACCTATAGAATTTAATAATCTCGAGAAAAATGTACTTATAGTATTTTTCATGATTCCCTATGGAATTGAAAAAAACAATCTCTACAGATAGGCATGATTCTTAAATTTTCTGAAAATTACCTTTAACTGAAATTTATGTATTATACTTGAACATTTTGTAATGACTATATTATAGCCCCATATAATTTTAAATCTATATTCCTGAAAAAAAAAGAACATAATGATAGAAAACAAAGCGACGTGTATTATTATAAATCTGATAGTCTTAATTAGGAAGTACGGAAGGCCACGAAACGGAAACAGTATAAGATAAACTTCGTGTCCCATAATGACCATTCCCCGTAATGGCTCATCCCCAATAAATACGGCCACGAAATGTAAACGAATAAGTAATATCTTATCGTACGGATCTCAGGTTATTGTAATAACGGCAGATGCCGCGATTCAATAACAATGTTTGGCCAATAAGTTCAATACAATAGAGGTAGGCTACACAAAACCTTATAACTATTTAGTACGGCGTAGTGACTGTAGTGTAACTACTGGCAAATGTATAGCTGGTTGACAGTGACAGTCTGTCATAGACAAGATATACATATAGTCTGTAATGGCCGCGGAGCGCGGGAACATGTACCGGTGATAAAAGTGTAATATTAATAAGAACATAATTATCTAAATGTGGGATGTACTATGAGATGATACTACAGTGACTCAAACCGAGTCCTGGTATTCGATACAAGAACATGTTACCTACTCTTCCCGATTCTGGGCGACTTCTTGCCAAGACAGCAATTAAATTCACCTAACGACATAATATCAGTTTTGAACGCATATCTCCATCGGTTCAACACTTAAATGTAGACAAATGCGCAATGATTGCAAAAACGTACAAGGAACATACGTACCTAGTATTTAATAACAGCAGCTTGTGGCCTCAATTTTGGTTTCGAGCGTGGCATCTGCCTTAATACAATCGTCTGTGACACGAACCCCTCATTTTATTTATAACTTGCGTTCGCCATTTTTATATTTAGCCGTATTTAGGATCTCTGTCTGAGATAATCTTATTTCCAACGCTTGTCTTCCCTCCGTATCTCGGACCTATTCTCGTATAAATAATGTATTTCGACAGAAATAGATCCAAAACACACACCCACATTATCATAATGTAGTTGTCTATTGTTTTGAGATAGTGTCTATCAGAAATTATACGGACATCTAAAGTAATTTTATACTTTGCCCTAATATTGTCTGCAATTTTCAGGAAACTTTCAGAGGGTAAAACTGCTGGGCACCTCAACCTAACTGGACACGCGTCGCGTCGGCAATGAATTGCGGACGCCTAAAGACAACGGTTACCGTCAGCCATCAGGCCAATAGTCCTATTCAAAAAAGCTGATAGTATAATAGAACGCACAGTGATATTGTAAGTATACCAGTTTTTTATTAAAATAGCATAGAAGATGCTAGCTAAAGAATCAAGAATCATTTTCATCCTTGAAGAAACACTGTAAGAACAAGTGATATATAAAATCAATTGAAACAAGTTCAATAGACTTTCCAGCTGCATTGAGAGTCCAATACTTGGCACGTATTAAATTGACAGTCGGAAAAAGTCTCCGCTATTTCGTGGACCGAAAATCAAATATCAGATGTTGCGAAATTGACACTCACTGAAATAAGCTTTCCATAGGATATGTGTTGAATGTAAATTGATATTACTTAGGACATCTGTAGATGTTTTAACATACCTTGTGGACCAAAATGTGTTTTAGTACAAGTTAATAACAGTGAATATTATGTATAACTGAATTTTTTCTTTGGTTACAATAAAAAGTATTCCTTATCTTATCTCTTCCTCTAGATTTACTGGAAAATCTAGTTCGTCAGGGAAATCGAATAGTTGGAAATTTCACTTATTAATTATTTGTATAGCTATAAATACCAATGACAAAAGTAGAGGTGTAAAATAAGGAAGAATAGCTGAAGATACGGCCACACTATTGTGGTGTAGATCCAACAAGTTAGTATCCTAGAGGATCATGTGTAGGATATTTAGGTATAGAAAAGAAAAGAAAAATGATTTAAGATTGTTGATAAATGAATTAATGGCATCCGTTCTTAACTTTTATTTTTCATAAGGATGGACGAATTATAACACTTCATCATCAACTCTTCAAATCTACATGGGACGGTCTAAAGCCTATGTTTTTTTAAATAGTTAGTATATTTTATTACAACTTAAATGTCAACCAAAAGAAAAAGAAAAGGGTGTGAAAGTCACGATAAAAGTTACGAAAATACAGAAACAAATCAGAAATTCCAAGTGTTGAAAGTTGTTATAATACAGCTGAAGGCGAGAGAAGCGAAGTGAAGTGATTTCAACAGAAGGGTTTCAGAGTAAGTGCTCTTGCGATTCATTAGGTATTACGCGAATCCCCATTGTTTGTATCGCTTTGTTTTGACGTTAGATACATAGGTATATGTGTGTACACATATTACCTCTATATGCACTGTATATGCACAAATCTAAATATATAAAAGGAAAGAGTGACTGATTGACAGACTAATACACAACCCACTGAACAGATTTGGTTGAAATTTGGAATAAGTACATATAAGTTATATGACGTAGACCTCCGCTAAGAAAGGATATTGCCACGCGGGAAAAGCCGCGAGCATAAGCTAGTTGAAATATAAAAGAAATGAAAATAGAGATGAGTGTTACTCGTATGTTTTTGTATGAAATAGTAGTTAATTCTCTCGCACATTAGTCGAGACGCAAGGTTCCCATATCTTAACCTAAGCGTGAGTGAATTCCCCCTTTCTGCAGGAAGTCTTCGGGCTTATGATGTATAAAAATTGATAGCGTGCGTCATTTAACACCTTAGGCACCATGTGTTTATTTTTACCACACAGTGTCTAGAACACAGTGTATTCAAAAGTATAAATAAAAATCCAAGAAAAAAGGGGAAAAAGGGGGCGTGAAAAACAATATCACGTAGTTTTAAACACTTTCGAACAAAAAAAAACTATTTTTTAAAGGTCACTCAGGGTTTGGCGCTGAGGGTGTTAAATTAAAAATGCCGTTTTATTTCCAAAGAAGTTGTGTAATGTAGTCAAAGAAGTCATGGCTAGAGATTAGATATAGAGGTTTAAAAGATTAATTTATTGCCACTAGCGTCCAGCAGTTTAAACCTATATTCTGAGGTCTAAGTTCCGTTCACACCAAGTTTCATCCAAATCGATTTAGCCTTTACATTTACTTAGACTCAAAAATTACGCCTTGATGATGAGAGGCCTTGATGAGGATGAGTTAAAAGAAGATCGTGATTTATGGAATTAATCGGCCAGAAGGTTCGAAAAATACTGTAGGTACCTTTATGTCGATCGACACAACGTTACCCAAAAGTACTATAAATCAGTTGAATAGGTAGGAAAGTATTCCCAAACAGCAAGAGTGCCAATACGTGTCAAGTGATCTCAGAACAAAGAGACAAAAATCAAGTTTCGAGTTCCGTTTGGATTGTCTTCTCACTGCCAGAAAAGAAAAAGTGATTTGATTTTCTTTGAAACATTACCGTAGATATTTTTTTGCAAAAATACTTTTAAACAAAACTGTAGCAGGCCATACACACAAGGTTTAGTGCAGCTTAGAAGGGGATTTTCTTGTCTTCTAAGGTGTAACTTTAATTCAGCAAATATTAGACAAAATGATCGCTAAGGAGTCAAGCATAATTCGTATTCCAAACCTACGTACTACAAAAACCTAACTAATCCTATTATTAACGTGAAAGTTTGTAAGAATGTATGTTTGTCAGTAAGGGTGGGACGGACCCGGCGGGACGACGGTTGTCTGGAAGAGATCGCTTTTAGCGATAAGACCGCCGGTTGCAACATCTTTGTTTTGTTTGTTAATTACTGTTGTAAATATTTAATTTTCATGTGGTCTTACAATAAAGTATTAATAAATAAATAAGGGCGGATACAGGGGGGCAGGGGGCCAAGACCCCCCCCCCCCCCCCCGAAGCATTGGATAGTTACGAATTTTGACGCTATTTCATGGTCAAGATTATATTTTTTTCTCGGCGCTAGCAGCAAGCTTCTTGCGCACTTATTATAAGACTATTTTAACTTTCTTACTATTTTATACCATAATAATTTTGCCCGTCTCCACCTTGCCCAGAGAGATAAGACACAATAATAATAAATGGTAATGGGTAACAACTGGGCACACAACCGTTGACGAGCGTCAAGCCTAACATCGATACGCCCGAAGCATCTACCGCCAGATCAGACCCGACCCTTATAGCACCGAGTTTACATAACTGCGAGAACAGTCTACACCCTTGTTCACAGTTTCGCTGTATCTACGGAAGTGCCAATCTTTAAACAAAGGCCGCAACCGTTTGCTCCCCACAGTTTTCATTGGAACCAACCTTCCTTGAAAAGGTCCTTTCACTATTCAATGTCATGCGAGAAACGGTTATCAGCGCGCCACAGAGATTGTAACCTATTTTGATAGGCTCGCTTTCAGTTTCTTTCGACTTCTAACTGTTGCATTTAAATCTGGGGGCACGGCAGTGCCCCCGCCAAGTCGATCAAAAAAAGCGGCACGGCCGTACCATCCTTTTCTGGAAGCAGTTCAGACCATTTTCGACCCCCTATAACTTCGTTGTGGATTTAGATGTTTCCTCTTGAATTTTGACAAAAAATTTGAAAGGTAATTAAAATAATTGAACGTAGAAATGTGTGTTGTTCCATCCAAAATCCAGACGATCATATCGAGCAAATTCTACGATTATAATTCGTCTCTTATCTATTCGATACGTGATTCTACTGTATTTTTATGTGCTACTCTATTTTATTTCCCTAATTCGTTGGTGCTACTCAGTGTGTCTTCATATTTTATCTATACCTAAAACAAACGCAATGCTACCTCTAGCACTTAATTTAATCTACAGCCTTATGAAACATTGCACTGTGCCCTTCCTGTACATTAAAGGCTTATTAGAATAGAATAGAAAATACTTTATTGTGACACCACAGCTATATACAAAAACTTAGACCTAAAACAATATCTAGTATCTTATTGTGTGTCAAGCAATCAGTAAAGTACGTAGTTTATAAATTCAGTATTACCAAACCCACAAACATGTCAAAGTCGACCAAAAATTATAATCCTAGTCTTTGCATATCAAAGTACAACCTTGTAAGTCCCTAATGCCTATTAGGCTGATGAGACTCAACACCTCTGTCCACATCACTCTAGCCACACAACTTTGAACTCTAATGACACTAACAAAGAGTTTGTCATTTAATAACAATTTTATTATTAAAGGGAGCTGCGATCAAATAAACAACTCTTCAGAAACTCTCTGTAGAGACCCTTTAAATGGTCCGAGTTTTATCACCTTCGTTGTTTTAACCTTTTCAAGGGGTGGCTGACCGTCTCTAGAGTCTGTTTATTTAAAGTATTGAAGTAGGAAGTTATACAGGGTTAATAATTGCGTTGTAGCAGTACAGTACCTTTAGACATTTACTGAGAATCCTGTGTAAAAATTATTAGAATTGAATGCTCATTTAATTGTTTTAGAAAAACAACAAAAAGAAAGAAACGGAGGAAGGAATCATAATGGATGGTACATACTTGATGAAGTAAGAAGGCATTATTAGCACATGTCATTGTTCATATTATAAGGGTTTACTTATGAACCTATGTACTGTTCGCACTTTAAATCATAATTATCAGTGTGTTTGAGTACTTATGTACATGTGTGTGTTTATCTATGTGTACAAACGCGAGTTTACTATATAGATGTGTCATAACTTTTTCTTCAAGTAGGTACCATGCACACATTTTCTTCATCCTGTGTATAAAGTTGTTTTGGAAGAACAAAATTGGTTATTCCAGCGATTTCCTGGCAACGTTTAATGTAAGAGGAGGCTTTGGTTTACGAGTGAGATACTCCCCTTAATTCCAGGCAACTCTTCGGGGCGCACTTTCTTTGCAGTAAATTGTAAAGGTTTATCTTTACTTACTTTCATGGCGTGTTATGAGAGAACTAGAGCTTTGCTGTGTAACTGTTTCTACGAATGTCGATTTCAAAAACAAGGAATAGTGTGATGAGGATGAGAATTACTAAAAAATACCGATTAATAGTCTTATTATAGAGCTGAAGCGTCTTAACTTCGATTGACTCTTGATTAAAAAGTATTGGTGCAGTACACCTTTGAATTTTACATTGTGTAGTCCTGAGTGGCCCTGTACTGATTATCAGCAGCGTAATGTCTTACCATCAGGGTAGCATCTTGCTTGTCTTCTTACTTTTTGCATTAAAACATAATTATATCACTTACCTGTACTGTTCAAATCATTTTAATGACTGTGGATGTAATCTGAAAAGAAAAAATATATAATTGCCTTTTTGTACATTATTGCATTAGGAGAGAATGGGGATCATACTCGTACATTACTGCACCGAATGGTATTATAAATTATAGGCTATATATAGAATAGAATAGTATACATCTTTGTAAGTCGTCACTCCGCATAACAGTGCGTAAACCACTTCGTATGGTGTCTTCTTCAAGGTGTAAGCTGAAGTGGCAATGGGCTGGTCACATTTCCCGCAAAACCGATAACTGATAGGGTAGGCGTGTTCTAGAGTGGAGACCGCGTCTCGGCAAACGTAGTGTAGAGCGTCCTTGGGCGAGATGGGGTGATGATATCCGGAAGGACGCAAGGAGCGGGTGGAGGAGGAAGACGAAGGACCGAGTTTAGTGACGTGCCATGGGAAAGGCCTATGTCCAGCAGAGGACGAACGTGGGCTGATGATGATGATGGTGACTTCTTGGTCACCATCATCATCATCAGCCACACCATAATAATAAATGTGACTATTACTTACGAAAACATCGCGTGCGGCATCTCATTCCACATTTCCACAAAAGGTCACTAAAAGGAAGTGAGAATCGCATAATCTAACTAAGTACCTATCTGGGGGCACGGTAGTGCCCCCGCCAAGTCGAGCGCGAAGCAAGCACTGCCGTACCATCCTTTACAGGAACCATTTCGCCGCATTTTCAGGCCCCTATTTGATAACCTCTGGATAAGACCAGAACACAGAAATTTTCGTCATCCAGTAAGCTATAACTACATACTTAAAATCCAAAATTTCAAGTCTGTAGGTCATTAAGTTCTGAAGTTAAGCGAAAGCAAAGTTTCGCATTTTCGACACTCACTCACTCACTCACTCACTCACTCATGATCATCAAAATAGAACTAGTACTTCCTATAAACTCAGAGAGCTGAAATTTGGTATATACTTAGAATTTATTGTATAAGCCATAGGAAAACTAAAAAAACATGCAATTTCGGTCTCGTTTTCGAGATAATTCATCTGCATAAATAACTTTGTAATCTCATATAAATGTATAGGATTACAAAGTTACATTTGCAGTCAATGGTTAAAATTGTATAAAGCTTTTATTTACTTTCGCCTGTCTGCCTGTCGGCCTTATAGTAACCTTATAATATAGCGTTTCTACAAAAAGAAGTGAAATCCAACCAAAAACATTCTGTAAAAAACTAGCCAAGTCTCGATGGAGCTGCTTGTTTATCTCTAAAAAATAATGAAATCTAGACAAAGTCGTGCCAAGTCTAAGATTTCTTACTGCGATTTCTTTATTATTATAGTTAATGTTGTGTGACTTGGCCGTTGAAGGGTACACAAGGGTACAAAACTAGATGCTTCATGACACTTGGATCGCCTAAACATAAGTATTATTGAAATACGCAGCTTTATCAAGCCTACAATTGACTGGTTATTCAATCAACGTTTTCCAAGTGGCAATTTTCTAGCATGAATGGTTAGCGGACAGATTGGTGCAATGGTGTCATGGAGCACCTGGTATAATACCCTTGTGTACCCTTCAACGGCCAAGTCACACAACATTAACTATAATAATAAAGAAATCGCAGTAAGAAATCTTAGACTTGGCACGACTTTGTCTAGATTTCATTATTTTTTAGAGATAAACAAGCAGCTCCATCGAGACTTGGCTAGTTTTTTACAGAATGTTTTTGGTTGGATCAATTATTCAACTAGACAATCCTCTCGACAATTAATTTACACTCAGAACTGCAATAAAAGTGTTGTAAGAATTTGAGCGCGCAATTAACAAGATTGCAATTTGCATAATGGTCCCGTCTTTTACGGTAAACTATAGGGACTCTGTTTACGCATACTTTACCTATAACCTACTTTAAAAAAGGAGAGGTTCACAAATCATTGGAATCGCTTTTTCTTTGACATTCGATCAAGTACTCATGTCTGAACAAATTCCTAAAATTCCCTTTTGTGTCAAAAATAGGTCTAGTCTAGATCTCTATCGATCTAAACCCCAAATGTTAATTATTTAAATGTAATCAAAATCTGTCGAGCACTTATTTTAGCAAAATAATTGAGTTGGCGCCTCACGGTTATAGAAAGCGAGCTTTAAGTCGAAGATATATAATATATGTTTTCAATTTTTTCTTTTACACAAATTTGACCTAATAAGTTTACATTTTTGACATGTTCTTTGCTGATCTGTATTAAAAAGTCAAGTTCTATAAATTGGCGAATATACCTCTATTATACTTAACATTGTACAGAAGGCTTACCGTCTATAATTTGTTGTCGTTACCAAAAAAATTCGATAACGGAACAGCAAAAATGGGATTACTTTGAACCCATTACAAAGAAGCCGACACTAAAATTGCACGCTTCCTTCGTTTCATTAGCACTAATTAAAATACGCTTTGCTAACGAACCTTCCCTTATTATGTTTCAGATCGATGGGAGCAGGAATAATTAGGAAAAGAGAACGGCAAAGGAACTTCCAAACGCTCCAGAAAATGTGATATAGCAAAATATGTGTGAGCTTTTTGGAGGAAACAGGTAGGAAAAATTGGGAATGTTTCTCAATGCGATCATATTGTTATTTATTATTTTATATTGAATAACCGTACTTGGAAGTAGGAGTTACTAAAAGATGCAAAATATCAAAAAATCTAATTACATAATTTGATTGCGTTACAGAAAGGCGGGATTTTTTTCAGCTGCAGCGACTCTTAGGCGAAAAGTCGCTTTGACGTGAGTTCAATAGAAAGCCTGTTTCTTGCATAAATCGCCTATGATGGCACTGGTGGCACTGGTGGTTCAGACTCCAGTGACAGCGATAATGATTAGTTTAGAATATTCAATTGACATCTTTTATTATTATTGACATTTAATTATTTTATTTCTTGTGTTTATTAATACTATATTGACATTTATTTAATTATTCGAACTTTACATTTACTTTTTATTTTGTCACCTACAAATGTGCGTGTATAATATATTTATTTGGTCTTGTTATTATTTTGTATTGTCAATATCTTTTTTCTGACTGTGATAAATGTAATTGATGTAAAGTCGTTTTTATCACTAATAAATAATAATTTCATTTCATTTCATGATATGATAGCCAATGTTAACTCAGTAAGTAATCAGTGGTTGGAACATTAAAAGTTGTTGTTCTTGGAACAAAGTTCTTTAACCTCATGTATAGATATTTCACTGGAGGTTACATAATTACACATTCCATAAAGGCCAAAGTTCGTATACAATAAATTATAATCAGCCTGTTTTTTTATGTTGGAGCAAGGAATAATATATACCTAGTCAGGTCATAAGTATTGTCACACAGTAAAAACTTTTCTTTTAGAATGCTGGCCACAAAAAAGTTTATTGAATTCGAATTTCGAATTGTTCATGAAAATAAAAATGTATACTTTTTAGAATTTTACTCATTTTTAAATATGGAGTGGACGCTTAAAGAAGACCGTGTTGCAGTTATTGCGTTGCATCGTTGCGGTTACGCGCCAATTCAAATTTTTGACATACTGAAAAATTTGAATATAACCAAAAGATTCGTTTATCGTACCATCAAACGATACAATGAAGACTCTAGTGTAGATGACAGGTCAAGAAGTGGTCGCCCTCGGTCTGTTAGGACTCCAGCAGTGATAAAAGCTGTGAAGGCGCGAATTCAAAGAAATCCCAAACGTAAGCAGAAACTGTTGGCCCTTCAGATGGGGTTAAGCAGAACCACGGTGAAAAGGGTGTTAAATGAAGACTTAGGGCTTCGGGCATATCGAAGAAAAACAGGACATCGTTTAAATGCTCGTCTAATGGACCTGAGACTGAAGAGATGCCGCGCTTTGTTGAAGCGGTACGCGAGAAAAAAATATCGAGAAATTCTTTTTTCGGATGAAAAAATTTTTACCGTAGAAGAGAGCTACAACAAACAAAATGATAAGGTGTACGCACACAGTAGTGAAGAAGCGAGCAACCGTATTCCGCGTGTCCAACGAGGTCATTTTCCATCCTCGCTCATGGTATGGTTGGGAGTTTCTTATTGGGGCTTAACAGAGGTACATTTTTGTGAGAAAGGTGTAAAAACGAATGCAGTTGTGTATCAAAATACAGTCCTGACGAACCTTGTGGAACCTGTTTCTCATACCATGTTCAATAACAGGCACTGGGTATTCCAACAAGATTCGGCGCCAGCTCATAGAGCGAAGAGCACACAAGACTGGCTGGCGGCGCGTGAAATCGACTTCATCCGGCACGAAGACTGGCCCTCCTCCAGTCCAGATTTGAGTCCGTTAGATTACAAGATATGGCAACACTTGGAGGAAAAGGCGTGCTCAAAGCCTCATCCCAATTTGGAGTCACTCAAGACATCCTTGATTAAGGCAGCAGCCGATATTGACATGGACCTTATTCGTGCTGCGATAGACGACTGGCCGCGCAGATTGAAGGCCTGTATTCAAAATCACGGAGGTCATTTTGAATAAACTTTATTGTCATAAGAATCTATGTTTTGTTAAGTTCATTTTGGTATATAAATGGTTACATAATAAATAAACTTGTTCCAATAATTTTATATTAAACATGTGACAAAATTTATGACCTGACTAGGTAATATTATACATGCATATTTAATTTCCTGAATTCTCAAACATTTTGTGATTTTATAACCTTTGTTAAAAACATTTTAGTGCAACTTTCAATGTAGTTGTAGTTTGCGACCATTTTATGAAATTGAAGCTAGCGACCGAAACTTGAAAGCTAAAGCTGAAACATAAAAACTTTTAAGGTTTAATAATGTCCTTTTATTCCCAATGTGAGTTTGTCGCACGTAGTTATCAGTTTCAGCTCTACGTGTGATAACGGATCGCTACGCCGTAGGACTCGTAGACCGGCTACGTCGTAGACATCTTTAAAAGTGAGTTAAATTAAAAATTTAAAAATCCCCAACGCAACGCTTTCTAAATATTATGTAAATCGCGGTTTTGTGGTTGCGGCCATCTTGGATTTTAAATTTGTCATAGTGCGTTATATTCTACTAGTCCACAAGCCCTTTCATTTGATATCCATATTGAGAGGGTTGTGAAAAAAAAAGTAATCCGCTATTTTGTAGCGACGGCCATCTTGAACCGATTTCCACCAAACATAGCTAAGAACACTCTCGACTAGCTCTACTTTCAAACAAAAAAAACTAAATCAAAATCCGTTCATCCGTTCGGGAGCTACGATGGCACAGACAGACACGTCAAACTTATAACACCCCGTCGTTTTTGCCGTGTTATACCAAGTGTTACAAAAATAAGAAATGATGTGCCTGTTGTATATATCCCTCCTCTTAACCTTAAAACTTGAAAGAATTTTAAAATTCGCGAAAAACCACTTGTCAAGTTCATGAAATAAATATAAGCTTGTGAACGCTCTTTTTAAATTTAAAAGTATTTTCAACAATTTACTAAAAATATGATTAAGTAGATAAGTAAAAATATCTTTGAAAACAACCTTATACGTAACCTGTAACAGAATCCTGCAATTAGAAGGATCTCGGATGTCTACCTGAAGCTCGAAGGTCGATTTTAAGTGAACCCATTAGCTATACGCGTTTCGGGAATCTTACTCGATAAAAGCTGGTAAACAACCTTTAATCTAACATTAATAGACTCGTGTACATTACTTTAAGTCCATTAGCAAAAATGAAATAAAAATCGTGATAAAGCTATATTATTCACGAATTTAAAATGTTGTACACAATGGACATTTTCTGATATAACCGATGGGGTAGACGTGTTCTAGAGCGAAGACCGCGTCTCGGCAAACGTAATATAGGGCATCCGTGGGCGAGTTGGGGCGATGATATCGGGAGGGTCGCTGGGAGCGGTCGGAGGAGAAAGACGGAGGACCGAGTTGAGTGGTGTGCCATGGGGGAGGCCTATGTCCTGCGGTGGACGAACGTAGGCTGATGATGATGATGACACAATGGACTTACCTAGAGAGACCTTGGTTTTTTTCTTATTGTGGTTTGTTAGACCCACGGATTACAGAACATCCTTTTTGCGTGGTCAGACCCATGGCCCCATATATAAATAATTTATTAAACTATTCCTCTTAATGATCTGTCCCTTCAAACACTTGTATAAAAGAGTAGGCGTATAGAAGCGTAAAAAAGTTTGGGTGCTCAAGTTACATAATTTGGACGAAATACTTTTTGTTAGACTGAAGTTTTGTGTAGGCGTTTTATACTAGGCTTTAGGCTATGGGCCGAGCCTACGCTAGTGCTAAATATAGGTATTATATATTTGCGTTGTCTCACTGCCTTTTCATAGCATCTCATGCAATCTCCCGTAAAAACGGGGTCTCTAAATATGCGCTTTATTTGTGTTTATTTTTTATTCAATATAGGCCTTTGACCACGATCTTGCGTGATGTTAAGAGGGTATATATCGAGTGACGACTCTCTCGCTCGCACAATTTGACAAATTTTGAAATATAAATTCAAGGAATTAATTTATTGAAAATTCCTCTATACATTTCCTGCATAATATTATTGCAAACATTTTAAAAGTGTTTTCAGTGAGATATATAAAAAAAATGGGATGAGGAGCGATGTCGAACAAGTTTTTTTTTTCGAATTTGTCAAATTGTGCGAGCGAGAGAGTCGTCACTCGATAAATACGCTCTTAAGCGACGATGAAGCCCTAGATGGTAGCATAATAAACCTAGAAGGCGGGATAAATCCCTACCTGGCTTCGATGAACATCATGCCGGACCTTTTAATATTTGAAAACGAAACAGACTAGACGGAAGTTATTCAATTCATTTTAGGTAGATGACCACTTCATAAGTACCAAAAAAAAATCAATCATCTTCATAAGTAAGTAGTAGTAGGTTCTTTATAAGTAGTTTATGAAGTATATATTTTGATACCAAAGAAAATCACTTAATGCGTGTTATTGTACAGCCTTTGATATCAATCTCTATGGACCCGAGCCCTTAGGTTCCTACTTGTGAATATTTCCTTTACATTTGCTTTTGTTAGATATTTATAATCGAAATCCCTCTTGGGTTAGAATCACGGGGCTTATCTCCATTCTCGATATCGGGAAACCCTTGAAAAATATTAAGCCGTATTCTCTGGCCTTTGCAAATATCTCGGATCTTTAGATCAAATATTGAGCGCAAATGTATTAAAGAATGACAAGGCGCAATGTTTCGTGAAGCCAGGAAGAAATTTTCTCCAGCTACTTAATCGACAATGCGGTATTTTAAATGCAAATTTCTATTAGGTTATAAAACAAGTTATTATTATTTGTTAATAAAAATAACTAAAAATAACTTTTTAACAACAACAACTTACACCAAAGTACGAGTCAAAAAGAATCATACGCACCCAAAATCGATGGGGTTGTGTATAACGACACACAAAAACGTTCCATCATCAGATCAGCCCTATTTACGTTACAATTAAAATAATTACTTACTGGGCTAACATCTTATGACTCTTGAGTAAGAAGCGTTGGTGCAGTGCTTCTAGAATTTCACATCATTGTGTTATCCTAAGTGGCACTGTACTGATTATGTGCAGCGTTATCTCTTAACATCAGGAGAGCGTCGCGCTCGTCTTCTACATACTTCATCACATAAAAATAATAAAAATAAAATCTCATTTTAATCGGTAGCCGGAAAATAGATTACAGACAAGCATCGGGACAGGAGTACCTAAATGCTACTTTAGCATTAAGTTAGTTCTAGCGTTGTGCTGAATAATAAAAAAGTATATAACCTGAAAACACCTGAAAACTCAAGATATAAACATAAACATTGTGCATCAAGACAAATTCAAACTATAAAAGAGTGAACAGGTAAACAAAATTGCTTTTTTCATCCAGCCACTGGAACTGGTTGTATTTACATAATAATGGGTATTGAATTATGTATGCGGAGACGCTCAGGGTTTGGACGAGGTGGTCCACAGCTTTACGATCAGGTTTATACTATGAACTAGGTGCAAGGGCGGATCCAGGATTTGGTTCTGGGGGGGGGCCAAGGTGCAGAAAGGCAAGAATATTAATAATTTTTACTACGAAAAAAGTGTGTTTAGCTCGCTCTGAACAGTAAGAAAGTTCAAATATCCTTTAATAAGTGCCGAGAAAAAAATTATAATCTTGACCATGAAATATGTGCAAAATTCGTAACTCCACAATGCTCCCCCCCCCCCTTAAATCCGCCTATGGCTAGGTGGATGCACGGGCCTGCCACAGGCTTTGAAAATAAATCTACATATATCTTAGACTCTTCAGTAAGAAGCGTTTGTGCAGTGCACCTAGAATTTTACATCATTGTGAAATCCTGGGTGGCATTGTACTGATTAATATTATGGATCTCTTAACATCAGAAGTTACTTAGTTGAATAAAAAAACCTATTATATGGGTGAAAGTACATAATATATAGTTAAACCTAGTCTACATTAAGCTGAGCTGATAGGTACCCTTTTGTGTCAACTATACCTATTATAATAGTAGTTAAGTTTATGATGTTTTTAGTTTGGTCTGTTTTTGGCGCAAATAAAATATTTTATTTCTTTATATAGAGTGCGTGTGTATTTTTGGGCAAGTACCGTATGTGTGTCAATCCACGCCTAAGCAGTCCGAACAGTCAGCAGCGAAGTCCTTCAATGGGTGAAAGAGCTACAAACCTTATTTATAAAATATTCATCATCATAATCATCAGCCTATGTTCGTCCACTGCTGGACATATGCCTCCCCCATGGCACGCCACTCAACTCGGTCCTCTGTCTTTCTCCGCTATATAATATTACTGTGATCTATTTTCCCAATGTGATATAGAAAATAGAATAGCATTCAGTGTGCTAGGAGTAGGAATATTGCCGATATGAAACCTATTTCGAAGGTAGTAAATCTGCCAATTCACGGGACATGAAAAAAAGTAATTGCCAGCAAATCGCGTTTTCCAATGTGCCGTCCCTATAACTGGAATGGCGGAACGATTTTAGATGGACTCGAAGTTAGTTACCTGAGAATTCCGAGGCTGAAGTAATCCGTTTTTACCTTCAATAAAATGTTGAGGTTTTCTATACAATTCGGGTTAAAGGTTACCGCTGGCACACTTTTTGGTTTCTGAATTCTTTTTCTATTGTTAAGGTACAATAGATTTACGTTATTCTTAGAGTAAGGTGGTTCGTTGATTTCATTTTAGAAGGTACAAATTTAAATTTAGTTTACCAATGCATAAAAATACGAGTTACCTACTCGTATATCTACAGTTCACGTAGTTTTAAGATCACGATCTGCTTTGCCATTTCTTTGTCTAATAATTTTGATAAGTACTTATAGCCTTACTGAGCATGTACTAAATTTATCAAGCATCTACAATTTTCGGTAGTGTAGGTAGTCATGGACCTATTCACTATAATTCTCTCTTAGTTCTGAAACAAATGCACTTACAAAAATACCAACTAAAAATATAGTGACTTTTGATGTAAATTTAAAAAATCCCATTTATGTCCGTCGCTGCTCGACTTGCAAAACTTGGCAGAATTTAATGCATGTAATAATGACGTGACCCGTATCCCTAATCCCAGGGGAATTGTTTGATTCAATTGCCTTTTCGGCCACTTCGTGTTTATTTTAATGTGCTGAATAAATAATATCCCCAATTCGATTTGCTTTCTGAATACCAAAGCGTCGCCGGTTCGATGTTACGGATGTGCTCTAACGCTCTAACATAGCAAGATAACTAAAGAGGAAACATGTCACAAACAAGTGAAATTTTAAAAAACTATTTGAAAACAAGCTTTTATTATTATTACCATCCAGCACCAAAGTACTCGTCAAGACGAATCAAATGAGCCCAAACACGATGGGGTTGCGTCGTTAAATTAAAATTACGGAGTTTCTATAGCCACCTTCCAGGTCCATCAGCAGATCAGCTCGATGTCATAATATTATTGCATTGTCATCCGATTTATACATGCATGCAAAATTTCAGTTCAAACGGATACCGGGAAGTGGGTCAAATTAAACTTGCAAGATTTGATTACAAACAGACAGACAGACAACAGACAGGTGAAAGTAAAAAAAAGCTTTTAAAAAGAAAGTAATGCTGTGGTGCCGCCGCGGTCCGATGCAAAACGGCTAAAGACCCTCGATTCACCTTTTCCAATGCCCTAAATTTCCTGTTGCATGTACAGTTTCTAATTGAGACTAATGAGAAAGCCGTCCCTCTGGTACCGATATTACGTGTAGAATAATATACTTAACTAATAGATAGATAGGTATATAACGGTGAACCCATATGAATAGCAATTTTCGCCTCTCCCTGCACGGTTGTCTGGAAGATGTCGCTTTCAGCAATAAGACCGCCAATTGTAACACTTAGATTGCATTGTGTTTTTATTTTTAAGTTTCTTTTTGTATATTATTTTGTTTGTGTTTCAATAAAGCGTTATCTAACAACCAACAACCGTCTATTCGTGAGTTTTAGTCGTTTGATACATAGTAATATGGATAACACTCACGTTAGTTTTCAAAAACACGTTATCTAACAATCTATCATAGTTATAAAACACACACATACACATTATGTTAGAATTTCCCGGGTAAGTCGGATTTTAAATAAATGCCGGATACCAAGAACTAGGACATCACCGAGATACGTCTTGAGACATTTGGAATATTGCATCAAGGAAAGTGCACTCAGCGAAAACCTTACAAGCAAAAGTTTGAACAGAAAAGATTCGCAGTGAATTCTGAATGTAAAAGAAATGGAGTATCGAACTTTGGCGTGAAACTTGTATTATGGCTTGAAGTGTTTGTTAAAAAAATAGTCATGATGATTTGAATGAAAAAGTCTGTTAAGAAGGAAATAAACACAATAAATATTATAATAATATTTTTATATAGCAGAATGCGATTTTACAGAATCAGAGTTCCTAAATTCTATGGATTGTGTTCAAACAAAAGATTTTTTTGAAGCAGAATTAATACTAAATATTATAATAACTAATATTTGGAAAAAGATTTTTGACACTCCTCAATCCTCAATCCGAAATCTACTCTAAAAATATGGATATCTACTCGTAAAATTAGCGATATGTATGGATACTGTGATTGGCTACTTTTCACTATACATAGATAAACCGCTGGGCATAGCTACTATATTATTATAATAAATACGATAACATAATATGACTCCTCATATTATATGGAACATGCTCGGTATACATTGAACTTTGGACCATCACACTACTGATATATTTTGCACTTTATCCACATTTAATAAATCATAACATTTGCAACAATTGAGATAATATACAAGGTGAACAATGAACAAAATAAGTAGGTACAACGTTATGTAATACAAAAAAAAATTAATCACAATAGCTATTACTTGAATTTTATTTATTAGCGTGTAGCGTGGTTATCCCACGGACCCAACAAAACAGCACCGTTATCAGTCACGATGGTAGATCCTGTAATGCTTCTTGCCTTGTCACTTGCCAAGAATGCTGCTAAATCAGCAATTTCTTCAGGATCCGCGATACGGTCTAGAGCAGTCGATTTTTTCATAACATCCCAAATACGTTCAGCAACGGCTTTGTTTGCTCCAGTGTTCTCTATAATTTCGGTTTTGACAGGCCCTGGATTAATTGCATTAACTCGAACTCCGTTTGGAGCAAGCTCCAAAGCGACGCTCCTAGTGAAATGGTCCAAAGCAGCTTTAGAGGCACAGTACGAGAAAGAGCTTCTCGAAATCACGGATTGAGCTGCAACACTTGAAATGTTTATGATGTTTCCTTTGGCCTCAACAAGATGTTTAGCTGCAAGATGAGTCAGATGTACGGCTGCTCGCAGGTTGGTCCTCATTACCTTTTCAAACACACCTATGGCTTTATCATCGAGGATGCTAGCTCCATCAGCTATGCCTGCGTTATTGACTAAAATATCGAGTCTTCCGTAGAAATTAATCGTCTCCGTGAGAATTTTCTTAACATCTTCATCTTTAGAAACATCAGCGATAATCACTAGTGGCTTACCGGAACGTTTCTCACAAATTTCTGAGACAGTTTTCAGTTTGCCTTCATTTCTTCCTACGATAGCCACTCTTGCACCTTCTTCAGTTAGTTTGATGGCAATTGCAGCACCGATTCCGGAACTTGCGCCGGTAACTAATGCTACTTTATTAGTTAGACTCATTTTGTACGATTTAAGAACACAGTGCTGCTTGTTGGTATTTATTATATACGCTTAACACACACTAAACAATAATTACTGAATTAAAATCTTTTAAAAGACATACGTGTACAGATAAACATATTATACTATCTTTAAAAATAATGTGATTAGATTACGGGTAACGGGTTCACGATAAGTATTAAATACGTGTAAAAGGTTTTACCATTTAGAAGAAGGAAAATAGTATATACATACGAAGATTAAAATACTTACCAAAAATACGACATTAAAATAGTATTTAGGTTTCATGGGTACGATATTTCTATAAGTACGTCACTGTTGTAATTAATTTCCACGATATAAGTGTTGATCACCAGGACCGGTCAATACAGCACCATTGTCAGATACAATGGTTGCTCCAGTAATACTTCTAGCTTTATCACTTGCCAAAAACGCCACTAAATCAGCAATCTCTTCAGATTCACCTACTCTGCCCAAAGCAGTTGCATTTTTCATAGTGGTATTCCATAATTGATCAGCAACCTCTTTATCTGCTCCAGCATTTTCAAGAATGTCAGTTTTCACGGGTCCTGGATTGACTGCATTGACTCGAACTCCTTTTGAGGACAACTCTAGGGCGATGCTTCTAGTGAAATGATCTAAAGCAGCTTTCGAGGTACAGTACGCAAAAGCTCTTCTCGACATCACATATTGGCCTGCTATACTAGAAATGTTAACAATATTGCCTTTAGTTTCCACTAGATGTTTGGCTGCAAGATGCGTAAGTAGTACTACAGCCCGTAGATTGGTATTCAACACCTTATCAAAAACGGATATTGCTTCGTCAGAAAGGATGCTAGCATTATTTAAGATCCCAGCATTATTCACCAATATATCGAGTCTTCCAAAGTTATTGATTGTCTGAGTGATAAGTGTCTTCGCATCTTCGTCTTTAGAAACATCAGCAACGATTGTCAGCGGTTTGCTGCCTCGTTTCTCACATATTTCTGATACATTTTTAAGTTTGCTTACATTTCTGCCGGAGATGACAACTCTCGCTCCTTCTTCAGTCAGTTTTACAGCTATGGCAGCACCAATTCCAGAACTGGCTCCAGTAACCAGGGCAACTTTATTAATGAGACTCATTTTACTGAATGTACAAAATATTGCGAGGGACGTTAGAGCGCAGATAGAACCATTTAATAAAAAAAAGTCTTTAGTAATAGACAAGTACAAATTTTATCACCTACATATATGTATGTATGCATGTAGTGTTTGATAAGATTATAATTTAGATGGATCCGATAAATTGATTAGTAAATATGTGTGTGTATGATATAATATAATGATAATGTATGTATATAGGTACCTATACAAAAAACTGGCCTTGGTATGACAGGTTCTCCAACATTATCATAATTATTTTATTTTTTGAACGTGAGATAAAGTAATCAGATTATGCCATTTTTATCTAGTTATGTGTGAATTTTAAAAACATAGTATTGTGTTTTAAAGGAAGGAAAATTATAGTATAATATAATATTTTAATATATGTACATATGTTTAAGCGGTAGGTACTTATAGATTTGGTAACACGAAAATGAAAACACCGAAATATAGGTATATGACCAAAACAAGAACATGAACAAAAATTATATTATTATTATAATTTGTTAAGAAAAGTGCACTTGATATAAATATATAACAATGTACTTAATTTCCACGATATAAGTGTTGATCGCCAGGACCGGTCAATAAAGCACCATTGTCAGATACAATGGTTGCTCCAGTTATACTTCTTGCTTTATCACTTGCCAAAAACGCCACAAGATCAGCAATTTCTTCGGGTTCACCTACTCTGTTTAGAGCTGTTGCATTTTTCATATCGGTATTCCACAAACGCTCAGCAAGAGCTTTGTCAGCTCCAGAATTTTCAAGAATGTCAGTTCTGACTGGTCCTGGATTAATTGCATTGACTCGAACTCCTTTTGAGGACAGCTCCAGGGCGATGCTTCTAGTGAAATGATCTAAAGCCGCTTTCGAGGTACAGTATGCAAAAGCTCTTCTCGTCATCACATATTGACCTGCTATACTGGATATGTTGACGATATTGCCTTTTGTCTCCTCTAGATGTTTGGCTGCAAGATGCGTGAGTAGTACAACAGCTCGTAGATTTGTAGCCAACACCTTATCAAAAACGGCTACTGCTTCATCGGAAAGGATGCTAGCGTTCAGTCCGATCCCTGCATTATTAACCAAAATATTAAGTTTTCCAAAGTTTTTGATTGTCTCAGTCATTAGTCTCTTGGCATCTTCATCCTTAGAAATATCAGCTATGATTGTCAGCGGTTTGCTGCCTTTTTTCTCACATGTATCTGATACATTTTTGAGTTTACTTTCATTTCTGCCGGAGATGACAACTTTCGCTCCTTCTTCAGTCAGTTTTATAGCAGTAGCAGCACCAATCCCTGAGCTAGCTCCAGTAACAATAGCTATTTTATTTACTAAACTCATTTTACTGAATCTATATTATGACCGTGAAGCACGATATACTTATACGTTCAACGCGCACAGAATAATATATTATTATATAATTTTCTTTAGATATATGTACTCGTAGATGCACACATTTTTTATCATTACGAGTATTTTATTGTTACGATAAGATTATGGCGTAAATGGTTACAAAAAAAATATAATGAATATTCAATTTTTATTAATTTGGTAGTTAGCAGTTAGTAGCTCTATGTAGAATATGTTAGAATTAATTATTGGTTTATGTATTGTATGCCTTACACGTTCAAAAACAAGATTGATGTAATGACTGACAGATAACTGAGATCAATCAATAGCAATACTATGTTCTATATTTTTAGTCTGTTCTCTCTCTTCCCTTTTTGCTATGGTCGTCGCAAAGTCACCTTGTAATAAAATAATTTTTAATCATATTTTATCACTGAACTCAAATTGTAGAATATTGATTTTGCCGTTTATTCTTGGAAATAAATGTGGTGGAATTACTGAGCGCTCTGTATTTTATTTAATAGAATAGTGATATTTTTCTCATTTTGTAGAACCAATTATGAAGTATTAATTCAGATGTGCTCCTTCTTAGGCCGCATCATCAATATTATTATCAACAGGTAAGATTGCGGTCAAACACTTGAAAAGACTGTTATAAAAGATATGTGCTATGTGTTACTATTAAATAAATTTATTAGTAATAACATTATCACGAATGGTAAATGAGACAGGGTTAAATGGCATAACATGAAGGAGAAGGTTGTGGATAATGATGATGATGAATGGTAAATAAAGTTATATTAGCTATCTACCTAAAATTAAAGTAAATAACAAGTAAAATAAGACACCAAAACAAGCAAACGAACGATAATGTAATTATTTATAAATGAAAACGATATTAAATCGACACATAATATAACTAAATATAACAGTAATTTAAGCTTAATTTTCTATATTAATGTGTCGATCAGAAGGACCGATCAATACAGCTCCGTTGTCAGATACAAGGGTTGATCCAGTGATACTTCTTGCTCTATCACTTGCCAAAAACGCTACTAGATCAGCAATTTCTTCGGGTTCACCAACTCTGTCAAGAGCTGTTATTTTTTTAATCATGGTAGTCCACATCTGATCAGCCGTCGCTTTGTCCATACCTGAATTCTCAAGAATGTCAGTTTTTACAGGCCCTGGGCATACTGCATTGACTCGAACGCCTTTCGAGGAAAGCTCCAGGGCGATACTTCTAGTGAAATGATCTAAAGCAGCTTTAGAGGTACAATATGCAAATGCATTACTCGACATCACATGTTGTCCTGCTATGCTGGATATATTGATGATATTGCCTTTAGTCTCCACGAGATATTTGGCTGCAAGATGCGTGAGAACTACTACAGCGCGTAGATTGGTAGCCAGAACCTTATCGAACGCGGTTATAGCATCATCGGCAAAAATGCTCGAGTTATTTCCAATCCCAGCATTGTTTACCAAAATATCAAGTTTTCCGAAGTTTTTGATAGTCTCAGCGAGAAGTCTCTTGGCATCTTCATCCTTAGAAACATCAGCAATGATTGTCAGCGGTTTGCTGCCACTTTTTTCACATATGTCTGACACATTTTTAAGTTTGTTTTCATTTCTGCCGGAGATGACAACTCTCGCTCCTTCTTCGGTCAGTTTAATAGCAATAGCAGCACCAATCCCGGAACTAGCTCCAGTAACCAGGGCAACTCTATTTACGAGACTCATATTATTATATTAGGTATACAACACCAAATACGATCAACAAATAGAGAATTAATATTTCACAAACATTAATGATAGGTTTTATAATTATTTTTGGAAATAGATGCACAATATATAGTATTTGTTCAGATAAGATTATGATAAATAATGCGGTATCATAATGATGATGATGATGTTGTTATCTATTTAAGATATAAAGCTAGTGAGTAATTACTAGTGGATGCAAACATATTAAATATTTGAACCCACATTAAATACTATAACGCCACCAAACATGTAACATATTATCTTATTTTATTAAAAATAATACGCTGAAGTGATTTCATAAATAATAGGTGTAGGTACTACACCTATTTTACTTAATTTTAACGATGTTTATTGTGTTGATCACATTGTTAAAAGAGCTTCATTGTCAGATACCACGATTGATCCAGTTATACTTCTTGCTTTATATTATTTATACAAACCCTACTTTAACCGACTGCGGTCGGCTACACCTAGGTTTATTTTATTTTATTCGGAAAACATTACAGTGTATCTTAGTGGGTAAAATATGTAAATTTCTAGTCACCATTTACAAGTATTCGCATATTGATTTAACCGGCTAAACCTAGGTGTAGCTTCACTTCGGACTTTAGCCTTAACATATACAACTAACAGAGAATCCATATATAGTTTACAAACATAGGATACATACATAGAGGTTTACAAGTCGACGCGTATATTTTTAATGCATGCCCACGCATTACTTTTTACAGAGTATGATTTTTTTATCAGGCGCTGATTGCAGGAATATACGCACAAAAAAATGTAAAAAAAACTTTTTAGCAAAAAAATTAAACCGATGAAAACACTGAAATGTAAAAAATGAATAATATAATGTTAGTATTTAGTATACCTAATATTTAGTATAGTCAGATAAAAGAATACTTATAAGTAATTTTGAGTCGGCGAGGCGCCAAACACAACAATTACTTGCCGTAAGCAAATGCTGAGCACTCGCAGGTTTAAGTTTTTGCTAAATAGCTTTTTTGGAAATAAATGTACAATTTATAGCATGTTGATGTTAATATAAGATTATGACAAAATAATATGCGGCATCATTATAATATTGATGTTGTTGTCTGCGGGTCACATGGAGGACATATCCAAGCCGGTCACGATAAAAAGTTCAAAAATTATTAAAGACGCAAACGTATATTAAATATTTGTACCCATAGGTAAAACCCATTATCGCCACTAAATATTATGTAACAAACATCGGTAACAAATGATGGTTTTAATTTTTGTAAATAAAAATAGTCTGCAGTGAAGTAGGTTTGCAAATATATTTTTTGTAGGCTCCTATTTCACTTAATTCTTACGATCTTTATTGTGTTGATCACCAGGACCTGTTAAAAGAGCTCCATTGTCAGATACCACGATTGATCCAGTGATACTTCTTGCTTTATCACTTGCCAAAAATGCTACTAGATCAGCAATTTCTTCCGGTTCACCTACTCTGTCCAGAAGCGTTGCATTTTTCATGGTGGTTTTCCACAACTTTTCAGCGACCTCTTTATCTGCACCTGAATTTTCAAGAATGCCTGTTTTAACTGGTCCTGGACATACTGCATTAACTCTAACTCCTTTTGTGGAAAGTTCCAGGGCAATGCTTTTAGTGAAATGATCTAAAGCAGCTTTTGACGCACCGTACGCGAATGCTTTTCTTGACATCACATATTGTCCTGCTATACTGGATATGTTGATGATATTGCCTTTAGTTTCCACGAGATGTCTAGCTGCAAGATGCGTAAGAAGTACCGCAGCGCGTAAATTAGTAGCCAACACCTTATCAAAAACAGCTATTGCATTATCATCAAGGATACGACTTTTATTTGCAATCCCTGCATTGTTGACCAAAATATCAAGTTTTCCGAAGTTTTTGATAGTCTCAGTGATGAGTCGCTTAGCATCGCCGTCATTTGAAACATCAGCTATGATTGTCAGCGGTTTGCTGCCTCGTTTCGCGCATATTTCTGACACATTTCCGAGTTTCCTTTCATTTCTACCACAGATGGCAATTCTCGCTCCGCCTGCAGACAATTTTACAGCTATAGCAGCACCAATCCCGGAACTGGCCCCGGTAACAAGGGCAACTTTATTAACTAAACTCATTTCATTGAAAGTAATATAATAGAGCACGATATACAATCCACACACATCGAATGCTATAATCACGAGAGTCAAAAATGACCTTATATTTAAATGTACTTTTTTTACTTTTATTTATAGTTACGAAAACATGCACACGTGCTAATAACACTGGCAAAGTCAAATGACAAAAAAGCTATAATTACCTTATATTGTATCCAATCGATAATATTAATACCTACCTTATAGTAAACCAAACTCTGATATTTTAAACTTTGGCCTTTAGAATACAAGCCGGACATACGACAGCGGGGCCACGGACGGTACAAAGTAAAGAAGAATACTACGATAAATATACATTTTTGTAAATATCTTAGTAAAGTAATTACTGGGTCGGGTGGTTTGCTCCGGGAACTCACCGCAGTTTCAATCAAATAGGTACCTTCCAAAACGATCTATTTGCACGTCGCGAGTATAACCAGAACACTGGTATCTTAGAGACTCATCTAACTAGGCAATGCTGCTAGCATACAGGGGGGAGACTTCCTTTGCAGCCAACAGTGCCAGTTATTCTACCGCCTGAGCAAACATTACTGTGCTTCGGTAAGAGAGCACTGTAGTTAGTGAAATTAATGGGCTAAAGTCTTAGCCGTGGAAGTTTGTAGGGAAAATCAATAACGGCTGACTCGGGCTGACCCTATTTAGCTAAAATTTAGTACTGGGTTAGTTTGCGTCCCGGGAAATGATAGAATAGTGTAAATTTCTAGGTATATGAATTTATTGTAATGCGCTACGATGTGCGTGCAGGTCCGCTGGCCTATAAATAAAAAGGGCAAAAGAACACGTTTGTTGTATGGGATAAAAAGGGGGGTCCTTTATTATTTATTTTACTCTATTTTTAGTATTTGTTGTTATAAGGGCAACAGAAATACATCTTTTGTGAAAATTTCAACTTTCTAACTATCACGGTTCATGAGATAGAGCTTGGAGACAGACAGACGTACGGACGGACGGGGACGAACAGCGAAGTCTTAGTAATAGGGTCCCGCTTTTTCCCCTTGGATATGGAACCCTAAAAAGCATTTTTGGCACGCTACCGTCTGTCAGTGGTTTGGAGTACTTGAATTTTCTGTAGTTCGGCATTTGACCGATCTGTGGATATTAAAATGTTTTTATTGTCTCGACACATAAGTATGTACTTAATATTCATAATAATGTAGGTACCTACTTAATTTTCTCGATTTAAAAATCGATCAGCAGGACCGGTCAAACAGCTTCAGTTATACTTTTTGCTTTATCACTTGTCAAAAACGCTACTAGATCAGCAATTTCTTTGGGTTCATCAATTCTATCAAAAGCTCATCTTTGTAAATAAACGGCATAAACGCACTTCTATTTACTTCGGCTTCGTGCCGACCGTTTCGATCCTGTACGAGGATCTTTTCGGCTGAGCGCGGACGCCGGCGCGTAACCGCAGCTACTCCCTGAAGAAGACCCTCGTACAGGATCGAAGCGGTCGGCACGAAGCCGAAGTAAATACAAGTGAGTTTATGCCGTTTATTTACAAAGATGAATCTAAATACTCACGAATCGTTTAGTCTATAAAAAGCTATTATTTTATGCTCTTTCTTCAGTAAGTTTATAACAATACCAGCGCCAGACCCGGAACTAGCCCCAGTAACAAGGGTAAAGTTATTTCTTATAAGCATAAAAATAACTATTAAACAGGTAAAAATCCACAAATAATTACGACACCAAATATATTTTATAATTTATTTCTAGGAACTAAACTTCTATCTCCAGGGCCCATCATGACAGCACCATTGTCTATAACGATGGTTGATCTAGTTATACTTCTTGCCTTGTCACTTGCTAAAAACGCAACTAGGTCTGCAACTTCTCCGGGTTCCGATACTCTATCGAGAGCTGTGGCGTCTTTCATAACAGTATCCCACAGTTGATCGGCAACCGCTTTGTCAGCTCCAGAGTTCTCTAAAATGTCAGTCTTGACAGGTCCTGGATTGACTGCATTTACTCGAACTCCTTTCGAGGACAGCTCCAGGGCGATGCTTCTAGTAAAATGATCTAAAGCAGCTTTCGAGGTACCGGTACAATAGGCAAAAGCGCTTCTCGACATCACATATTGACCTGCTATACTGGATATGTTGACGATATTGCCTTTAGTTTCCACTAGATGTCTAGCTGCAAGATGCGTAAGAAGTACCGCAGCACGTAGGTTGATAGCCATCACTTTATCAAAAACAGCTATTGCCTTGTTATTAAGGATGCTAGCAGTGCCTGCGATTCCTGCATTATTAACTAAAATATCAAGTTTTCCGAAATGGTTGATTGTTTCATTTATTAGTCTGGTCGCATCATCATCTTTTGAAACATCAGCAATGATTGTCAGCGGTTTGCTGCCTCGTTTCTCACATATTTCTGACACGTTTTTGAGTTTGTTTTCATTTCTCCCGGAGATAGCAACCCTTGCTCCTTCTTCGGTCAGCTTGATGGCGATGGCCGCTCCAATCCCCGAGCTGGCCCCCGTGACTAAAGCAACTTTGTTAACAAGACTCATTTTACTGATCTTTTGTATTTTCATCTATCAGTGCTCGCACTTTGAACGATCAACGTACACTAAAGTACGATACGAAACGACGACGACGACGATAACGACGTACGATTTGATAATACTATTAAATATACAATCATATTAAGAGCAATCAATATAATGAGATAAGTTGTTTTTGACACATATTACAAATTAAAATAATAGTAAGTTTAGTAAAACACGATAGTATAATAATTATAATTATTATTGTTATATAATTCTAAAGCAAAGGTCAGAAATATACGAGTACCTACCTACATTTATGAAGATGATACGTTTTAAATTAATTCACAGGAGAGTACCTAGTAACAAAACCATTATGTAGTGTGAAAATGACTGGAATAGCGCTTAAGCGATAAGACCTATAATCCTATGTACCTACATGCACTGGCGGATCCAGGATTTGGTCCTGGGGGGGCCAAGGTGCAGACGGGCAAAAATATTATAATTTTTACTACGAAAAGTGTGTGTTTAGCTCGCTCTGAACAGTTAGCAAGTCCAAATATCCTGAATGATAAGTGCGCGAGCTGTTTTCTGCGAGCGCCGAGAAAAAAAATATAATTTTGACCATGAAATATGTACAATATTCGTACCTCTACAATGCTTCTGGGGGGCCTTGGCCCCCTGCCCCCCCCCCCCCCCCCCTAAATCCGCCTATGGCCTACATGGTTTCCATGGTCTGGCATGAAATGTCTTATTACTTGTTGATTAATAATATATAATAAGCAATCAATCGCGAGGACGACTTACTCGTAAATAATAATCTAGTTTATAATAATATCTAAGTGGCCAATCAACTCATGACGCATTAGGAATGTGCAATCTCATTTGTAATCTATTGAAGGATATCTATCCAATCGATTGCATTGTTTATTTATAACTTAAAGCAAGCAGCGGTGTACACGTACAAAATGAATTTAAGCAATAAAGTCGCTATAGTTGTAGCAAAATAAGCTACTAGGTCCTAGAAAAATAATGTTAATTTTACCTTCACACACATTCCACATCATATTAGCATATTTTCACTGTAGATTTTCAATGTTTTAAAGTAAATAATTAAGTTTTTCATTCACCCTCCGTAATAGATACAAACAAATAAAAATATCTTGCATTTTTCTATAAAAGGGTGGATGTATAAATAGGTTAGTTGTCAGATGTCAAAATGTCATCTGTCAGTCCGACCTTTTGTTTGTCAGTCTGAATTAGATTTTTTTTTATGAATGTCACAAGCGCAAATCATGTGCCAAATAAAAATAAATAGTTGCCAGGGAGATAAAAATCCACTCAATGGTAGGAAATTTTTATCTCCCAAGACAAATAAATGATAATAAATTCTAAAATAATAAAATTGTTAAAAATAGTTAAATACCAGTTTATATCGGTTTCCTCTCCAATTAATAACAATTAAATAGTAGGCACTACCAACTACAGGTAGGGTTTATAGTGAGGGAATCGTCGTGGGTTATATGTGAGGCCGATTCGATGGATTTCACTGATCGGGTCGGATTCATATTTTGTAACAGTAGGGTAGTCGTGTCAAGTCTGTTGAGTAGTATTTGGATTTATGCGCTGGTAGCCCAGCCGTCCATGTTTTTTTCCCCTCCAGGCCATACGACGCCATGAAAGCCTTTATAAGGCAAAACACGCCCATTGTTCTTTCTTTTACGCATCGAGAGCACAAGTAAGAAGTCGCGGTTAGGGCGGGGGAAGGCCGTCGGCTCTGCCGTGGCGTCCCTCGCCCATGAGTGTTTTATTTTTTTTTATAGGGACAAGTTCCCCAGTCTCCAGTAAAAGTTTTAATAGAAATACAGTAAAATCAGTGTTTTGTTTAATCACCGGTGAGTAACCTCGGTTAATTTTTTATCGCTGACCGACCTCCTACGTCGTTATTTCTAGAGGTTTCTCGATGTTAAATCTTGTTCTTTTCCTATAGCACTGATTCCGACACCGAGCTGCGTGTGCCGTTCGTCCCGCGCGTCCGCCAGGCGAACACGTGTTGGCCTACCCACTTTTAAGTGGTGAGTTTATTTTTTTATCTGAGTGGGTAGGATTGTTCTACTCTGGAACGCCATGTTCCCGTAGGTTGATAGGAACGGGCCTAAGACCTGTGAATTGTTCACAGGGTCCCGGGTTAGGGCTCCGCCCTCTTCAAGCTTCGGCCGCCGCCCGTCGCAGGCGAGGCTGCCGCCGAGCATATTCCAGCGGGTGGCGCTAGTGTAGCTGCCCAGCTGCGTTCTACGTGGTTTAATTCCCGATTTTCAAGCCGCGCCGTCGCCGCCATTTTGTGGAACAGCCACGTGCGTGCCGCAGGACCCTAGGGCTCCTGTTGTAGTATTCGTGTGAGGAATATAGTACTCCCCCCATATAATCTCTGCAGATAACGCAAGATTTGTAATAGATTTATTGTAACTTTTGTTCTGTCCACGTGGGTGATTCCTGGTCACGGTCGAAGGGCCATCAGCAGCTCCCTGTGACATCACCACGTGTGCTAAATAATACGGGACTTACTTAAATAACTTTTTTTATTTAACCTAATTTGCTAATTTAATTTCGATCGTAACGTACCTTTTATTTTGGGCCCTAAGCCATTCTTAGGTACCCTATTGTATATTAATCTCATGTAAATTTACCGTAAGTACATAAAACGGTCTTTGTCGTAAATTAGTTCCATTTTAGGCCACGCGCCATAAGAACCTAGTTTGTTTAAGCGGCTAGTAATAAGTCGGAATTGTATGTACTATAAATTAATTTCACCAGTACCTCAACTTGCTTATATATTTATTTTGATAATTTAATGCATGTTTATTTTGTAACTAATGATGTGGAACCAAGGAATAAAATAACCTATATAACTTTGTTAATGATTTTTATTTTGTACCAACCCCGCTTCTCGTTTGTAGGAGGGAGATCAGTGGCGCCCTTATTCTAAATTCTTCTGATCTTTCTCCTCTCTAGGCTGAAACCATCCATGACCCTGGCTCTCATGCTGGTGTACAATTTTGCTAGTCGGAAATTTCAGTCAGTACACCCTAAATTGCTACAGTGGCGTACCCAACGTGAAGCCTAGAGAGAAGCGTTTGGTACAAAATTATTATGTGTGTGAAATTGTAATAACTTTGTATTTTGTTAAATTGTTGTAAACTCATAACAATTTTATTTCAGTAAGTCCGTTTAATATTAAACGACATAACTTTAACTTCGCAAAACTTTAGATACTGTCTTACACTATATAACTCAAATAGTTTTGAAACTACCCTCATTTTAAATTTACTCGATATTTATCTTGTGTTGACTAGGTCATTTTTTATTCACAGGATCGTACATATCACCTTCGTAAATACTTTTTATGAATGTCTATTTTTAGATGACAAAATGTTTTTTTTTCAGCATACGGCTTAATGAGTTTAATTTAGGCTGATATATCTTATAGTCTTAACTCTCACTGTTTTTGTGGTTTTGATTTATTAACCAAGGCATAATAATCTTGTTTTTCAGATTGTTGTTATTTAATATTGTCTTGTTGCATAACCTAATATTTTTTGTTCTTATGTTTTATCCGGCATATAAGCCGTGAATTTCTTGTGGTGTGTAATTCACAGGTAGAACGAACGAGTCTTGTAGCAGTTACCCGTGAGTTAATAATTTTTTGGTGACTTTTATTTGACCTTGATTTTTTGTTGGATTTGTGCAGTAGGATTCTTTGTAGTTCTTATCAGTGGTTTTATGTGTGCATTTAGTAGGACTGTCATGTTTTTATTGAAATTATTTTGTTGTGGACTTTGATCTTTCTTTGTTTTTATTAAATTAAATTAAATTAAAATTTATTTAATCAGCCAATTGAGACCATAATAATTGTTAGTTACAATAATCTTAATAATCTAGTGTTAGTTTACAATTTTATTATTATATCATAAATTTAAAGAGCGCCAAGTGATCAAAAATAAATAAAAAGTAAAATTGAAATTATAAAATTTACAATGGTCATGTCAAGATATCTACAGTAACTAGAATAATAAGCAATTAGAATAAATAAATAATCTTAGGATTTCAATAGCTCATGAATTTAGCTCTCATTTTATTATCATAACTTAACAAATATTACTTCTATCTACACTCATTAACACGGACATAAATTAAATTACTCGATTAATTCGTTTAGAAAGTCTTTCGTTTATAATATTTTTTTTGTAATATTAATATACGTAGGTATATCAATAAATTCCAGTTGGTTTTGTCTCTGATAATTAGCGAATGGCAAATTAATAATGTTTTTAATTTAAATACGAGCGCGTAGACTGAACTGCGGGTGATCGAATAACTTTTTATAACATAATTTTTGGAACGTTAATTACATTCTCATTGTTTAGTTTTCTTTTATATTATATCGTTTGCCAATAGGTAACTTATTTACCTGTAGTATTTAGTTGGTTTTGTTTATATATTTTCTTTTATATTAGGTAACACCTGAGTAAATAACACGTAAAAAATTACTTAACTTTTATTTTTACTTGCTTACTTTTAACTTTTATTATTTAAAATTCAAGTAAACATTTAATTAACTTTTAATATTTAACTTAGATACAAGAACTTATACTACTTATTATACTTGTTTACCTTCCTTATTTAAATGTAATTTAATGCTTTTAATTCTGTAGAAACTCTAAATTTATTTATGGCATTCATAGTCATTTTAAAACCAGTAACGCCATCTAGTGTAAACTATTTGCGCTAAATCGGAGCAAACCTCGGTATTTTATTATTAACTTGCATGGAGATTCTATTGGATAATATTAAGTAAACACTTTGATTCAATAAACATTTTTAAACATTAACTTTTCAGTTTTAGCAAATTTAGATTTCTTTTAGTACTTTGTTTTAGAATCTAGATTTTTTTTAGACTTTGTCGTGTTTGAACTTTGAATTTCTTTAAACTTTTAATTCTTTTTAAACTTATAGTTTGTCAAAAGTATAAATTTACCAGCGGCGGTCTTATCGTTAACAAGCTATTTCTTCCAGACAACCAATGGAAGTAAACCAATGAATATTTTTAAACTTAGATTTTTTATTGATACTTTGATTCTTTCTAAACTTGTAATTTTTTTTTGAACTTAGAATTTTTCTTGGAACTTGTTTTTGAAACACTGAATTTTTTTTGAAACTGAATTTCTTTTGAATGTCACTTCTTTAAATTTTAAATGCCGTTTGATTTTCAATTTTAGATTTTGTTTGTAAACATACTTATTATCTGGAAGATTTTATTATAGTAGGACATACCTACTCATACCTACCTCACTCACCTTTAATTTCAAATTCCTAACTTAACATACTGATTATAACGTAACTTAGTCTGAATTTAATCTTGTGTTTTATGCGTGTTAGTAGGCGTGTAGACATGGTTAGTTTTTTGTTGTTGTTGAAATATCACTTCACTTACATACTTTAACTTTGATTTTAAATTTTATTTTTTTTGTAAGTAGGTACAGTATGTACTTATTAGATAGATACCTACCTAACTTATATACCTATTTAAATATTTATATTAATTTTAATTTAACTTTTCCTTTTCCAAATTTAGTTGATTTTAATAATTTAATTTTGTAGTTCTTACATTACTTAACAGTTTGATTTGGTCTTTTAATTTTGCTATATAACTTAGCCTTATTTTATAACCATGAACTTGAACTTTAAATTTAATTTTAAAATTTCTTTTATTTAACATGCCTGACTTTTCTTTGCTTTTTCTTTTGTAAACTAGCTTATGTAGAAGGCAAGTAATGTTACTTTATTACTGAGCATGCCTCGCTTCAGTGGTTCTAAACTCAAAAATCCAACGAGCCGCTTGAACTGATGGACATGTCGCTAAGGCAATTTGAATTTGAACTGATACGTAGGTAAAGAACATAATTATTATCCCTGACACTATTTCAACATAGAATAAAGATCTTTAAAAAAAGTTTCCACTAGTCCAACACTTTATCCAAACTTGAAAATTAAATATAATAAATTCTCTTACTGTAGGAGCCAGTATTTATTTGTGTGCTCAGATTATTTCAGTAAATATGTCACTTTGTCTCCATTGAAGAAAGTAACTTCGAATACTATAATTAATTGTCTGGAGAAAAGTATATTCCTAGTACATGGAACCCCGAAGTATCTATATGTAGATAACGGACCCCAGTTCATTTCCAAAGAATTTTGGGGATTGTATTCTCAAATATAATATACCTCATCTGTTCTATAATCCTCGAGTAAACAGGGAAATTGTTAGAAGTACAAGTTATATAACTCAGACCACCCTGAGGATAGGAATGTTATAGCAGACATTGATTTTGCCTTTACTGACTCACTGAAAGACTTAAAATTAATTTTTAATAAAGTTCGGAAACACTTATGTGATGCACACTCTAGGAACGCTAAATACTATAATATCAGAAGGCGTCCCATTGAGTTACAGGAAGGTCAATTTGTGTATAAAAATGTATCATTAATAGGAAGTTAGGTCCCCTGGTATATAACCTAAAATCCTTAAGTGGGGTGGATCTAGGTAACTTCCATATAAAAGATATTGTACGACCTGGTGAAATACCTAGCTCTTAATTTATAATTATTATTATTATGAGCCCCTAGGATCCCACTGCAGGGCAAAGGCCTCCCTACCCTCCCTTAATTTATAATATTGCTCTTAATATATAATATTAAATACTTACCAACTTATTATAACTACTTAAATTAAATTATTTTACCAATACCTAGATTTGATATAATAACACTTACAACCTGTAATAGTTATACGTCCTTTTACTTAACTTTAACGTAATAACTTTCAGTTAAAATTTATATAAGGAAGCTTTCACTCTATTTTAAATAACGCTGTATATAGGTATGAGGTACTGACCCATCTGAAGGCAGTATCCTAGGAGAGGTGTTTTATAAAGGGCTCTAAGAGGTGTTTGGTGTGTTCCCCACCTCCGGTCCGCTGACTCCTAGCAGTCTCTAGGAAGTGTTAGAGGTACTGTTACCCTCACTTTCGGCCTGTCAAAATATCTATATAATATTGCAGTGTACTAAGAAAGTTTTTCTATTTACTTAGTGGTAGGCTTAGGCTGTGGGAGTTTTAAATGCATTGGACTCTCCAGCATTATTTTTGCTTATCCTAGGTTCTTATATGCTATTTGGTTAGCTAGTGGCTATAGAGGTTACAATGATAATTCCGGTCAGCTCACAAACTCTAACGTTTACACTCGTACACGATCTCACACCTCCACACTTACACAAGGTACACATCAGCTGGAAACTGTTATGATTTCTAAATTATAAATATTAAATTATTGTGAATGTGTGATAGAAGAGGGGAATGTAGAAATGATGAATGGAAGGGTATAATTTAATTTTATTATTTAGTAATTATTCAGCAACCAACTGGCTTACCTTAGCACCCCTACACTCACAGATACACACTGCCACACAGTAACATGACTGACATGACTTATGACTGACTTGTTGACCGGTTATCGGAGTAAGAAATTTGGAGGAATGGCGTTTTAGGCCATTAATCAGAGGTCTGGACTTTGTTCCTCAAGTTTTTTTTAGTGTGTACTAGCAACCACCAGTTTATTAGCATTGTTCCTGTATTTATGGTTGTAGGTTGTATTTTGTTATAGCCAAGGCATTACTTTGTTTTTTTTCTTAACTGACCTTTTGTGAACTAGGTGTTGAGTAAGCGGTTTAATTTGGACGGAGTTTTCGCCGTTAGTCTGAGGTTTTAAAACTTTGTTCTTTTAGCATCGTTTGTTTGTACTTAGAATCCATAAGGATATTAGTAATATTGGTAATTTTTAGGGTTGTAGTTTGCATTTTGTGCAATGGCTGAAGCATTAGTTACTGTTGTGTTCGACTGACTTTTTGTTAACTAGTCTCCCTCTAGACAGCCAAGTGTTTGGCGTTTTTGGCCATTAAACATAGGTCTAAACTTTGGGCACTTAGTATGTTTTAGGTTGTACGGGTTTTTCGGAAGTTGGTTAGTAACATTGTTTTATGAACTAGATGTTGGTGATAGGATTGTAATCCCTCATTTGTATTCAGCCAATCTATTGTTTCTTAATTTACACTTTGCAACCACCAATATTATGTAACATTTGTAGTTCTATGAGATTCTTAATTTTGTTTCAGGAGTCCTTGGCTATTGATTTGTTTTAGGTTGATAAATCTATCATTCAGTAGTGTTGTATTAGGTATTGGACCCTTAGTAGTTGGTATAGGGAAAATAGTTTTCATTTAGTAAGACATAGTTTTTACTTTACGATTTTTTTTTTATTTTAAACTAGTTTAAAATAAAAAAAAAATCTACTCACCAAAAATTGTACTGTAGCAAAATAAGCTACTAGGTCCTAGAAAAATAATGTTAATTTTACCTTCACACACATTCCACATCATATTAGCATATTTTCACTGTAGATTTTCAATGTTTTAAAGTAAATAATTAAGTTTTTCATTCACCCTCCGTAATAGATACAAACAAATAAAAATATCTTGCATTTTTCTATAAAAGGGTGGATGTATAAATAGGTTAGTTGTCAGATGTCAAAATGTCATCTGTCAGTCCGACCTTTTGTTTGTCAGTCTGAATTAGATTTTTTTTTATGAATGTCACAAGCGCAAATCATGTGCCAAATAAAAATAAATAGTTGCCAGGGAGATAAAAATCCACTCAATGGTAGGAAATTTTTATCTCCCAAGACAAATAAATGATAATAAATTCTAAAATAATAAAATTGTTAAAAATAGTTAAATACCAGTTTATATCGGTTTCCTCTCCAATTAATAACAATTAAATAGTAGGCACTACCAACTACAGGTAGGGTTTATAGTGAGGGAATCGTCGTGGGTTATATGTGAGGCCGATTCGATGGATTTCACTGATCGGGTCGGATTCATATTTTGTAACAGTAGGGTAGTCGTGTCAAGTCTGTTGAGTAGTATTTGGATTTATGCGCTGGTAGCCCAGCCGTCCATGTTTTTTTCCCCTCCAGGCCATACGACGCCATGAAAGCCTTTATAAGGCAAAACACGCCCATTGTTCTTTCTTTTACGCATCGAGAGCACAAGTAAGAAGTCGCGGTTAGGGCGGGGGAAGGCCGTCGGCTCTGCCGTGGCGTCCCTCGCCCATGAGTGTTTTATTTTTTTTTATAGGGACAAGTTCCCCAGTCTCCAGTAAAAGTTTTAATAGAAATACAGTAAAATCAGTGTTTTGTTTAATCACCGGTGAGTAACCTCGGTTAATTTTTTATCGCTGACCGACCTCCTACGTCGTTATTTCTAGAGGTTTCTCGATGTTAAATCTTGTTCTTTTCCTATAGCACTGATTCCGACACCGAGCTGCGTGTGCCGTTCGTCCCGCGCGTCCGCCAGGCGAACACGTGTTGGCCTACCCACTTTTAAGTGGTGAGTTTATTTTTTTATCTGAGTGGGTAGGATTGTTCTACTCTGGAACGCCATGTTCCCGTAGGTTGATAGGAACGGGCCTAAGACCTGTGAATTGTTCACAGGGTCCCGGGTTAGGGCTCCGCCCTCTTCAAGCTTCGGCCGCCGCCCGTCGCAGGCGAGGCTGCCGCCGAGCATATTCCAGCGGGTGGCGCTAGTGTAGCTGCCCAGCTGCGTTCTACGTGGTTTAATTCCCGATTTTCAAGCCGCGCCGTCGCCGCCATTTTGTGGAACAGCCACGTGCGTGCCGCAGGACCCTAGGGCTCCTGTTGTAGTATTCGTGTGAGGAATATAGTACTCCCCCCATATAATCTCTGCAGATAACGCAAGATTTGTAATAGATTTATTGTAACTTTTGTTCTGTCCACGTGGGTGATTCCTGGTCACGGTCGAAGGGCCATCAGCAGCTCCCTGTGACATCACCACGTGTGCTAAATAATACGGGACTTACTTAAATAACTTTTTTTATTTAACCTAATTTGCTAATTTAATTTCGATCGTAACGTACCTTTTATTTTGGGCCCTAAGCCATTCTTAGGTACCCTATTGTATATTAATCTCATGTAAATTTACCGTAAGTACATAAAACGGTCTTTGTCGTAAATTAGTTCCATTTTAGGCCACGCGCCATAAGAACCTAGTTTGTTTAAGCGGCTAGTAATAAGTCGGAATTGTATGTACTATAAATTAATTTCACCAGTACCTCAACTTGCTTATATATTTATTTTGATAATTTAATGCATGTTTATTTTGTAACTAATGATGTGGAACCAAGGAATAAAATAACCTATATAACTTTGTTAATGATTTTTATTTTGTACCAACCCCGCTTCTCGTTTGTAGGAGGGAGATCAGTGGCGCCCTTATTCTAAATTCTTCTGATCTTTCTCCTCTCTAGGCTGAAACCATCCATGACCCTGGCTCTCATGCTGGTGTACAATTTTGCTAGTCGGAAATTTCAGTCAGTACACCCTAAATTGCTACATAGTAACCGGTGGGAGTTCAGGAATTGGAGCTGCTATTGCGATTAAATTGTGTGCAGAAGGTGCTAATGTTGTGATTGTTGGAAGAAAAGAAGACAAGCTCAAGAATATCTTCGAAACATGTGTCAAGCTGAGCGGAAAAGCGCACTACATCGTCGCCGATTTAACAAAAGAAAAGGATATTAAAAAAATCGTACCCGAAACTATCAACACATTTGGAAGAATTGACATCTTAGTCAATAACGCCGGTGTTTCTGGTAACAGTAGCATATTGGATAAAACGGCCATTGATGTTTTCGACAGAATAATGGCTATTAATCTACGAGCTCCAGTTTATTTGACGCATCTTGCTGCACAACATTTGATCGAGAGTAAAGGCAATATCGTGAATATATCGAGTATAAGTGGTATTAGCATGGTTTCCAAAACCAGTTTCGCTTATAATACTTCTAAGGCTGGACTGGACCACTTTACTCGGAGTATCGCACTTGAACTAGCTCCAAAAGGTGTAAGAGTAAATGGTATTAATCCTGGACCTGTCAGATCTGGTGCTTTAGACAATATTGGTTTAAGTAAGGAAGGTATCGATGAAATATGGGACTCTTACAAAAAAGTTACAGCGCTCGGCAGAATTGGAGAGGCAGACGAGATAGCAGAGTTAGTCGCTTTCGTAGTCAGTGATAAAGCCAGGAGTATCACAGGAGCTAGTTTAGTTAGTGATAACGGGACTGTTTTAAAAGGACTTATGGACATATGAATATGTAAACATGTGGAGATGAATAAAAATATTAAATTAAATTAAAAATTAAATTTATGTTTGAAATCAGAAAACCAAGTGTCTCAAATTAAGCTAAGAATTTTAGGTAAATTAATTATTATTGACTTAGTTAACGAACTGTTATAACTCATGTATATAAACCATTTATAATTATTTCTCTCTAGGGTTTCTAGGGTCTAATAAAAATCAACGGGAGCGTATTCGCACGCATAATTTTTTTTGTCCTAATTTTGTTTCGCCGAAAATGTTTCGCATAACTTTTTTTAGCCTAATCATAACTGGGCATAATTATATCTAGACATACTTATGTCTTGCCATAACTGTCAGTTGCCCTAACGTTTTTTAGCATATATTTGTAAAGCATAAATTTGTATGTCATAATATAAGTACGCATAATTTTGTTAGTCCTAATTTAATTTGTCCGAAAATGTTTCGCATAACTTTCTCGGGCATAATCATAATTTTACATAACTATATTAAGGCATACAACTAATATTGTAAGTTAATAAAATTATTTAGGAAAGTAGTTTATGGTACCCAGTAAGACTGACTGTCACAAAACCGACTCGGATAATTTAGGTTAGGTTAGGTTTGAACAATGTCTACAGTGCCACGGCAGCGGTCAACAAAGTGCCAAAAATGACCATCCACTTTTTAATTCAGAGAGAGGGTAGGGTATAGAGGAGATTAAAATGAAACAACCGCACAGTAGCTAGTGAAGTTACTGGGCTTAAGAGTCTTAACATCTTATTACTCTCAAGTAAGAAGCGATAACGCAGTGCACCCAGAATTTTACTATGTAAAATACTGGGTAGCACTGTACTAATTATGAGCAGCGTTATCTCTTACCATCGGGAGAGCGTCTTGCCCGAATTCTTACTTAGTTCTATAAAAAAAAACCGCGAGAAGGCTAGGTTAGGTTTTAAGTTAGAACATTGAAATTAATAATTCGTTTCTTTTAGTATTAATAATATTTTGCCGATTACAATCCTGGTAATAGTATTATGACAAGATATCACTTTGCTAAAAAATTAGGGCTGGATAAATCATTATACTGAAAATTATTAGGGCTGGATATTATTATGTCGAAAAATATTAGGGCTGAATATAATTATGCCAAAAAAATTTATGGTAAGATATTTTAGGCGTTAAAACAATATGCGTAACAATTTTATGCGTAAATATTATTATGCTTAAAAATATTATGGGAGAAAAATTTAGGCCAAAAAAGTTATGCCTAAAAACTTTAGGCGTTTTGATGTTTAGGCTGAAAAACGTTATGCCACATTAAATTAGGACTAAAAATTTTATGCGAGCCAATATGGACCCAAAATCAACTACCTGTAAGACCCAATGTGAAGCAGTGTTGTCTACCGTTACATTTTGAAATTAAAATTTTATATATTACTGCTCATAAGACAACATTCAGTTCAAATTTATTTTAATAGTTTACTTATTTCATAATTCCGAATAACCGAGCAGGAAACTCGTACTATTTCTAAAGCATTTGTGGTTTTCCTTGTTTTGGACGCATCTTGACGTTTATTATCGTCTCTTCAGCTTAGATGTTCGGTGGAGCGGCAAACATTTAATTAGTAGGTCGGCTAGGTCTTATTAGTACCTACCGTTCTGAAACATTGCTCAGGGAACCGTGGTCAAAATTGAAACGCGCGTTGTGACCGATTTAGGTGCTACATTATTTTTATACGAGAAATTCTATTCAACGAAAACCATCATAAACAAAAATTATGTACAAGTTTAATTAAGATTTGAGAGTGGTGAATGGAGTTATATGTCATGGTTTATAAACTGAAATAAATGACTACCTACTTATTTAATTCTAAAGTCCGTTTAAATCATCGAGATAAATGTTTTAATACGAGTGTACTATTACTAAGCCTAAATGTATTCCAAGTTCCCAAAGAACAATAATTTACATGCTCGCTTTCAAAAAGCGTGGGCTAAACGCCGATTTCTATTAAATTCTAACTTGGAATTTACCTATTATATATTTACCTATTATATAATACTACCACCCATACCCATTACCCATTCCCATTACCCATTCTTTAAAAACACATAAGATTTTCCAAATCGGCTTAGGTTTAGGCGCCTTCGAGTGGGTAATAGGTAGGTAATCGCTTTCCTCTTTTTTTGTGTGTGGGAAAAGTAAGGTACGTTCGGGTATTACTGGATGGATTTCTGACCAGTTGCAAGAGCCAGACAAAAAAATTATTTTCTCGACATTAGTTATAGTTAGATTATAGATATATGGCGCAAAATGTTAAGGGAAAAACATAGTTTATGCACGAATTTTGCTGGTTTTAATAACTCAGTGATTCCGACTGTGCACGTCTGCAAAGATTGGATATATTTTTTTATGCGCATGTTAAAAAAAAAAGCATCAAGGGGTAAGTTCGGACATTGATTTAAAGTAGCTTCTAGTGCTTGGAGAATAATGCCCATAATATAAATGCATTCGATCTTTCACATACTTCACATTAATATAGAAATTATTTATAAATTCCTACTCATATAGATGTTCTGATCAATTGTTTTTGTTTTTGGTCCTGAGCGTCCGATGTTACCCCGGATACAATAAATAGATAATTTTATGATTCTCAAACTTTTTTCTAACGCACGGGAAAGATCGGATGTTCGCACTATTTACCAAGGTGACGTAAAATTCCACCGCGGCGGGGTCCTTCTTTACTCACAGCTCCGCCGCAATGGCGTCCCGTATCCCGGCAACGGGTGTTCCTACTTTATAACATTGCCAAAACGAAAAAGTTTTACAATCACTTTCCATTATTAAAGTAGGTAAAGATCGGATGAAACTATCCGATCTTCACTTGAAAGGGGCAACACCGGATCTTTGTTTACATAAACTTTAGGATAATATAGGTCAGTTATAGTAAAATAACAGACCATAAAACGGGGTATTTTAACCCAATAATAACAAAAGACGGTTTTTATTTGCCATAAACACAAATAAAAGTTTAAGGGGCAAGAACGGATGGCCATAAAAATTTAAAAATTACGTTTTTATTTTCAGTGGCGCGTAAAAAATGTCTGCCTTGTTGTAGCGACTAGCGACAACTATTGGTCGAGGCAGAGTGAAATGGCGCTGTGTAAAATGTTGCCAGCTTTAGAAAATATACTCAAATTCATTTTAAATTCAATTCATACGGTCTTAACCCACGTCCGATCTTACCCGAACATACCTTACCTATCTAGTGGTAATTTAAAAGGTCATTAAAATCAAGGAATCCAAATGTAGGTATGTACCTACTTAATATATTATTTTTATATAATGTAATCAATATCTTTGACAGGTATCTTTGCGTTGTCACTTAAGATTTAATCAGTTTACCTTATCATAGCATTTTGAGGGGAATTACCACGTAGGTATGTATGCATGTAAAAAATCATCATAATGATAGAGGTACACGTCCCATTACCCATTCTTTAAAAGTCATAATGATTTATTGAAAAATCGTTTACCCACTATGCCGTTCATTTGTGGAATGCTCTTCCTGTTCCTATCAGATGTGCCAAAACTCTACAAAGTTTCAAAAGTTTACTTAATGATCACTATTTACTACAAGCTTAGTTTGTCATGTCAATCCTACCACCGTATTTATATTATGTATTATTTTATATATGTTTATTAATGTAGGTATTTATACTTATTAATTTAAGTATTATATTATGTAATAATTATGGTATTTATATGTTTAATATGTAGTATAATATTAAACTCTGTGTATGTATTATATGTATGTTTATGTATTTTAGTATGTGTAGAAAATAATATATATTAAAACTATTATTACAAGTTTTTAAAATACCTAATATTTTTCACATAACCCCTACTCTTCATAAGATAATGTATTCGTCCAAAAGTTGGTTGCCTGGAAGAGATCGCTTTGAGCGATAAGGCCGCCCATTGTGGGTCAATGTGTTATTATATTGTCATAGTAATTTTAAGTACCTTTTGTTACATTGGACACAATAAAGAGTATTTCTATTCTATTCTATTCTACACGTTATTCATATCTACCTACTAAGGAAATGCTAACTCATCTATGACACCTTCAGTTAGGCAATATTATCTAGATTATAGATGGATAACAAACACTATTTTTATACAAAAAATTACAAGAACTTAGAACTAAATACAATTTGTAATATATGTAAGTAGGTATATATCTTTTTAGAATTTAGATTATCGACTATTTTTTTTATTACATAATATAATTAATGTTAAAAAGTACGTTCAATTACGAAATATTTACCTACCTATTGTAAAAATAAAATATTTCTTTGGAAATGTAAAAAGATTTTCATCTTTGACCTTTTACGTCGCGGTTTCAAAGAACCACGACTTTACGCAAATATCTCATAACATGGAAAATTATTAAGGAAAATTTTATATAAGCTTCCCATTATGAAGAGCTATTAATCTTAATTAATCGATAAATGTAAACATTTCTATTGACAAAGAGCCTTTACGTAGATATTAGTACATTTAAACTCATCAATTTGCAATGAAATAGTGACTTGAGTAAGAAGCGTTGGTGCAGTGCACCTAGAATTGCACATCATTGTGAAATTCTGGGTAGCACTGTACTGATTATGGGCAGCGTTATCTCTTAACATCAGGGGAGCGTCTTGCTCGTCTTCTTGCTTATCCACATAAAAAAAAGAAAAAAAAATGTATGAGTAAATTATGAAATGAGATGTCACTACCTATTTGATAAATGACCACCAACATAATGTACACATGTAAGAACTGAATTAAATGGAGGCAACAAGAACAACAAGACACCACGACCCATCTAGCCAGAAATATTAGGTAGGCAGCTTCAAAATCCAAAAAGTTAAAAACTTAAACTGCTAATATGAAACCCAACGAAACAGTTGAACTCAGTTCTTTGAACACCTCTACCTGTAACGTTTGTTATAAATTATATCATCATCATCATCACTGGCCTTTTACATCTATAAAAGATGATTTAAGCAGCGTCCATATTAAGTGTTCGACACTTACGAGCATGGCTCGTAAGGCCGATACGGGAATGGCAACATCGACCGCAAAGTGTACAGACGAATTGTGTCCCTGGTGAAGCTGGAGGAATAATAAATTATATAGGTACATAATATTATATAATACTTCTCTGTTTTTTAAAACTAACGTGAGTGTTATCTATATTAACTATGTAAACAAACGACTAAACTCACGGATATAAGTCGAAGCTAGGCTCGACCCTGAGTTTCGGACAATTATGATGAGGACATGAAGGATCATGAAGTCTCTCGGCCAGCGTCGCGACCGAGAGGCTTGAGCTCCTGATGAAGGACTTCGTAATTGTCTGAAACCCAGAGTCGAGCCTAGCTTCGACTCTTACTCGACTTTAGAGCCATAGGGTTGGATGTCCGATTGCTTCAACAATCAACATGGACCTTCTGTGTACCTGTAAGGTCCGAAGTCGATAGCCCGACAAATCGGACATCTGACCCAATGGCTCTAACGTCGAGTATTATATCCGTGAGTTTAGTCGTTTATTTACATAGTTAATATTATACTTCTCGTTCAATTTCCTTAATAAGCCTACTAAGACTTTTGTTTCCTACTATAATCATATTATAGTGTCACACTTTCGTGTATTTTTAGTGTACCTACAAAACATTATCGTTCAAAATTATCGTTATGTTTTAGGAGAAACGTAGGGTGAAACTACGACACATCACGAATCACTCTACAAGAATAATGGTGGAAAAAAACCATAAACGAAACAGTTTATGTTTGGAGGAAATGGGGCTGCTTGCTTTTGGTTGCTCAAACAAGTTCATATTGCAGTGAAACGCATTAGAAACTCATCAATCAGTAGCTAATGAATAAAAGCTTTTGTTGTTAAAGTCTTGGATTTCTATTCATATTTTTACTTGTAAAAAGAGCTTGCTCATACTCAGGATAAGTATTCAGTGAATTACTTTATAAAACCGAAAGGTAGAAATGTGGAATATAGAAATATATTCCACATTTCTACCCCTTTCGTCCAGCAGTTTATGCTGTGCGTTGATAGACCAGATGCGGTGGACTGACCAAAGGGCCTATTGGCTAATTCTCACCCACTATGATTGATGACAACTTCAATGTACATAGCTGAATTTTTTTATTTTACTCATATTAATGAGGAGGTAATGTACACAATTTTGTCTATGGATTCTAGTGTTTTACATGTCGTTTGGCGATACCCAATAGGCCCTCAGGTGAAAGCGGACGTGGGCAGTCAATTGCACGAGTGTTTTTTTTTATGTGAAGAAGTACGAAGACGAACAAGACGCTCTCCTGATGTTAAGAGATAACGACAGACACACAGACATCGTAACGACCACGACCACTCTGTCAAGAGTCAAAAGTGAAGCGACAAAGAAGGATAGGCCAATAAGTCAATCAGTAACTCTTTCCTTTTATATATTTAGATGGCGAAATTCTGAGTGTACATCTTGAAGTCAATGTATCTTCGTTTTAATTAATTAGATCAATAAAATGCAACTGGCTCGTGCAGCCATAGATGTCAGGCCGTTTATTATTGTCAAGTACGAATCCATTTACGAGATTCATTCAATGAATCATGCTGTTAACGTGAATTGTTTGTCTGTCGACACCATAAGCCGCGTCTCCAGCGCGTGTTTTGGTTAAAACATATAGATACAACATAAACATGACAACAATTTAAAAAATCTAGGCGATTTTGAAGAAAACGTATTGATAATATTATGTTTTGTTGTACGTGCTATCCATCGGGTATGGAAAGCAAAAACATTGTTGGAGCAAACAAAAAGCGTAGTTTGACAATGTTTGGTAAAAAATGTGGAGACGCGGCTTTAGACTTTAGAAATCTGGTGTACTTTATGTGAAGTATGCATGGCAAAGCTAAGTCCAAACTCCAAACGCACTTTCATATTATTTTTTACCATGGGACTATGACTGATCCCACATTGACCGTGTGCGGCTTTCGAACGCAAAAAGGAGTTGCGAAGGAGGTTGTGTTGTTGGAAGTTGAGTTGAGAGTTGAGTTTGTTGTTGGTAATGTCGCGACGTCATCGGTCGCACGCCCAAAAATCACGCATGCCCTATGTTGGATTAGCTTAAAGATCACATAACTCCTGAAACCCAGTGGCTCAGCAATCCTGAGTTCATGAATTCAAATAATAAATGTGGCTTATAAAGAGTCAACTTATATAAAAACGAAATGAGTTTATTTTTCATCTGCTACATGAAAATGCGTCAGGATATTATAATATTTTGGAAAACAGGTATACATATACAGGGTGACTGGTAAATCACTTAGAACCTTGAAAAAAGGGAATAAGTAGATATACGGTCACTATTCTCGTTCGAAACAAATAATAAAACTAGATACATACCCATATTTTAATGAAAATATCGTATTTAAATCAACGAATTTATTATACGAGTACCATAACCTCAGTGATTTAAATGTAAAGTATTCGTAATGTGCTAAAAACTTATTCTAGTTTTATTTACCTGGAGCGGCAGCTGTTCGCCAGGCGTAAGTAGACCATGTTTTCAGATGCGGCGCATGAGTTCAAATAATAATTTCTTTTAATTTATAACTATTTTCTTTGTTTGTAAATTTTAAACGTATTTGTAATGTGATTTTCTAATGCATCATATTCTTGAGGCTTCTAAGTGACTTACCAGTCACCCTGTATAGATCCCGGTGGTAAAACAATGAGAGATGTTAACTTATTGGGCCTAGTTGTAAAGTCTACGTGAAAATACCTGTAACTGTGTGTAATACCTGTAGTGTCAGAATGGGGTGACTTCAACTTGGTCAAGTTCAATGCCTCGAAAACGCAGGCATGTTATTCTCTGCAAAAAAACCGTCTTTTAATCATTCCCCCACTTTCAATGGCATTTCGACTCCTGTGACCGATCATCTGGATCTTCTGGGTGTCAGCCTTTCATCAAACCTGAATTTCGGCACGTACATTGAATCCAAAGCCAAGGTAGCTGGTAAAAAGCTGGGTATTTTATCCAAAGTGAGGCGCTACTTCACTCCTGGACAGCTTCTTACACTTTATAAAGCTCAAGTCCGATCTTGTATGGAGTACTGCTGCCATCTTTGGGACGATTCAGCCAAATACCAGCTCGAGGCCTTGGATTCCATTGAACGTCGTGCCCGTAAATTAATTGGTGATGAGAGGCTGAATGAGACCAAATTACAGGATCTCGCACATCGACGCTCAGTTGCCAGCCTGAGCGTCTTTTACAAGTTCCATCACGGAGAGTGCTCCTCAGAACTCCACGGGTTAGTTCCACCATCACCCTTTTACAACCGAACTTCCAGGCAAACGGCACTGCGCCACCAATATCTGGTGAGTATACCAGCAGCTCGGACTTAGCGATTCGCTTCGTCCTTCATTATGAGAACGGCGAAGTTATGGAACTCGCTACCACTCTCAGTATTTCCCGAATGCTATAACGTAGGTCTGTTCAAATCAAGAGTGAATAGGTTCTTACTAAACAAGCGTGCTACAACTTCGACTGCATCGTCACTTACCAACAGGTGAGATTGCGGTCAAACGCTTGATTAGTCTTCTATAAAAAAAAAAAAAAAAACTGAAATATTGTATGCGTGGGCTAGTGGGCTTCACAAATTGTGTTTGTAAATAACGTCCTACGCGACATCTTCGAATTGAATGTAAATATTGTTTTGCGTATTTATACTGCTGTTATTAGGAAAATGGGATTGCCTACCTGGGAAAATGTTTGCCCATGTTTTAATTGCGCATAATTCCTGTAGTAAATCTAATATCAAATAATAGTTGAGCGGACTGTAGCGGACAGGTGGTCTGCTGAAAATCTTCTGAAGCCGTTGCTTCAGAAGATTTTCATAGCTATTATAAATATTAAGTAAATGTTTATATTATAAAGAGGTAGGTAATTTTTACCCTTGTATTATGTAGCCGACAATGTCAAAAAAACGGATCCGATTTCAACGGATTTGGAATACATTTTGCACAAATGTAGTTGTTGCGAGCCGCAGGCAAATGCTAGTTTACTCTGTAATCTTTTTAAGGATAAGACTATATTTAATTAAACAAATGGAAAATAAGATACGTTTGCTTTACCTAGGTCTACCTTATAGGTCTACCAAATAGTAGATAATATTATGGTATATAGGTATTATTTATTCAGGATTTTCAGTTGTCCCATAGATGCTCTTATCTACCTGATAAGTTTATTCAATAACAGTGACTACATTTTCATAGGGCGCTTGTAGCGCCTATTTATTTCCCTAGATAGGTATTATTATTATGTATCTACTTAGGTAACGTCACAGGTTGCCTCCCCCACCGCGGCCAGAGGTCGTAACCTTTAAACACTTATGCTCTATGTCCTTCATTAGAATTAATCAAACACTAATCAATAATTAAACTAATAGACACATTAATATAATTACCTTAGCGCCTGAATGTTGATTTTTCCGAATACTTAATTCACTGTTCACAATAAAGTCGTTATCAATCAGTCTAAACTCGTAAACAAAAATCACGATTATCATTCAGTTTCCATCGGTGGAAGCCTTCACGTCAACGTCCAGTGCCCAAATGGTTACTTAACCATTCCATGAAACGATTGCCGCGGGGGTAACGATGGCGTGTGCAATTCCCTCGGTGATTTTCAGAGCACTGAGGCTGAGCACTGAAGCCTACGGGAAAATATCAAGCCTCGACCGGGATTTGGTTTTGATGAAAATACCGAGGCAGACGCGCGGCTCGTCATCTCGCTCTAGGATCCGACTCATCGATGAGTCAGAGTGAGTCAGCCGGATGCGTCTCCGCCCGCTCGACGCTCGAAGCGAAGGTCTCCGAAGCGCTTCGCCGACAAACGGTGCCAAGTGCCGCCGAAAGCTCAATGAGCAACGATAATTCATTATGAAAATTGAAAGGACATTTTCCACACTCCGCATAGCTTTCCTTACTTCACTAACTCCATTATTTGTTAGAATTGGCTCGCTAGTTTTGTATGGAGGGAGTTATTATAATAGATACCGGAGAAGGGTAGGACTTATATAAGTAATAGATACATGCAAGCCTGAAAATTCGTAGGAGTGTTCGTAGGTATGTGTAATTTTAGAACTTAATTCAATCGCTCATGTAGATTGTCAAATTTGAAATTAGTAGTAGGTAGGTAGGTGTATCAAGTATTTAACTTTGCGGAATTCACACGTGTACATAATAGCTAAACACATAACGGTTTACGGAAGCGCGTCGCTAACTCCAATTAGGCTATTTCAGATTACAATAATACTTAGATAATATTACATTCATAAAATTAATATAGGTATCGTTAGTCGGTAGGTAGATATTGTGTGGTGTTTTAGCAGTTAACATTATTGTTCTGTTTCAGCTTCAATATAGTGCTTTTAATTTTAGTGCAATAATAATTATCTGCATCTGCCTGAATTCAATTATACCCGCGGCTTCATAATTTATCACTAACTCACACATATTAATATCACATCATCAGTCATCATTCATAGGTAGAACTAAAAGCCCTTTACGTACCTACTTAGTTATAAATTTAGCTTGATAGGTACATAATAGGTATTTGTATTAGGATTTATCGAGAATAGTGGGTAGGTACGTCACACGTACCACACGTTATTTATAAAATTAGATCAGTCGTAATTTGTAAGATGTCTTCATAATTCATAAGAAAGTCAGAAATCAGAACCGGTAAAACTGACGAGTGAGCACCTGAGACAGCGCAGCGATATAAGCTATGTGCGAGCGTTTCTGCACTACATTAAATCCCAATCCGTCTGTCGATCTGGCGCAGTCGTGGAACATTTTGTATTACATAAATAGCGGTTCAGATATCCTTAATAATAAGTGCGCGTGCAGCTTGCTGCGAGCGCCGAGAAAAAATTATAAACTTGACCATGAAATATGTGTAAAATTCGTAACTCTACAATGCGTCTGGCGTCCCCCCCCCCCCTAATTTAGCCTATGCTCATACTAATATTATATGGCAAATGCCATGGGCCCCCGACCCTAGGGGGCCCTGACCATGAGGCTTTCTGTGCTTCTTATCGCACAAAATGAGCTTATCACGTAACTTTTTTAATTAGAATTATAAAAAAGCTCGTTATAAGTTCCTAGGCATATTTAACTTAATTTCCTTATCACTCACAGTGAACGAATCACACACCTTTCGTATAAAATCTTCTCAGCATTTTTTAAGTACTACCAATTCGAAATTGTACGAAAAACATAAACTTGACGTCTTTGATATCTTCTCCGCACCCCTCTCCAACCTTTAACGTTTGCATTATAACGTGACAATTTTTACTGGAAGGGCCCCATCCAAAGAATTTGCCACGGGCCTCATATAGTGTATACGCCACTGCCGATTGAGCTGAAATTTGGTATAGAGATAGCTTAGACCCTGGAATAACACATATGCCACAGTACAGTGGATAAAACCACTGGGATAGGTATTGATCCTATTATAGAGAATAGAGTTAATAGAAGAGAAGTGTTTATTAAAAGCCATACATAGATTTAAGTAACTACTTTATTAATATAAAAAACCATATTAAAACGTATTTCTATTAAATATTATGGTTTTGATAATATCTTACTTGGACGGAGTCTTGATATCAAAAACATTTTATCTATCACTGTCATATCGTAAAGATTGAATTATAAAAGAATACAAAACAAGTTTAAATGAGATGGCATACTTTATAAAGCACAATATCGTATTTAAAAAAAAACATTTTAAACATTATCAAAGTAAAAAAACTATTATTTTTTTCCTCATGATACAGTAGGCCTATTGGCTAATTCATAGCCACTGAGTTTGATGTCCACTTTAATGTGTACATATTACTTACTAAGAGCGTATAATATATCGAGTGACGCTCTCTCGCTCACACTATTTGAAAAATTTTGAAATATAAAGTCATAGCATTAACTTTTTGAAAATTCCTCAAGAGGGTCGCTGCACAATATTATTATTGCACAAATTTCAAAATAGTTTTCAGTTTGATATATTTAAACATGTTATGATGAAATTTAAAAAAAAAATTGTTTCAAAAATATTTCATTTATATTTCAAAAATTGTCAAATAGTGCGAGCGAGAGAGCGACACTCGAAATATACGCCCTTAAACCTCCTCATTAATATGAGTAAGATATCAAACGCAGTAATGTACATCAAAGTGGACATCAAACTAAGTGGATATGAATTACCCAATAGCGATGCCGGTTTAACAAGTATATATTATATAGTTACATTATAATCTTCTTTACGCAACAGTTTCATTAATATTACAGAGATTCATTTATTAACTAAAATTAGAATTAAATGCAGAACAGTCACTGAAAGAGGACGGATTGATATCATCAGGCACTTAATGTTCATACTTATATCTATTAATAATATAGGCATGACGACAAGGCAAAATTTTTTAAAATATAATAAGTCCGTAATTTATATATAAATAAAGTAAAATATCATTTAATTTAACACTTTAAACTTTCGCGATTTGAACTCATGTTAATTTTATTAAACGAAATTTTGTTTTTTTTTTTTTTGTGAAACTAACATTAAAATAATTACGCGAAAAGACCCGATTAATAAAATTATCATTGCATTTGACTGAGATATAACGAATATGAAATTTTGGGGGGAGACGCGCTACGTCACTACTAGGTACAAAGACCTAGTAAGGACGTTATGACCTCCTCTACAACTTTAGGGCGCTGTAACTTATTCATTTTTCATAAAATTTACAAGACAAGAAATATGTGTCGATTTTTTTTTAATAATCAACATTATGGATTTTTTTGTCGTCATCATGCCTATCTAGACTCGCGGTAGCGAGTCAAGCCAAGTTCAAGCAAAGGAACTGGCGACCGCGCCGTGTGTTATATTACACGAACCGTCCAAAGCGCGTTTTGACGACTTTTTACACCCTCGTTATACAAATTATGATAACTGTGTATGTATTCAGATCTTCTGTGCATCATGCACATTGTAAGTAGATGTGGTTTATCCATTAGATCTGAATACATACAGTTATTATAATAGGCATGATGACGACAAAAAAATCCATAATGTTGTGTCGAATTCTAAAAAAAGTAACTTGCACTTTATTGAAGAATTTGATACTGGGCACACGGTGTAGGGCACCATAATGGTCGTGGCTCATATACACAACACTGCTCCCTTTAAAAAAATTCAATGACAGCTTCAGAAACATATCTTACACTAATGGACCCGCGCGCACTTCGTCACGCTTATTATTCTTCTACTATATTATCCACGTATTATACATATAAACCTTCGTCTTGAATCACTCTATCTATTAATGAAAACCGCATCAAAATCCGTTGTGTAGTTTTAAAGATATAAGCATATTATAGGGACAGACAGGCACGGAAAGCAACTTTAATTTATACTATGTAGAAAAGTACTTTAAATTAAATTATGTAAGAGCTACTTCCATAATTTTAAGTTAGTACTCTGTATAGACAACACAAGATCTTGAACACTTTTTTAGTCCTACATTATTTTTGTAAAGTTTGTACAAAAACAGCTGAAGTCTTATTGTAAATCATTTCTTAATTAATTAAAAAAAGCTTTGTCAAATATAACTAAGTGTATATTATGTACTACACACTAGAGGAGGCATTTATTACATTATACTAAGTAAATCAATGGATAGTATTCTTTTTTTTTATATTCTTTTTCCAAGGCAATCTGTCTATTGGAGACAATGAGCTTTGTTTGTAGCTGTTGCAGTATAGCACGTCTTGTAAGGAATGTGCCCATTGGCCCATCCTTCTTCATGGTCATTTATTTCGTTAGGTCTTGAGGGATTTTTCGTTTGAGTCTTCTAAGAGGTTCTCTTGACATTAATGTTTTTGCCAGATCATTTGGATGACAAGACAACCTTATTTGGTACTTGGTGGCATTTTCTTTTATTTCTGCTTCTACTGTTGGTATGTTTAGGTCCTTGTGTAGTCTCTCATTTTTGACATAGCAGGTATTTGGACATCTGCGATCATTCTCAACACTTTGGATTGGAATGGAAAAGTATTCATAATTACTTTATCAATAATTTGTAAGGCTAGCTGTATTGTAAATTAAATCTTAAAACAGCTACTACACTAAAATATTGTTAAATGCAATGCTACACCACTGTCTAGTAATTCGCATCTTTCTTCTCTTAAATCTTTGAACACTGTGGTTCAAAGACCACAAATATTGCTGGAGTGATCCATTCAGCTGTCACCTCTAATATGTAGACCACAATGATTACAACCACAGAACAATATCATGATAAATGCTACAAGTGTATGACAACCTCTACAACAATTCACCATCCCCGGTGAATAAACAGATAACTGCAAAAACTCAACTTTCCAAGAAAAATAAAATACCTATTTTTCGTTAGTATGAAACCAGAACTTTAAAGATGTAGGTACAGCATTTTTGTATTTTAGTGTGTTGTGTTTTTATGTAATAACATAAAAAATGCTAAAAAAATTGAGTAGATGCATTGAACCTATATATACCAATGGTGATTATCTGTTTAGGCGAATTAATCTGAGCGCTTGGTCAAGGTGACGTGTGCCCAAAATGGGACATATTTGGCATAATTACCATCCAAGGATATAATGCTGCCAGCATTCTTGGTACGCCATCTGACAGTGGTTTGGAGCACTTGGATGTTCTGTAGATTGACATTTTGCCTAATTAATATGCATGTTCTTTACTGCTCAAATCTATGCAGCTAGTAGCGGCAGTATTGTTTTTGGTTAACTTGTAGCATCCATTCTGATATGGTACATATATTAACACTTTGACTGTGGTGGCATTATTAGTATTATCCCACGGAACCAGAAAATAATTTTGTATGGAAAAATCAGTAGCCAAAACACGTTTGTGTATGTCAGGACACACATTTTGACTTAAAATCACAGCTGTTGTCTTTCCCGCAGTCAATGTGTTAAATACTGCATAATATTATAACATCTGCTTAATCATACAATAAATAGTCATAGCTATGACCAGTGGTAAAGAGACTTTAGCATAAGTAGACCCATTGCATTCATCGTTAGAGCAGTAACACTCCTCCCAATATACTCCGTTCTCATATACTCCCCAGTTACATACTCCCGTTACTCCCGTCTCGGCGACTGATGCACAACGTCTTATCACTTGACGCCATCTACCATCCCCTGAAAATAAGGAATTAAAAGATTTTATCTTAGATGTTTAAACAATGTAGGTAATATTAACTAAAAAGTTTAATATGTTTTGGTTTCATCTCTGAAATTAAATTCAAACAATTATTTTGTTTAGATAGGATTCTAACATCAGAATTTAGTCTCTTTTTGTTATCTGAATAAGCTAAAAATACATAATATGTAAAAAATTGTATCATCATAAACCATTATAACATAAATGGTCAAAGTAGTATAGCACATAATGACTAGGCCTTAGAACAATAAGGTTTCTGTTGCAGTAATATCATTAACAACAACAAGCATAATTTTTTACACTAACAGGATAGTGTTAACTATTTCATACAATAGGTGTAAAAACTTCCCAGAAACTTGTTAGACCGTCTTACTAATTAGTAAGGTTATTAAAAATAAGGTTTAGAACTTACAAATAAAGCCCCTTGGTCCTTGTTGAGTCAGCTTCATACAAAATGATCCCGGCATGTGAGACTCGTCACTCCCGCATTCCACAGCTATATGGCTCTCTCTATCAAATTTCCTATAAGCGCCGCAAGTATCTTCTCCTTTACTATCCTGAGAGGACGCACATTGATAGCATCTCACACAGAAAACTGAAAATATCAAAGTTTCATCAACTCTAAAAACAAACAATGAATGGTTTGCAAAATAAAACTGTTTCTTGTTGAACTTACCAGCTGGCACAGTGCACACAATTAACACTATTACAGTTTTAAGTATCATTTTATTTGATTTTGTTAATAAATAAAGGAGTTAAATCTTAAATTCAAGTTTAAAACTGAAATAATAACTTTAACAGTACACACCCAAAATCTGTTTTGATTTCGAATTTATTGACACTAATGACAGCTATGCCGCTTTGACAGTTATTACCTTTTTTTTGCAAAGCGCAAGACGTTTAAATATTTGCCAGTGAAAATGTCACAAGTCAGTAGTCAGCTGATGCTGATGTTGATTGTCAATATTGTCAATGAATTTGTCAAAATATTTGGAAATATTTTTAGCGCGCTGTTTTTCCGTTTTCCAAATTATTTTACAATAGAAATACAAAACTGTGGCAAATTTATTAATATAAACTATAGCTGATCTGTGATATAAACTAAAATCAGCGCTCAGGAAAGAGCAGCACAAATAAATCGGTAAGTATTCTGTTTATGAACCTATAGTATAATAATTCGATGTATCGAACCAATTTTTCAACAAGAATTTTGTGAATATTTATAGAAACAATGCCTCGTGGAGGTGGAAGATATTATCGAGGCGGCAGAGGTCGGGAGAGACCACCGTCGAGACGTCCAGCCGGATTGAAAGGGAAAGATATCGGACTCTATTACAGAAACCTCAACAAGAGGGGACAAAAATTAAATAAAGAAAAGGAAATGGTAAGTGTTGATGTTTTAGGTACAAGTGCTTTTTAATACATAAATCTGGATAGGAATTTCTTGGGCTTATGCCTAAAAATGTTAGCAGTATCACAGATAAAAGAATGCTATTACTTGAAGGTATTGTTAATTTAAAAGTTGTTTTCCTACCCTACTCTATCTTTCCAAACGTTTTGGTGTAGTATTCACTCATATTTTTTTTCATTGCTTACATATTCCTATTATTTCAGATAAATCTCAGAATTCCACGCAGTGTAATTTCCGGAGTTTACAAATGTCTTGATAGGATCGAAAAAATTGCCCTCAAAAATAACATCTACCTGGCACCGGTCAGGAAACTCGAGTTTGTTGATACACCAAAGAATTTAGACTTCATTTCACTGAAAGTCCCTGATTCGGAACAGTTGACTTATTCTGTCAATAACATTCACCAGAGGGATGATGATGTACTATTTGTGAAGACGGAAGAACAGGATGTAACAATGATCTCTGATTCAAGCTCAGATGTTGTTATTCTTGATGATGAGATCAAAATAGAGAAAACAGAGCCAGTGGAGTTTCCATCTCAGTCCTCTACAGAATCAAATCAAGCGGATGGAATATTTGTATCTAACAATTACCAGAATATGGACCCAAGCACATCTGAAAATAATTCTAATTTTACGCAGAAAAGTAACGAATTCAAATATGAATATGACGATATAATCACAGGAACTTTTGCTGATAAATTAGATGACTGTATTGCTAAAGGCATATCCATCCGAATTCAAAATGAAGAAACAAAAAATATGAGTAGAATGTTGAAGGAAAATGTAGAAGATATGCTTACGAACAGCAGTTACAGGAAAATGTTTGAGTTCCGTAAAACATTGCCGGCTTACAAGAAAAGGAAAGATGTGCTTGATGTTATAAACAACAATCAAGTCACTGTCATCAGTGGAGAGACTGGGTGCGGTAAATCTACACAGGTACGTCATATCACATATTTTTTTATAATACACCAGCAGAAATAGTAAATGCATGTTAAAGTAACACCAATTTATTATCTCCTTATAAGAGTTACCTTAAATATTTTTTTACCTAGTTACCATTTTCGCTTTTCAATCTTGCAGTATATTTGTAAGATCAGTCATGTTCATGTGTAAAATATAATTCTTTTTATTGACCTTTAGATCATTATAAAACTATTTTCCAAACCCATTCAGTAATGTAATTCAAACATATTCTATTTAAGTGAAGAATCTTATAGTTGGCTATTGAAACAGGTTCCACAATTAATACTGGATGAAGCAATACAAGAGGGCAGAGGAGCCAACATCAAGATCCTAGTGACGGAACCAAGACGTATAGCTGCATCGTCACTGGCTACGAGGGTGGCTCAGGAAAGGGGGGAGCGCCTCGGTGCCTCCACTGGATACGCTGTGAGGCTTGAAACGTAAGTGCTACATTATTGCAAACATTACTGTGCTTCGGCAGGAGTGAACTGTAGCTAGGTATCACTGCTGTAGCTAAATAAGAGGTAAAGTCTTAAAATCTTGTGACTCTTGAGTAATTGGTGTGGTGCATTTAGAATTTGAAATTCAGGGTAGCATAGTAGGTAGGTAGTAAGATTGCCTTTAACCTATAAAGGCAATCTAACCTAAAACCTTTTTTTTTTAACGTGGGTAATGCTGTTACGCATACCCGCTCGTGGGGCATGGCGGGTTATGTCGGGCTTGGTGCTGTAAAGATGGAAGAACGGAACCCATACCGACTAAATCTACCACAATGTCCCTTCTTCAACGGCAAGTGGCAGGGTCACGGGTCCGCTTTTGAATCTTAACTAAAACCTAAGCTAGCAAGATACACATCATACTAGTGAATCCGCGCGCACTTCGTCGCGCTTATATCAACTATATGTTGCTTATAGCAACTTGGGTATCTTCAAGGCACGAGTGAATAGGTACCTTTCTAGGCTTCTAACGTGATCCATCGTCGACCGCATTTTCACATTCCATCAGGTGGGATGTGGTCAAACGTAGGCCTATCTCGTATAAAAAAAAAATATATATATAATAGAAAATTATCAATGTTCTACTATATTACGCATGTATTATAGGTACATTAAACCTTCCTCTTGAATCACTCTTAATTAATGACAAGTGCAGCAAAATCCGTTGCATAGTTTTAAAGATATAAGCATACATAGGGACAGACAGACAGGGGAAGCAATTTTATTTTATACTATGTAGTGATAACAAAAATAACGACACATTGAGTTTTTTGACCTCAAAAAAAAATTAGTAATTAGTAAAATTGTTATAAAGTACCTAGTTAAAAGTACCCATTAGTGATTATGTAGCCAAATAGACATGCTGTGGAGCGTGGGGTTTACCTAGAAATTGTCTTTGAACCGAGAAATATTGTCACTACTCTGCTTTTTAATATCGAAAGTGTAAAATAACCAACTATTAAAGTTTCAATCCAATATTCCCAGGGTGCCAAGCCGAGCTCGGGGCAGTATAATGTTCTGCACCACGGGCGTGCTCCTGGTAGAGTTGGAGATAAACCAGGCGCTCAGCACATACAGCCACGTTATACTGGACGAGGTGCACGAGAGGGACTGTCAGATTGATCTCACCATGTGCATGTTGAAACAGGTGAGAAACTTTGCCGTCGGGGCCGTGGACGAGTGCTTCGGCTTACCCGCCGCCCCGGCATTATGACGCCCCAAAGGTATTCCCCCAAGATTTTTTGTGGGTATCCCCGCCGCAACCATCTCCGACGGGGGAGTCTCACATACCGCCCTGTACCCCTCTGCGCAGGGTGACGATGCGTAACGCATTTTTCCTAAGTAAAATTAAATATTAAATTATTGCTTCAATAAATTTTTTGAACATGGTATACAGTGAAATTACATTATTTTGAGCAGTACCGGCGTTAGGGTAGGGCGCGGTTGGGCGACCGCCCAGGGCGCCGGATAAAAGGGGCGCCCGTGGCGCCCCATTCGTTCTGAAAAATTCAATATTCTCGGTGCTCGTAGCGAGCTGCTCGCGCTTTTAAAAGAACATTTTAGTTTCTTTGCCACTCGAAGGAAGATAAACGCACATAATTCCTGCTGAAAAATTCAAAATTTTCTCGGCGCTTGCAGCGAGCTGCTCGCGCTTTTATAAATGAGAAAATTTATTTTCTTTGCCATTCAAAGCAAGCTAAACGCACATCATTCGTGCTGAAAAATTCAAAATTTTCTCGGTGCTCGCAGCGAGTTACTCGCGCTTTTATAAATAAGGCCATTTAATTTCTTTGCCACTCGAAGCAAGCTAAACGCACATCATTCGTGCTGAAAAAAATCTAAATATTCTCGGCGCTCGCAGCGAGCTGCTCGCGCTTTTATAAATAAGTATACTTATTTAGTTTCTTTGCCGCTCGGAGCAAGCTAAACGCACAACATTCGTGCTGAAAAATTCAAAATTTTCACGGCGCTCGCAGCGAGCTGCCCGCGCTTTTATAAAAAAGAATACTTATTTAGTTTCTTTGCCGCTCGGAGCAAGCTAAACGCACAACATTCGTGCTGCGTGCTGAAACATTCAAAATTTTCTCGCCGCTCGCAGCGAGCTGCTCGCGCTTTTATAAATAAGAACATTTACTTTCTTCGCCACTCGAAGCAAGCTTAACGCACATCATTAGTGCTGAAAAATTCAAAATTTTCTCGGCGCTCGCAGCAAGCTGGAAAGGTGGATTTTTTTTAGATACGCCCATGGTTTTGCCCATCGGATTCGGCCCAGAAATAATCCTGGATTTTTTTTCCTTTTTCTTTTTGTATGGGTGTGAATTGCTTTTAAGGGGGCGCCGTAGAAATCTCGCCCAGGGCGCTGGTAATGTTAAAACCGGCCCTGATTTTGAGAGCACTGTGAACATGCCAGGTTTAGTCAACTTTTCAGTATCCAATCCACATTGTGGTATCCCTTGCAATAATGTTTTAGACTTTACGCATAAGCAAAGCAGTTCTGTTTGCTGTCGCGATCGGCAAAACAGCAAAATGCTATCACTTTACGTTTCTAATTGTACTTTACACTTCATGAAAATATATTCACAGTTCATTTCCAGGTATTAAAAAAACGGAAAGACCTGAAACTCATCCTAATGAGCGCCACAATAGATGCAGACAGCCTCAGCAGGTACTATGACAACTGCCCAATGATTCACATCGAGGGCCTCGCTTACCCAGTCCAAGATATCTACCTAGAAGATATACTTGAAATGACCAAGTTTAAGCTACCACCGAGTACACAGAACTTCAAGTTCAGTCAGTCAAAACCTTGGCATAAGTACGTGAGGAAAGGAAGGCAGGAGGTCTCGATGATGGAGAAAGATATACAATACAAGGCTAAAATTGGTAAGTTCTTTAAACCACTTAGATGGCAGCATACCCAGGATGCTGGCAGCATGGTTTCCAATGCCAGATATATGCCAGCATTTTGGTCACACATAATACTTAGAAATTATTTCTCATATTAGTGATATCCCATTGATATCCTTCCTTTCCCAAAGTGTTCCTGTTACTTATACAATTCCAGATGTAGGCCATTAGTTATGAGAGTTTTTTTTTTTTTTTTTTTTTTTTTTTTTTTATACGAGATAGGCCTACGTTTGACCACATCCCACCTGATGGAAAGTGAAAATGCGGTCGACGATGGATCACGTAAGATGCCTAGAAAGGTACCTATTCACTCGTGCCTTGAAGATACCCAAGTTGTACCGCTCGGGAAACACGGATGACGGCAAAGTGTTCCAAACGCGACCAGTTCTCATTAAGAACGACGAAGCAAAACGCTTGGTGCGGGCAGTAGGTAACGCCACTAAGTAAGGATGCCGCTTTGCCGTCTGCCGCGACGTCCGTCGGTAGAATGGGCTTGGAGGAATTAGTTCGTGTAATTCCTGCGCACACTCTCCAAAATGAATCCTATAGAAGACCGATAACGAGGCGACCATTCTACGGTGTTCAAGGCTCTGCAGCCGAGATTCCGTGAGCTTTTGGTCATCTACGAGCTTTTTGGCACGTCTCTCAATCGACTCCAGTGTCTGAAGCTGGTATTTGGCAGTACCATCCCAAAGATGAGAACAGTACTCCATACACGACCGGACTTGTGCTTGGTACAGCGTTAGCAGCTGTCCCGGTGTGAAGTATTGCCTCACCTTTGCCAAAATACCCAGCTTCCTGGCAGCCAATTGAGCCTTAGATTCGATGTAACTCCCAAAATTAAGGTCAGACGTGAGAGTAACTCCTAGTAACTCAAGCTGGTTAGTTATCGGTAAAGAAACATTTTGGAAAGAAGGAGCTTCGTTGAATAGACTCCTTTTAGCGGTAAATAGACACGCCTGGGTTTTTGTAGCGTTAAACTTAACCAAATTAGCTACTCCCCAATCGGAAACAGCTTTTAAGGCCAAGCTCATACGCTCAACCATGGCCTCTCTGCATGACTGGATTTCATCTCCGTTGGCTCTAGCGCTAGATGTATATCGCTCAACTACCGTGCTGTCGTCTGCATACCCAACAATACCTGGCTTAAGCAGGTCATTGATGTGTAGCAGGAAAAGTGTAGCAGAGAGAACTGACCCTTGAGGTACCCCAGCATTAATAGCTAATTGATCGGACGAGCTGCCGTCAACGACTACTCGAATCGATCGTTCCCTCAAGAAGTCTGAAATCCACGCGCATAAGCCAACGGGTAACCCGAACGATGGAAGCTTACCGACAAGGCTGTCATGCCAGACCCTATCAAAGGCCTTCGAGATGTCAAGAGAAACAGCGATCGCTTCTCCGTGCTTCTCGATGGCCTCACTACAGATGTGGGTGACATACGCAAGAAGATCCCCAGTAGATCTGCCACGACGGAACCCGTATTGCCGATCACTGAGGAGATCATTCGCTTCAAGGTATGTCAGAAGCCTGTTGTTCAGAACACGCTCCATACACTTACAGAGTATGGATGTGACCGAGATTGGCCTGTAGTTGGATGGGTCAGTACGACTGCCTTTTTTGGGCACTGGTTGCACGTTGGCAAGCTTCCAAGAACTGGGCACTACACCAGTTTTGAGAGAGAGGCGAAATAGGCGTGTCAAGATTGGAGTGAGCTCAGGTGCACAAGTCCTCAACACTATCGCTGGTATTCCGTCCGGTCCACTAGCCTTATTCACGTCAAGATTCCGCAGCGTTCTACGAACCTCTGATTGCCGGATGTGTATGTCAGACATTAAAGTCCCACAATCCGGCAAGACTGGAGGTATCTCGCCAGCAGTATCTAGACGTGAAGATTCCGCAAAAAGAGAGGCGAATAAATTCGCCTTATCTTTGGCAGTGTGAGCCAGCGATCCGTCAGGCCTGAGTAGTGGAGGAAATGAGGGGCGACAGAAATTAGTTTCCACCGATTTGGCAAGGGTCCAAAAGGCTTTGCTACCCGCAGGGTAAGAAGCCAGTTTGTTCCCAATCCGCCTAATCCGGTTGAACCTTGCTTTCCGCAAAGCTTTCTTGCAGGACTTGGCTGCCCTGTTATAGGCTCTCTTCTTACTACGAATATCCTTCGTCTTGCGTTTCCGCGCTTCCGCCCATGCTAGGTAAGCTTCATGTTTCTTCGCTTCAGCGAGTCTACATTCTGCTCCATACCATGGTCGGGTTTTGATAGACAATGGCACATCTGAGAATGGGATATAGTATTCCATTCCCTGACGCAACACATCCGTCACTGCATCCGCACAAGTCGAAGGATCGTGCGAAGAGAAGCAAGTGGGCAACCAAGGGTAAGATGCGAAGAAAGAACGCATCACGTCCCAATCTGCTGACTTGTATCGCCAAATCCGCCGAGTGCCCGTTGGGCAAAAGTCGAGCGGAGTGTAGGTCGACACAGATTTCACCAGACAGTGGTCTGAACTACCAAGTGGCGATGATATCGACACCGAGTAACTGTCTGGATCTGTTGTCAGTAGAAGGTCCAGGCAATTAGCTGTGTGAGAGTCAACATCGGGTATCCGGGTCGCACCATTAACCAGCTGGGTGAGATTTAACGCTAAGGCGAGCCTTCGCGTCTCTCTGCCCGCATATTCAGTGCACTGGTATGGGAAGAGCCACTCTTGATGGTGGGCATTAAAGTCCCCCAGTAACACTAGTTAGTACTGCTGTATCACCTTTTTTTAAATAGTTTTATTTAGCACCCGTTTTTAGAAGTCATTTTACAGTCTTGGACTCATAAAGCAGAAAAAGTAGAACCTTCTAAATAGGGGCACTTTTTAAAATTCAATTTTATTCATTTCAGGTCCATGGCTAGAATCAAAAAGAAAAACCTTAGACCGTGAAGTCTACAAAACACTGCAAGACAGCAGAATAGAAGAGCTCAACTACGATCTCATAGTAAGAGTCTTAATGCACATTTGTCGAGGGGAACCGGGCGCAATACTAGTCTTCCTCCCCGGGATTGGTGAAATAAGCAAATTAACAAGATTGATGACAGAAAGCAAAGCTTTTCCTTCGTCTACGCACGAAATTTTCGCTTTACATTCGAGACTACCTACGTTAGACCAGAATAGAATTTTCTCGAGGCCTATTAACCATGTAAGGAAGATTATAATAGCTACGAATATAGCAGAGACGTCAATAACTGTAGATGATATTGTGTATGTAGTGGATTGTGGAAAAATGAAGTATAGCGGACTGAATGTGGAACAAAATGTGGCTACTCTGCAGGTCGAGTGGATTTCTAAAGCGAATATGCGGCAAAGGTGAGTTACTCTATTCAACTGGTATAGTCCATGACACGTAAGTTGAACTGCGACGTACATGCTCCGTAACAAATGATCGGGTCTTATGAGCTTCTTCTTCGGGTATAACTCTCTCACTTGCACAATCAAAATTCGTCATGAGTTTTGAGATTCGTAGTTCAAAAAAGTATACTTTTTGATAACGTTTCACGGTAAAGTAGATATAATTATTGTTTATGATCAAAACTAGGTTGTCTTTAAGAGATCGCTTTTTTCGATAAGACAATGTCTCGTGCAACACTTTTTTTCAAATGTATCATTTTAAGCTTATTCTAATGTAATTGAACACCATGTTCAATAAAGAGATATCTAATCTAAATATATTCTCAGACGCGGTCGCGCCGGTCGTTGCCAGCCCGGCATATGTTACCATCTCTTCACATCGTACCACGCGGAGCACCTTGAAGACAGGTTACTGCCAGAGTTGCAGAGAAGCAACCTGTTGGAGCCGGTGCTGTGCCTCAAGAAACTGAGGCTGGGCGCGGCCGAGGAAGCTCTCAGCATGATGCCGGCTGTTCCTGCTGAGAAAACTATCAAGTGGGCTTTGAGGCATTTGCAAAGGTAATTTTTCATTAGGAATTTTTGTTTAAATTGTGCTAAAATTTGTTTCTGTGTATATTTGGACAACTCCCTTGTAGTTTTGCCCAGAATATATTATCGAATTTAAAAGACAATCGTTTCGTTAGTTACTCCCAAAAAAATACAAAAATAAATATTGTTGTGTACCTACTTTCCGATTTGTTTTCTAACATAATAAAATTTTATTATATGATTCCGTGTCGAGGCAAACCATATTTACAAACCTTGCAAAATCCACTAAATTTGAGTTTTTGTAGGCCTCTGTCTCTGCAGCAAAATTATTGGGCTTGACGCGATTCAACAACAAATATCTCAGGGTGACAGGCGCAGTACAGTGCCGCGTAGAATGTTATATTTCCAAACACTTGGTGGCACTGAATCTGATAATATGGGCATGATAATTAACACTTACCATAGGGTTGATTTGATTGTAAGAAAAAATTGTCCATCGTCCCAGTATCGGAGCCCTGGACGAGAAGGAAACGCTGACTCCACTAGGTTGGCACGTGGCTCGGTTACCTGTCCATCCTGCTGCCGGCAAGCTGTTGGTGCTGGGCGCGTTGTTTGGCTGCCTGGATCGAGCGGCCAGCGTCGCCGCCGTCTGGGGTTTTAAGGAACCATTCCAGTTGGTTATGGGTAAGGAAATATAAAGAACTTTCCACAAAATCATCATCATTAGGTTCATCCACTGCTGGACATAGGCCTCCCCTATGGCACGGCACTTAACTCGGTCCTCCGTCTTTCTCCTCCACTCACTCCAGCGATCTTCCGGATATCGTCATCCCATCTCGCCCAAGGATACACTACGTTATCCGAGACGCGGTTTCCACTCTAGAACACGCCTACCTCATCGGTTAATATTATCGGCTCTGCAGCAAATAATGTGACCAGCCCATTGCTACTTCAGCTTGCTAATCCTTTCGGCTATGTTGGTAACTTTGGCCCTCAATGCTGCTGGGAAGGCCATTTACGTAACCACACGTAAGCCACATTTATGGCATACTACCTTGTCCTTTGCCGCTCTCATTCATCCATTTCCCACCACTCTCTATAGTCGTCTATCCATCTAGCTATCGGTGGGTTAGATATAAAACATTCCTTTTACAGGTAAAGAACAAGAAGTAGACCAAGCGAGACGTGAGTTAGCTCTAGGCGAGCCGAGTGATCACGTGGCCATCTCCGAAGCCGTGATCCAATGGGAGAGTAGCGGCCCCAACTATCAACGGCGACAGTTCGCCAATCACTACTTCCTATCCCACAACACTTTACAACTTCTCTCCGATATGAAGAACCAATTCGCTGAGAACTTGAAGAAAATGGGCTTCCTCCAACGTGCCAAGATTACATCTGAGTGGGAAAACAGGAATAGTGACAATTTGAGCCTGTTTAAGGCGTTGGTTGCTGCTTCGTTGTACCCCAACATTGCTAATGTTAGGTGAGTAATCTTGAGAATTGGTTTCTTTATGTCTAAAAAACTCGTGCTGTAATAAATTGTTCTATGTTATGCAGAAAACCGATCTTACTCTAGATGAGAAAAGGATAAGAATACTATTTATTATTAAAATACAGTTTTGTTTTCAAAGGATGGCTTTATAGTTGTAAGCTATCTATTCCAGGCAACCATCCTTTGTACGTATTAGTTGACTGGAAAAGTCTATACACATAATATTATATTCATTTCTAATTCTGCAAATATTATAAATACGAAAATGTGAATATGTTATATTTTATGTTGGTGTGTGTGCGTGCATATGATAACTCTTCACTCTTCACACCTAAACCGATTTAGCTGAAATTTATAGGTAGCTTTGACTATGCTATATGCTATTATAGCGGATTAGCAAGCTGAAGTGGCAATGGGCAGGCCACATAAAAAAGTGCTCGAGTGGAGACCACGGACTAGCAAACGCAGCGTAGGACGTCCACCCACAAGGTGGACAGACGACCTTATAAAGGTCGCCGGAAGACGCTGGATGCAGGTCGCTTCCAACCAGTACTTATGGAAGTCCAAAGGGGAGGCCTATGTTCAGCAGTGGACGTCTTACGGCTGAGATGTTGATGATGACTGTAATAATAAACTCATCTCTCTAATACAGATGGATGAACGCAACTCCATGCAGATCTCAAAAGCCAATACGTATCAATGCATATACGCCAGAAGAGGGCAGAGTCGCTCTCCATCCAAGCAGTGTAATGCACACCAAGAATCCAAAGACCCAAGGGCCAATATGCACAAATGTTGGGGCCAACTGGTTGGTCTATTGGCTCAAACAGAAATCTTCGGAGCTATTTTTGTTGGATGTCACATGTGTTTACACTTTGCCGTTGCTGTTCTTTGGCGAATTGAACTTTACCAAAGGTAAGAACAATAATTGCCTATAAATTAAATGATATAGACAAACATGGGCCAATATGCACAAATGTTGGCGCCAACGCTAGTTGGTCTATTTAGATCATCGAGGACATATCCAATAGAGGGGCAATAGACAAATTTTTCCTTGAAATAAATTTTTTCACAATTTGACGACTCCGCCCACTTTTCCTATTGGCTACTCTGCTTTTAGTGATGGGCAACGAAAAAGTTTCAATTAAAAATCGATTTAGCCATGAAATCGATTTAAATATCGATAATTCGTAATTATTATTGTTTTGACGGACAATGTTTTAATTTTACATTTTTTAGTACCTAAAGAGTGGCGTTTTTGAAAATAAATATTGTTGGTTAGGTCTCAATAAAATGCGTATCGTTATACTTCATATTCGTCCTGTCTTTTGATACAATATTCACGCCTCAATAAGTGAACTGATTGAGCTGAAATTTGAATAGAGATAGTACAGCGGGTAAAACCGCTTTCAAGTGGCTTTTATGTTTTCAGTGGATAAAGGTTCTAAAAAGAGTTTTTATTTTTTATTTGAAAGTAATTATTATAGTCTAAAGGCTCATCCACACTGTGCGCCGAATGACTCGCCGAGTCGTTGGCCCAAAGTTCGCCAACGTTGGCCGGGGCGCATAGTGCCCGTAACATGCCACATGGAATCCCGACAAAACTTCAAGAGTAGAACTGTCATCGCATACATTCACAAATGTACAATCTATTGAGTGACAGTTCTACTCTTGACATTTCAGCGGGATCCCGTGTGGCATGCTACAGCCACAGATTAGGTAGTATATAATATGTCACTGGAAAATAACAGGATTCAAGAATTTATAAATTTCCTAGGAAATTTCCGCCGATGCCCTCCCCCTGATTTAGATTATAATATCTTGAACAAAACAACACAAAATGCTTTTTTGTTTGTCTCCATAAACCTGTCGAGTACTTGACTAAAACATTTTATACCTAGGAGTGACGTAATGCGTGTCTGCCTAAAATTTAATAAGCGTTATTAGTAGCGTTTATTCAGTTCATCATTAAGTTAATATTATATTAACAATCCAAAAATACCAAGGACCACGGATCTTGTAACAGATCTGGAACGTCGAGGTTGGTATCTGAAACGTGGATGTTTTTTTAAAACTAGCTTTAAATACCTACGCGACAAGTCCCGCCTAATATAATTAATATGAGTTTAAATCGCGGAAGTTTAAAATGTTATAATCCAAAAATACGTAGGTATCTAGTATTTTTATGCTAAATCTAACGGAGGAAATAAATTTTCAATTTGTTTCCCATGTCAACATCTCTGTTATGGTGAAAGCACACCTATTCGCATCGAACGCGCCGAACGAATCGTATTTTGGATTCTAAATATGAAATCTCATATAACCTCGCACACTTGCTAGAGTCGAATCGGAAGAAGATTTCCTATACAAAAATTATTACGGCACGGTCGATGCGGATAGATGTACAGTCAACTACAAAGAGATGTATCCATGTTAGTCTTACAAAATAAGGGACTTTTAGTATGCAAAAATTATTTACCCTTCGTGACATTTTCAGTATCCACCAAATCTTATACTATATTCGATTCATTTTAAATGCTACTATTATGTATCGCCTAAGGAAAAGTAGTGGGATACATCATTGTTGCATATTAAACGAGTCGATGATAATATAAAGTTAGACTGCTACTAGAAATGTCACGAACCAAGGGTAGTTCATTGTGGCAAATGAAAATTTACTTTATTTTGTAAGCCTAACATGGATACATCTCTTTGTAGTTGACTGTACCACAATAATTATTCTTTTGCATAGATTAGGCATCCAATATTCCGGCGTTCCCCGCAGTAAAAGAAATAAGACTACCGTGCATAGAATAGGTAGGGTTTAATTTATTTTTTTATTTTGCAGGCGAAAGTCACGATGACTGTGTGATATCAATATCATCAGTGAAAGTGTCGTGCAAGAGAGAGACAACACAACTGCTGTTCCAAATGAGGTCGTTATTGGACAAGGTGCTCGCGCAGAAGATCATGCATACAATAGAACACACGCCTAGGAGCCATGAGTTTGAAGAGGAAGTTTTAAAGTAAGCCTATTTTATAAGGGATGAAAGTTTGTAAGAATGGATGTCTGGATTCTGAATGTTTGTTACTCTTTCACGCCTAAACGGGTGGACCGATTTAGCTGAAATTTGATTCAGAGATAAATAAAAATAAAAGGCAATTTATTGACACATGAAAAAAGCATACACAATTTGAATAATTCTATTGTCAAATGGGATAGACTCAGCTTTGTGCAGCACAGGGAGAAACCACTGCGCAGCGCTGGTTTTCAGTCTATCCCATTCTCAAGCACCGGTGTTAGTCGAGTAGTATAGGGAGATAGCTTGCTACGCTTCTTCCTTGAGAGTCATAACATGTTAAGACTCTTCAGTCCAGTAATTTCACTAGCTACAGTGCCCTCCTACCGAAGCACAGTAAGTACATCACAGTAGTATCTAGTTAGTATTTAGGGTATTTATGATATGGACCTCTGGTACATTGATTTTGTTGTCAGTGTACTAGTGACTTTATTGAGCTAAAGTTTGGTATAGTAGTAGCATAAATGTCCAGAAAGGACATCAAATAGTTTATATCCCAGAAATTAACCCTTAAGGGGGAAAATGGGGGGTCAGGGTTAATATGGGAAATCACTAAGCGCTGCTATATCCCTTTTCCCTCTTGATATTAAGGTGCGTTGAGTCTTCTTAAAGGGCATGCAATAGTATTGTAGGGACACATACACATTAGCCCCAACAGTTTTTTTATCCCGAAAATGAGTCTTTGAAAGAGAAAAACTCTCCCCGTCAGAATTTGTAGATTTGATCACAAAAAAATCAGCCTTTAATGGGGTAGAAAGGGACGGGAGGGAGAGGGGGGGGGGTCAAAGTTTATATGGGAAACTATATGGGAAATCAGTAACCACTGCTCCTATTTAAGTGAAATTTGATATTATGTAGATAGGTCATGGAATAGTCATGGGGATTTTATCATAGAAGCCTTTGAGTGTAAAAAGGGGGGATCAGAATTTGTATTGGAAATCAGTAACTACTGAATAAACTTAGCTGTAATTTAGCACAAAGATTGTTCGAGTCTTATGAATGCATTCAGAATACATAGTTTAAATTCAAGAAATCAATCTTTAAGAGGGGAAAGGGGGGCGATGGAAGTTTGTACGGGAAATCGGTAACCGCTGACTTTATATAGATAAATTTTGGTGTAGGTAATATAGTTTGAGACTCAAAAAGGATGTGGGATTCCCGTGAAATTATAGAATTATTTAAATAGGTATATTATTTAACTGTTACGCGCTACGAAGTGCGCGTAGGTCCGCTAGTAATATTATAAACTTTTTTGAGGGGGATTAAAAAAAAAACTTTGTTTTTTCAGTGCTGTAATAAATCTCATAACGGCCGAAGACGAGAGGACGCAATATTTGGGCGAAGATGATGAAGATGACGACGATCAATTCTATTGATTTTAAGTCACCAATGTACCATGCTGTACTTGCGTAGTTTTTTGTCTTGAAAGAAACAAGTCTGTATTGTTTTTTTAGTTAAATATTGGCGTTAACGATGGATCACCTTCTGCAATGCCCCAGCTGCCCTGTAATATGTACGAAACAGGATCTCATTGAGGCCAATGACACAGCTATAGCTATGTCCACCTACTGGTCCAAGCAGCTATTATAGATCTTTAAAAAAAAATCGACTCGAAAAGAAGAGGAAGTTAAATATTTTCACTAAGACAATTAAATGTTGCCTGCTATCATCGCGGGATATTTATGGACTCACACTTTTTTGTATTTTCCAGTGTCATATATTCGTAGTATGAATGTTCAGATTAGTCGAGTCATAGCGTAAGATTCAGAACTTATCTTAATATTTATTATTTTATTTATCAAACACTTCTAAACACTCAAAATAGATATTATATCAGAGTTCAGAGCAATAGGCGTCTTTAGTAAGTTTGCACGGGAATCCCTTTTTGATTTAATATTTTGTTAATGATTTTGTACGGTTCATTCAGAAGTTCCAAGAATCTCAAAAAACCGACCCTAGATTCTTAAGTTGTTTTTTAAATATCTGTTGATTTGTATCATAATGTCATTGTTTATATCATTAAACTGATCTCATGGCATAAAACTATGTGTTCTTATTTTAAGACCTCTAACAATGACAAAAATTTAATGTATTTATTTAATTTAACTAAATATTCTACTTATTAGCTCTCTAATATTATAAATGCGAAAGTAATATTTGTTATCTCTTTCGCCTAAACGGCTGAACCATCATGAATGTTAATAACTTCAAAAAAAGACGTGTGGCACTCGGAGACTGCCGCGGTAAAGCTATTGTATAGCATTTTTATCTATAGATGGAAAAACTAAAAAGTATCACCGCTGTGCCGGTCGGAGCGGGGGGTGTTAGGTTTTTTTCGTTACGGAATTTCTGGATTCGGTCCCCACGCTCAAGGCCCGCGATAGAAGCTATGTAATAGCTTAAAAAAAATTAGTATCGTAATTTAACTAATAAAATATATTATGCTTCTTTTTTAAGGTTCCGTAGTTTTTGTTTACAATACAATCTGTTATCAGGGGCAATAATGCAAACCATTGTTGCGCCTACGCATATTATTATAATTTCCTTTCCATCCACAGTAAATGTTCTTTCTTATAATTGCAGGCAACTAAATGACATTGACAGCACAGCTGACCCGAGATAAACATGTTTTGATTTGATAAAGTGTGGTTCTAAATTTTTTACATTTAAGGTACTAGTTTTAAACTTTATTACATATAATTTTAAGTAAATACATATCAATATGTTATCTTCAGTAAAGGTTAGTATATGGAAATAAGGTTATGTTTTCAAACATTCATTTCTTTCGTAAATATTATGTATTTTTAATTATTATCTTATTTCAGAAAACCTTTCTCAGACCATTTTTGGTGATAAGCCGTAATACCCACAGTCAATATTTGATTACAACGGAAAGCAATGGGACTAGAGAAATTACTTTAAATCATGAGAAAACAAAGTGAGTATATCCTACTTCCTGCTACTTATCCTACTAATGTTATAAAGGCTAAAGCACGGTAAAGAGATATACAGTAATGCGACTCCCTAGAAGCGGTTGAAATCAAGGTCGCGCGAGTTTGCAACAATTTGGGTAGGGTTCGGTAGGCAGCGAGGTGCCGAATAGGGTTATTATTGTGAACTACTCAAAATATCAAAAAGAATTAAATACTTTGTGATATTTGTACTAATTCACAACCATTATTCGGAAGCTTACTGCATAAAAACGTCAATTCGGCACCTCGCTGCTTACCGAACCCTACCCAAATCGTTGCAAACTCGCGCGACCTTGAGTTCAAAGTTCAACCGCTTCTAGGGAGTCAAACTACTGTATATCTCTTTACCGGGGGTAAAGTATGGATGTTTTTGTTACCTGTTCACGCCTAAACTGCTGAACTGATTGAGCTGAAATTTTGTACATTGCTTAGATAAATATTTCAGGACATTTCACACAGCGCCACTTAACCCCATGCTAAGCAACTTAATGCTTGTGTTATGGTGATTAGAATAACGGATGCCACCAAAAACATAACTTGTAAAAAATACCAAGTCTCGCAACTGCAGTTCTTCTACCGTAAAAAGTTGTGAGATCCATGTACTACCAAGTCGGTAAAATCTTTTGTTTTAAATCAATAGATCGACTTGGCCATCGCATGAAAACACAACAATGTATCTCTCAAGTAATATAGGTACCGACATAATAGTGCGATTGCCAAGTCAATCTATTAATTTAAAACATAAAAGATTTTACCGACTTGGTAGTACATGGATCTCACAACTTTTTACGGTAGAAGAACTGCAGTTGCGAGACTTGGTATTTTTTACAAGTTATGTTTTTGGTGGCATCTCACTACTTTTTGTTTTTTTTTATTCGTTATAGGTTAGCCTTTGCCCACGATATCGCCTGATCTTAAGTGACGACGACCGTAGATCTATGTTATGAAGTAGAAGACGAGCAAGACGCTCTCCTGATGTTAAGAGATAACGGCTGCCCATAATCAGTACAGTGTTACCTAGGATTTCACAATTATGTGAAACTCTAGGAGCACTGCACCAACGCTTCTTACTCAAGAGTCATGAGATGTTAAAGACTCTTTAGCCCAGTAATTTCACTAGCTACAGTGCCCTCCTACCGGAGCACAGTGATGTTTGCACATCACTGCTCAGGCGGTAGAATAACTGGCACTGTTGGGGTACCCACCTAGACGACCTCCTGCAAAGGAAGTCTACCCCCGGTAAAATAGACCCCCCCCCCCCGGTCTACCCGGGTAGATGGGAGCAGACTAAACCTAGAAGGCGGGATAATCCCTCCCTGGCTTTATACATTATTACGGCATATATATTATGGCATTATTATTGGGATTTTATGCAATTTTTACCGTTGACTGCAAATGTAACTTTGTAATCCTATACATTTATACGGGATTACAAAGTTATTTATGCAGTTTATGTATCTCGAAAACTAGACCGAAATTGCAAGTTTTTTTAGTTTTCCTATGGTTTATACAATAAACTCTAAGTATGTTCCAAGTTTGAACCTTCTATGTTTGCTAGAAGTGACTTAGACTTTTGATGATCGGTCAGTGAGTGAGTGAGTGAGTGACAAAATTACAAAACTTTGACTAGTTATAATTTTTAAACGACTAGTTCAAATTGAATAAAATTTGGAATAAATCGTGTTTATACAATGCATACTCGGTTGTTAAAAATTGAAGCTGCTAGTTTTTTCCACAACGAAGTTATAGGGGGTCGAAAATGGTCTGAACTGCTTCCAGAAAAGGATGGTAACGGCCGTGCCTTTTTTTTGCTCGACTTGGCGGGGGCACTACCGTGCCCCCAGATATAATACTTATATAATTTTCTTTTGTAAATATATACTTATAAAAGATACAGAGAGCCACCCAGACCAGAAACAAATATATGTGGATCACACAAACAACCAGTCCCAAGCGGGAATCGAACCCGCGACCTTCTGCGTTGCAGGCGCGTATTAGCCCACCGCGCCACAGGCACCGTGCTTATTTAGATCCTTATTTATTAACTTTGTGACCCAGTAAAAATGGTTTATTCCCTCTACGTCGAGTCCCGTTACGTCGAGCGAAAAACAGAGTCTCGCTTTAATTCCCTCTACGTCGAGCCTACAGTTTTTGCCCCGCTTCTATTCCCTTTACGTCGACTGCTAAAAAGTAGTAAAAGTACAGTTAGAAAGGAAATTAAAATGTAAATTGTTATTATAATAACTTTCTAAACATCAATTTATTTTTATACACCACAATATGCTAGCAATATAATATTATGTATGTTCTATGCGTTCAGGCGCGGATCCAGACCATAATTTTGGGGGGGGTCATCAGCTAGAATTTTTTTTAAACTAAGAATTTTTTTGGAGACTCGTTTCAGCGTATTTTTGAAAATTTTTCAGCACGAATGATGTGCGTTTAGCTTGCTCCGAGTGGCAAGGAAACTAAATATTCATATTTATAAAAGCGCGAGCAGCTCGCTGCGAGCGCCGAGAAAATTTTGAATTATTCGGCACGAATGATGTGCGTTTAGCTTGCTCCGAGTGGCATGGAAACTAAATATTCTTTAGAGCGCGAGCAGATCGCTGCGAGCGCCGAGAAAATTATGAATTTTTCAGCACGTAACACGTGCATTTAGCTTGCTTCGAGAGGCAAGGAAACTAAACATTCTTAATTATAGAGCGCGAGCAGCTCGCTGCGAGCGCCGAGAAAATTTTGAATTATTCGGCACGAATTATGTGCGTTTAGCTTGCTCCGTGTGGCAAGGAAACTAAATTTTCTTATTTATAAACGCGCGAGCAGCTCGCTGCGAGCGCCGAGAAAATTTTGAATTTTTCGGCATACGAATGATGTGTGTTTAGCTTACTCCGAAAGGCAAAGAAACTAAATATTCTTATTTATAATATAGCGCGAGCAGCTCGCTGCGAGCGGCGAGAAAATTTTGAATTTTTCAGCACGTATGACGTGCGTTTAGCTTGCTCCGAGAGGCAAGGAAACTCAATATTCTTATTTACAAAAGCGCGAGCAGCTCGCTGCGAGCGCCGAGAAAATTTTGAATTATTCGGCACGAATTATGTGCGTTTAGCTTGCTCCGTGTGGCAAAGAAACTAAATATTCTTATTTATAAAAGCGCGAGCAGCTCGCTACGAGCGCCGAGAAAATTTTTAATTTTTAGCACGAATGATGTGCGTTTAGCTTGCTTCAAGTGGTAAGGAAACTAAATATTCTTATTTATAGCGCGAGCAGCTGGCTGCGAGCGGCTAGAAAATTTTGCATTTTTCGGCACGAATGATGTGCGTTTAGCTTGCTCCGAGTGGCAAGGAAACTAAATATTCTTATTTATAGAGCGCGAGCAGTTCACTGCAAGCGTCGAGAAAATTATGAAGTTTTCAGCACGTAACACGTGCATTTAGCTTGCTTCGAGAGGCAAGGAAACTAAATATTCTTATTTATAGAACGCGAGCAGCTCGCTGCGAGCGCTGAGAAAATTTAGAATTTTTCAGCACGTATGACGTGCGTTTAGCTTGCTCCGAGAGGTAAGGAAACTCAGTATTCTTATTTATAAAAGCGCGAGCAGCTCGCTGCGAGCGCCGAGAAAATTTTGAATTATTCGGCACGAATTATGTGCGTTTAACTTGCTCCGAGTGGCAAGGAAATTATATATTCTTATTTATAAGAGCGCGAGCAGGTCGCTGCGAGCGCCGAGAAAATTTTAAATTTTTAGCACGAATGATGCGCGAGCAGCTCGAGAAAATTTAGAATCTTTCAGGATGAATGATCTGAGTTACGCTCGCTCTGAGCAAATTGAAAATTAAATATTCTTATTTATAGAGCGGGAGCAGCTCGCTGCGAGCTAAAAAAAAAAACTATTATACATGCGAGCAGCTTCCTGCAAGCGCAAAGACTTAGCTGCAAAGATGACATAAAGCGCGAACAGCTTGCAGCAGTTAATATAACCCAATTAATCCTAAATATGAAAGATACTGTGCAGTTTGCTACGAGAACCTACGGATAATTCGTAGGCGGGTCATTTTCAAAAAAACTGTACACTGCGGAAAAATTGATGAAAATTTGTAAGATCGTGGCAAAGCATTTATTGTGGCCAATATATATTAATTAATCATTTAATTATTAGAAATTGGTATTAAAATAAATAAATTTAATAGATTAACGGAAAAATTAAGATTTTACTGCACTCAGGTATCACAATATATTCTATTCCGAAACTACTTATTAATGTTGATAAATAATATAAATAAAGCAAGTTTTGCAATAAAAAGTTGTTTAATCAGTGTAATGTACCTTAAAGTTCATAAAAAAATATATTGAATAATAAAATCAACTTAAAAAACTCAAGGAATCGTATATTAAGTTTCCATTACGTTACTCTTTGGATAAAAATGAGGAATAAATTTACTTTTTTTTCTATTATTGCAGCACTTAAGAGCTATATAACTAAATTACTATTGAGAGACCAAAAATATTAAACTATTAAAATAAACGCACCATAAAAATCACATAGCTCTTCGTTAATAATTAAAACTTAGACAAAATTATAAATGGGACAGTCACGGAACGGAGTGCATTGGTAATGGAAAAGATTTCTTAAGCCTAAGACATACTGATAGTAAAAATCATCAAGCAGAGAATTTAATTATTACAATCAATAATATCTTCACCAAAACATTTTCGACGTATGAAATCGTAATTATTATTGCCTTCATTGCACGTAATACACAAAACCAATTTAAAAATTCGCCATACATTTTGCTAATTAAAATGACTGAAACTAAATAACCAATTTTAATCTAACCACAATGTAGCAATTTTTATAAAAATGCACACACTTTGCTAGTTTTTAGTCACAATTAAATCGGGACTTCCATTCCGACCAACTAAACCGACCAACTGAAATTGATCAACTATTTTCTTTCGAATTAACTTTTTAGTTGGTTGGATTGGAATACTTTAAAAAATAAAATTTATTCTTATCTACACAACTCAAAACTGACCAACTATTTTTCTTTCCCAACCGAACAACTTTTTCATTGGCCCGAATAATGTTTTTAAACCTCTTCAACGTGAATTATTTTTCTAAATACACAGAATGTTAAATAAATAAATAAATAAATTCTTTATTGACTAATACCAAGAGTCATACACAATGTTTTTACGCTTAAATAACTAACATGCATTACAAGACCATAGCAATTATATATTACTCTATAAAAGAATGAGAGAAAACACATTAATATATTATTATTATATGTGTAAGTTGAAAGGTACTGCTAATTATATTGTACTGTAAGAGGAACAATTGTGAATGTGGGACTGTTGATGGCTGTACTAGTAATTAAACTGTGTTACAGCCACCAATGCCCTCCGTTCGGATATAGATACCAATATACATAGTACATTATAATAGTATGACTATGATGTTCTGATATTCGTAAATGTAAAAAAGATCTAATTATTAAATCATTACAAATTTAGTCTTTTTACATTGCATAAAAAGAACATAATTTATGTAAATAATTAAAGAATTATTGTTACTCAGAAGAACAAAAGAATAGATTGCATTATAGGTACACCAGAAACAAAAAAGAATGCTCCTAATCTTCTTAATCTTAAATAAAACCAAAGCGTACATACATGACAGATGACAGCTATCAACCTTAAAAAGTCAATATATCTCGAAAAGTAATTGTCCTAGAGTGACACTGACATGGAAGAAATGAAAGGTCTTGAAGAGATCTTCATTTCAGATGGCAGCTGTCAAACTTAAAATGTCAATATCTCGAAAAGTATTCGTCCTGGAGTGACGCTGTCATGGAAGAAATGAAAGGTCTTAAGGAAATCTTCAAATCAGATGACTGCTGTCAAACTTAAGATGTCAATATCTCGGAATGTTCTTGTCCTAGAGTGACGCTGTCATGGAAGAAATGAAAGGTCTTGAGGAGATCTTCATTTCAGATGACAGCTGTCAATTTCGGAAAGCGTTGGTCCTAGGCTGATCTCGGTCCCGATGACAGCTGTCATTTGAAATGAATTTTATTAAAGAACATTCGAGTGGTGCCATCTTTATGTTACTCACTTTTGCCAAAATGTACAGTATGCATTAAGGTTTATGATTCCATTCCGAATTTTTTTACTTCCACTTCTACGTTACCTGTGTTTTGGTTTCGGAAAAGAAGTAACGGGTACCGAGATCGCAACAACATTAATTCGTTAAAAATATATTAATGTAGTATAAATTAAAAATTGAATATTATACACGATTCTATGATATTTATAGAATTCATCAATACATTTTGTAGAAAATTGACTATTTTCCTTAGCTTTCTTTTTGGTTTCGGTTTCGGAAAATCAAAAATGGACCATTGGTCACTTTCACTGTTTTGCTGTTGCGATCGCCCTCCAAATGAACGAATCGAATATTGCCGCTGTTTGAGTGATAGACTTAATGTTGCTCTTGATATATAAGCATTAAATTTGGTGAACTTATAAATATATAGCCTAAAAAAGTGGTTTCGGAATGGAATTTTCCACATTTCAAGAATTACGTCCTCGATTAAATTTATTTATTAAATATATAGCCTAAAAAAGTGGTTTCGGAATGGAATTTTCCACATTTCAAGAATTACGTCCTCGATTAAATTTATTTATTAAATATAATAATAATGAACTTAAAATTATAGCGTTGTTTTAAACTAAAGCAATAATATCTGTATTTTCCGAAAATATAAACATAAGTATAACTTATATTTGATAAAATTTGAAATTTAAAACTTTTATTGCGTAACTTGTAGTGTGGGACATTGTAATTTTTAATGCTTTGCTACTAAAATATTTTAATATCTTTGTTGGTAACTGTGTTATTTATGAAAATAATATATAAAATACTTTAAAAAATACCGTTAATTATATTTTTTGTACTAATTCTACTTAGACTTTACAAATATTAATTATAATTACAGGTCAAGTAATGGGACAACCATAAAAATGAATGTACAATTTTTTTGAAAATGACCCAGGCGAGGACCGAAAAAAAGTAGCTTGGTAAAAAAATTATTAAAACAGCGAAACAATTTTATGAATTTGTACGTAAAGCTTGCAGCTAAGAGAAAATTTCCTAATTCTAAGTATGAAAGTAGCGTAAAACCAGTTGATATAATCGGATTTTTTTTCCGACTAGGATTTTGGGGGGGGGGTCATGACCCCCTTGACCCCCCCCCTGGATCCGCGCCTGTATGCGTTATTAGACATGGTTACCTTTTAGGGGCTTGTATGTGGGACTCCGCCGCGCCTATCGCGCCTTCGGCAGGGATACCAATTAGTCCGGCAGTGTGTAGTGTAGGTATAATAATTTATGTATTTATTTGTATTTCAGAAATTCTTTATCCCTGGATATGATGAGCCATCTAATAGAAGCAATAAACACGAATAAGGATGATATCACATTGAGAGCTATAGTTTTATCAGCTAAAGGAAATGTATTCTCTGCTGGACACAATTTGAAGGAGTTAGTAAGTTAGAATAGAAAAATCTTTATTGCAACACACACACACACACCACATCACACACACATACACACCACAGGGGCTATTGGCTAATTCTCACCCACTACGATTAATGACAACTTTAATGTTCATTGCTGCTTTTGTTACTTTACTCATATTAATGAGGAGGTTTAAGCAAGTAATGTACGCAATTTTGTCTATGGATTCTAGTGTTTTACATGACGTTTTGCGATAGCCAATAGGCCCTCACATCACACACACACACACCACATCACACACACACACACCACATCACACACACACACCACATCACACACACCACATCACACACCCACACCACATCACACACACCCACACATCTTCGTCATTCATCTTTTGACATCTTATTAAAGAGTATGTTACTTGTAGACCCGCGCGGACTTCGTAGCGCTTAACAGAAAAAGATCAGTGTTTCTTTACTAATTATGCATGTATTAGAATAGAATTCTCTTTTTTCAGATCTTAAGCACAAATAGAGACAGACAAACACGGGAAGCGACTTTGTTTTATACTTTGTAGTTTGTAGTGAGTAGTGATACATTCTACGTCGATTTTTTTCAGCAATCAAACACAGGTGTGGTGCATCACAAGTTAATATTCAGCAAGGCGACCGAATTAATGAGGTCCATTGTTTTAAGCCCGGTACCTGTTATAGCCAAGGTAATGTATTTTCAAACTAAACGGATGACTAATGCAATTAAATCGTAACGCGTAAAAGGCTTTTACGACTGATTTAATACATTTTGTTTTCTTTAACAATATTATATTATTAACTAGTAAAGATATCCAGGATCCAGTCACAGTTTCTATTCTTTGAAGTTAGCTACCCCAGCGGTTTAGTTAATAACAAATAGCCAAATATTAATTTATCATGAGTATTTGTAAAATCCTGAACCTTTAAATTTTATAAATTATGCTGCTTACTCCTTAACCCATTGCAGCACTAGTGACCTCAACTGTTCATTATTATGCATAAAAGTCAGATTTAAACTGTCAAATTAACTTATTGTTGTAATAAGTATCATATGGGTGAAAAATTAAAGAGTGGAAGATTGGCCTAGTATGGACATGTTATGCGTAGGGAGGAAAACCACGTGACCAAAAAGTCTATGAATATGGTCATAGGTGGTAATCCGGGAAGGGGACGCCCAAAAAAGGTTTGAATGAACTGTGTGAAAGACGATATGCGTGCTAGGGGAGTGGATGAAGACTTGACGGATGATAGAGTGGAATGGAGGAGAAAAACGTGTTGTGCAGACCCTACCTAGTGTGGGATAAGGGCAGGAAGATGATGAAGTACCATATGGGTTAAATCAATAGCTTTTTTTGTCTGCAGGTAAATGGATTTGCCACAGCCGCAGGGTGCCAATTGGTCACTTCATGCGACATGATCGTATGTTCTGAAACCAGCAAATTCTCTACACCTGGGTAAATAACTAGACTTTAGCATATAGAGAACTAGCTGCGCCGGTTTTACCCGCTGTACTGAAGCCTATGTGTTATTCCAGGGTCTAAGTTTCTAAGCCATCTCTACACCAAATTTCAGCTCAATCGGTCCACCGTGAAGTGAAAGTAACAAACATATATCTAACACTTTGCCGTCCTGCACTTTGGAACACTTTGCCGTCATCCGTGATTCCCGAGCGGTTTAACTTGGGTATCTCCAAGGCACGAGTGAATAGGTACCTTTCTAGGCATCATACCTTATTCATCATCATCATTCCTTTTCATAACTTATTTTCTAATTTTAAGTTAATCATATTATGTATTAGTTGTGTTTATTGGAACGAAGTTCCTTATCGCGCGTTGTGAAAGGGGGCTAGACGGAAAAAAATCTTACGAAAAGTTGTCACGACACTTTTTTGCTATAGTAAGCTATTGTTAGCTGTGCGGCGTGCGCATGTTTCTCTGTCTGTCTCTCTCTCTCTTATAGAAAGCAAGCCAGATATTTTCATTAATCGAAAGGAACTTCGTTCCATCCGGGTGTCCCTTGACACCTCTCAAGTTTTTTTTATTACAGTGTTTTGTAAATATGTTGGTCCACAATAAAGAGTATTTCTATTCTATTCATACGTGATCCATCGTCGTCTGCATTTTCACTTTCCATCAGGTGGGATGTGGTCAAACTTAGGCCTATTTAGTATAAAAAAAATCTAGACAATCCATACATTCTTACAAACTTTCACGTTTATAATATTAGTAATATACTACATTGCTAAACTTCATTTTTTTTTTCTTTGCAGTGCCAACTTCGGAGTGTTTTGCTCCACCCCTGGTATAGCAGTTGGTCGATCCGTTCCTAAATCTAGGGCCACTTACATGTTATTCACAGGTACCTATAATATCTACTTTTCATTACGTAACTATTACGAAGAATTCGAAGCGTGCGCATAGATAACATCATATTAATTGGTTGAGGCGTTTACACGAAAATGCTATTAATAGAGTTTGTTTCTGATAATTTAGTACTTTGCTATGAAGAGTGAGTTTAGTTACAGCTTGACTAAAAAGTCTTGAAACAGAGCTAGTTTTAAAATCAAAATCAAAAATCAAACATGACATGACTGACTCTGCATGCTGCATGGGTGGATTATGTCTATCTTCCAAAATTTCTGATGTCCAGAATTTCTGTTCTTTTTCTTTATATTTTCTATAAAAACATTGATCTGAAAACACTCACACAGAAAATAATTTTCTAAATCAGTGCAATCGATCAGAAGATAAGCGCGTATAAAATTTAATAATCAAGTCAGAATAATAAAAACATCTAATAACTCAAAATAACTATAGTAAACTAATTCTTTATTTACATTTATTACCATTCTTCCAGGGGAACCACTATCAGCAAAAGAAGCATACGAAAGCGGTCTAGTCACAAAAGTAGTCCCCGTAAATGAGCTTGACGCAGAAGTAGACAAAATCGTCGAAAAAATCAAGTTGAAAAGTCGCAGCGTTATTGCTTTGGGTAAACAATTTTACTACAAACAAATCGACCTTGGACTATTCGAGGCGTACAAATTAGGCGAGGATATTATGGTGGAAAATATTAACGCTGATGATGGACAAGAAGGCATTAGAAGCTTCGTGGAGAAAAGAAAAGCTAAATGGAGTCACAAGTAACAAGTTAAATAAAAAAATATATATTTGAAAAAAAAACAACCTTTTTTATATTATTATTACCGTCTAGCATCAAAATACTCGTCAAGACGAATCAAATGAGCCCAAACTCGATAGGGTTGCGTTTAATTACGGAGTTCATATATCCACCTTCCAGCTCCATCATCAAATCAGGTCGATGTCATAATAATATTGCATTGTCTTCCGATTTATACATTCCATGCAAAATTTCAGCTCAAATCGGAAACCGGCAAGTGGGTATAACTTGCAAGATTTGATTACAGACAGACAACAGACAGGTGAAAGTAAATAAAATCTTGTAATAAAAGAGCAAATCTATCATGTCTATTGTCGTAGCCAATTAAATTGTATTAACCCTTTCAGACCTGAATTATTTTTTTCATCCTGTGGAATTGGTAAATTCCGTGTGTCTAAAGTATAGCAAGGAGACTATTAAAAAATAAATAAAATAAAAATGTAGTCTTCAACTATTCGGAAAATTTAGTTTTTCTTAATGTGCATAAATGTGGACTCCCGTTCTACTTAGTATTAAGATTAAGGTATGCAATTTTTTTCATTGTAACTTATGTCTACAATTGTGCACGCCAGTTCTGAAAGGGTTAGGTAAAGAGTTAAGTACAAGGCTATTCGCCTGTCACTTATCATCTCTGACTCAAACGTCCTTTTAAACTTATATAAAAATGAAACCATTTTTACCCTAATCTTAAATACAATTTTTCTACAATAGTTTACCTACCTACCATAACTTCTTTCTAAAGATCTGGAGCACGCCAAGAACATTACTATATTACTATAATATTAGAGGTCGTATTAGCTAATTTATACTGGAGGCAATCACTATAACCCGACGAAAACAAAATGTTCATACACAGGCATAATAACTAAAGTTAAAGACGTTGTAACTCTGTCGTATAATACACGGTTGGTTTATGCGACAAGGCTGAGAGACGAATAATATTATAATCGCCCTATATTTTTTATTTTGGTTTATTTAAGTGATCGCCACCAGTGTAAATTAGCCAATGCTCTCAGGCTTTTTGCTGCTCTTTAATTACAAAGCAACATTTTTGATCATTGACTGATTAATTTATCATAGCGATAACATCACTGTGTTATCGAAATTAACATCGAAACTTATAAGACGCGTATCCTTATCTACTAATGCATTTAATTAAACATACTTATGTGCTAAGAACAACAATGACATAACTTCAATCATTTTTTAAAATTTACTTTCTATTAAATTTTATTATAATTATTAGGTACCTAATCCGAAAGTATGGATGTGTGGGTTTTTTACCTCTTCACGCCTTAACTTTAATTAATGCATTTAACTAATGTCCTGAGGTTCGGTCATTGTTCTCAACACCAATCAATATCTAGGTACTCGTATGTGCATTGTACATAGTAAATCAAAGTTATCTATAAAATAAAACACTTGTTATTTACACCTATCTTTTATTTGACACTAATTATAATAATATAGTATTTATCGTATGTTTGCGAAGCAATTATATCGAAGCGCACATGACAAAGGGCTATTAAAATATTTGGCCAACATGAAATCTTATATTATTTACATTGCAATCGGAATTATTAAAATGACTGTAATTTTACATGTATCTTTTACATTTGGAAACTACCTTGAGTTATCCATTTCAAAATAAAATACAATATCGGTTTCATATTATTTTATAAGGTTTTTTTTTAAATTATTGGTTTATAAGATTTATGGCAAAAGCAAAGTTATAGCTATCAATAAACAAGTGGGATATTCAATGATTTTACAGCGATTTTTTTAGGCAAACTTTTTTAAATATAAGAAAATGTTTCAAAATACTAAAAAAGCTGCATTATTTACTTTTCTTTCCTATTTTTAAAACAATAACGTTTTGAGAATTTTATAAATAGGAATTGTAGTAGGTACAATCTATCAGTATTTTTTAATAGTCTCAGTAGTTTGCCATGAAGCTCACATAAATACCCCCTGTATATTATAGTAATTTATATTAACTTTGGCTTTGAACTATTATATAAAATCAAGCAATGTATTTAGCCAAGATATTTTTGCGCGAAATTTGTATAGATGTTGCAATTACAGATTTAGTGCGACCTTTATATGTTATCTAGTTTTTAAATGTAAGTATACATAATAAGGGTTTGTACGTAATTGGCGACACGTCAGCTGATGCGTTGGCTGATGACTATGCAGATGCATTGGCCAACGTGTATATCCCCATCTACACATTGGCTAACACATTTGCAGATGTCATCATCCAAACGTATCGTGTGACGTGAAGAGCCTAGCATTTGCTCGTCTGTGATAGAATATTTTACGTTGGCCCATGGCTATGCAGATGCGTTGGCGGCCAACGTGGAGTTATCCCCATCTACAAATTGGCTAACATATCTGCAGATGTCATCATCCAAACGCATCGAATGACGTGTAGAGACATTACGCATTTGCTCGTCTTGATAGGTTCAACGTCAGCCAATGCGCTGGTCACCAAATCCCCATCTCCAGTTTATTGTCAGTCTTTAACTCGCAACAAAGGGACTTGGCGTGAGTGCGCATCAGTCGTAGGTTGACCAACGTCCATTGATCCGTTGACATGTAATGCTCTTTCTTCAAAAATAACGTTACTACATTAAACTTGATGAGCAAATTGGCCATTAAGTTGCCCATGTAGGTCTTTAATGTAATTTAAATTAGTACTTTTAATGAACAAAATAAATACTGTGTTAAATAATTCATGGCAAGGCTGACACTAGTAAATTGCAATAATTATACAAATTTGATTTTCGATTAATCAGATAGGCCCTAACTATACCAATGTGTAAAATATGAAAAAGCTACATTCACTCCATTAGAAATTTCCCTTCGCTAAATCTAGGAATGTTATTGAAATAGATATAGACAAAATCTGGATTAAATACATAATATAAAATTGGAAACATGAAATACACAATATAAACTTAATCTAAGTGCAAATACAAATAAATACACCTTAAATTTCAAAAGAAATAATTTAGTTTAGGCATATCAGCTATTCACTCAAAGTGTTGTTATTGTCGATAGAAAATATAGTTCCATTCTAAATAAATAGGGAATAGGAATACATTAAATGATATCATATTGTGCTTTTTAATTAGTAACCTTCAAAGTAAAACCTTTATATAATTTTTTAGTGTTGCAGGACTATCCTTACATGTGCTTACAAGGTCTGACAATAAATAGTGCGTTATTCTCTAAATAAAAAGATTTTAATATAGCATAGCACAAAACAAGAAAAACTATAATAACATTGATACATTGCACTTTTATTGTCAATCTTGCTGATATTTATAAAAATACTAGTTGCACTGTTCGGTTACACCAAATAATTTTTTTTATTCATCATGCAGCTAATAGTCCCTGAGCCTCTGTCTCGCTCGCACGATATAACAAATTGTCAAATAACAATTAATAAAGTTTACTTTTTGGAAATGTGTTAAATTGAAAATTTTGCTCATATTTTTATACAAATTTTTAAAGTATAACCAGTTTGATACTTTATAAAATGGATGAGGCATGTTTAAAGATAGATATTTTTCATATAATTGAGAATGCCATTGTTGTTAAGGTAGCAAACTGGGAATACTTATAAAAATAGTTTAAAAATATGAGCTAAATTTTCACTTTAACACATTTCCTAAAAGTAAATTTTATCAATTGTTATTTGACAATAAGTTATTATCGTCCGAGTGAGACAGAGGCTCAGCGACTATTTACCTTATAGGTTAGCCTTTGACCACGATCTCGCGTGATGTTAAGTGACGATGCGGCCGTAGATGGTAGCAGACTAAACCTGGAAGGCGGGATATATGGATATATCCCTCCCTGGCTTCACTGAACATCATGTCAGAACACGGTCACTAAGACCACTTGGCGACAAGGTTTTGTCCAGTAAATACCTTGTGTTGTGATTTTGAACTGATAAATTTAGTTTAGGGCAATGCCCAATGCCCATCCCTCATTTGGCGGCTGTGACTCATAAACACGACGAAACGAAAGGTGAACAGTGACGAAAGTCATCATAATATTGCAACAACATCACGATATCGTCCAGAGTCACTTTCGCCCAATGTGGCATTATTATGGTGTGAAAAAGTAACAAACACACAAACTTTCACAGATTTACATCAATTGGGGCTTTTCTCACAAAGAATTATCAACTATTCATTTCTAGCATCGTGAAAAAAGCCAATAACCTAATTTAAAATAAGGAAAAAATCATAATTAATTGCATAAATTTCATCCATAGTCTTTTGTGTTCAGTGTGAATGAACAGTTTATTTCACAAAGGTGTTGTCAGTCAACTGGGGAATACTTTGGTCCCCGACTGAGGTCTATAATATGTGCCTCACTTCTTTGCCAGTTCGTTGGAGAGCCAGTCCAGTCCTTCGTAGAGCCCTTGGCCTTGTGTCGCACAGGTGGCTTGGATGTACCACTGCAAATAAAAATACATAAGATATACTAGAAAACTTAACAGGGTTGCCAGAATATACTCAAGATCGTGGAATGTTTGATAAACTATATTAGACATTGTATTTGTTTTCAATTTTTGTTGTAAAATATTTTTTTATATTGTACAATAATATTTTTCTGACCATTCTCTCTCACTTACAACCCGGGAACAGGGTTTTATTTTTAATAAGTGTTAATCGGGAAAGATATTATACAGCAGTAGAGTAAACCAAGGCTGGATGGAGTGGAAGACCATAAGACAGTCCTTTTCCACAGTATACCACAGTGACTAGTGACACATAGCATACTAAGTACTATACACAGCAGTGGATAAACACTGAATTGACATTTATTATGATTAAATAATAAAACTAATCAGGACAGAGGAAAATCATTTTTGAAAAAGAATAACATATCACACCCATATAAATTAAAAAAAACCACTAAATGTATTATAATCAACTGCTGTTCTGCCTAAAACATTAATCTTATCTTTTACATTTTCTTAGTGATTAAACTGAATTTGTTAATGGAGTTAGAGACATGTTTACTTACACGGCGATTCCTCAAATTGTTAAGGTTTAGAGCATTTGTGAGCTCCGATGCAGTCATCGCATTTGGCATGTCCTGTTTGTTAGCAAACACCAATATTACTGCTTCATTAAGCTCATCTTCTTTCAACTGAAAAATTGAATATTCTATTGTTACATCATAAAGTTGTCACATTAATAAGCTGTGTTGTTATTAAATTAGACAATGGATTATTTAAAATACATTCAATGTAGTTTATGTAGATTACAATATAAAGAGTTTATTTTACGTACCATATTCGCCAATTCATTTTCAGCTTCTGCTATTCTCTTGGTGTCACTGGAATCAACTACAAAAATCAGTCCTTGTGTGTTCTGATAGTAGTGACGCCACAGTGGCCTGATCTTGTCCTGGCCGCCGACGTCCCACACCGTAAAACTGATGTTTTTGTACTCCACAGTCTCCACGTTGAAACCGATCGTAGGAATCGTCGTCACGATCTCTCCCAACTTTAACTTATAAAGTATAGTAGTTTTACCAGCGGCGTCCAGCCCGACTGCAAAACAAACACATTGTTATCATAATTTCCCAACAAACTCTTGATGGACTCAAAGAATAGGTAAATTCTACGTAATCTTACGATGAGCTGTCATATTATTGATACTCACCCATTAGAATACGCATCTGTTTTTTGCCGAAAAGCTTTGTAAAAACACTAGATATTGTCAGACCCATGGTTCAATGAATTCTCAATAGCTTATCTACGCGTTAAAATATAAATTACACTGATTTTATAGCAAAAGCTATCTGAAATGCGATATTTAAAAAAACAAAGTTTTTGACTGACGACGATAGCACCACGCACGTCAGTCAACCACAGACAATGGTAAAAAGTAAAACGTCAACGTTTCAATGAATTTTGTCTATGGCTATAATCTATAAATCTTTGGTAAAATATCTAAAACGAGCATGGCATAAAAATTGAATTCTGTTTGCGTTCACTTTCCTGTTTTTCTTCACGCTGACTATTCGGCCCTGCAGGGCATGTATGTGTGTGTACTTCAGGGTGGGGGTGCTTTCCGCTCCTTACTTAGACGCTTATTTCGGCTCATCCAAGAAGCTTTCACGAAAATATAAAAGAAAACTCTTTATTGAACACCATATAAACTATAATATTATATGTGTATGTAATATTTATTAGTTTGTCAGTTAATTTTAAGTACTAATGTTTTCTTAGAATTGTCCATGATATTTGTCTGCACTCCTCCCATTATCTTGTCATTTTTTCCAGTAAACAAGTCAACTGGTAGAAAATGCTGTGTTAGCATTAAGTTAGTCCTAGCGTTGTGCTGAATAATAAAAAAATAAATAAGCAACATTTTAAAAAGATTATATACATTAGGAAAAAAGTGTTACAATCTGTATTGTAAAAAAAAAACTTGGGCTCACTATAAAAATTAAAAATCAAAAAATCTGTTGAAATTATGTATAGGGCCTATTAGCTATCGTCCACCCACTTAGACGTACATTACTGCGTTTGATATTTTGTTTATATTAATGAAGAGGTTTAAGCAAGTAATGTACGCATGTTTGTGGATTTTTTTCTATGGATTCTAGTGTTTTACTTGTGGGCGGACGATAGCCAATAGGCCGTTCACACGAAAAGATTGTTTTAAGGGTAGATACACAAAAAACAAAACAATTTAATAAGCTTTTGTGGATTACTTCGGTATCATGATAATATTTCTAAAATATCTCCAAAAATAAACTTCCATTGCCATTGGATGTCACGTACTCGTTTTAGGGTAAAACGTGAGCCATGACTAGGGGTGTTCGCAACGGCTTAATTTCAAAAACTTGATAAAATGTTTTGTTATTTTCAAAACACTGTTTTTTTTATTCGTTGTAATATAACGAATGAGTTTTACCTGCGAGCGCACGCCGCGCCGTGAGCTCGCTCGTTACAATGGTACATATTTAATTCACACAACTTAAAAGTTCAACGTCTTTTCTTGCAATTTACGTACCTACCTAAAGAAATTTTAACTAAACCTACTCACATAATATCACAAAAGTCCAAAAAGAAAGTTCCTAAAACACTGAATATTGTCCGTCACACAATTCACAATATCAAGAATTACCTACCTAAAATTGTTCAATCCGCACTAAAACTTAATGTGAATATATCAAAAACCACAATCATTCGTTTATGATATAACGTCGCGCAATAACACATGCACCCGTTTCGATTTATCGATTCGCACTGATTGATTGTGATAAAACTCAAATTAAATAAAACTATAGTACTGTTGACTGTTACTGTTATATTAAAACCTAAACAACTCAAAACCAAACGGAAAAAGCGTGTATGGCAATGTGTTTCTTACGCAGTGATATTAGAGCATATATTTGCACGTGATATTCATTCAACTTTCAACCACTTGTCTCAACGTAAGAAGTTTCGGAGTTGATATACCAAATTGAGCTGTAGCTGCACGCGTTTAAAGCTTAATTTAGCTTGTGAAATATTTTTGGCCCAGAATACTATTCCAAATTGAGCCGTATAATAACAAGCTTAGAGCTTAATTTGGCTTGTGAAAAATGTTATGCTCAGAAAATTATTTTTTAAATTTGTTTTCAATTCCGGGTCGGAGTTTGGCCGCACGTCTGTGCATTTGCCAATGAAATAATTTGTAAATAACAGGTTGGTAAAAATAAAAAATAAAAATAAAGTCGCTTGAATCAAATAATGAGTTGTATAGTTTAATTTAAATAACAGTTTAATATATCTGTTACATAATATAACGAACACCCCTAGCCATGACCACCACGATCAAACCACGACTCACAATACCAACACACAATACAATACGTTGGCTTTATAATCTGTGATTTTCAACGTAATTCTCTGTAATTCTTGACTTGTCTATGACATAATATTGTGACATTCAAAGAAAATATGACGTTTATCACAACCAATAGGAGTCCGATTAGAGTTTTGCTGTCATGCGTCGTCATAGAAACGTTTTAATTTAGAAAGAAATGTTTTAATTTTTTGGCCGGAATCGACATGGAGATTATCGAAGGTAAGCTTAGAAACATAAAATTCACATATTACTTAATGTTTTACAAGGCAAAAACTTAATAATATTTGCGCGCCTAAATAAATAAATTTAAAATTAAAAGCAGGTTTCGTTCGCCCTTCGACCTTCGAAGGACTTTGTTAGGAAAGGATTTGTGTTGTGAGTTGTGATTAGCTTATTGAATTTATAAAAAATACAAACATAATCCTTAATATTCCCTTTAAATTCTTTAGTTTTTAAAACAAGTTTAAGGCAGATCTTTAAAGAAATATATGCTGCATTGCGACAGGTTTTTCTGAATTAAAAATTAATATGTTTTACATAATTCTGTTGTAAGAACACTTTAAAATTTAGAAGATTACAGTAATAGTGGTGTGATTTCTTTATGTATTTTATGATTATTTAAAAAATTATCATATTGCCTGCCTAATCTACTTGCGACAATTATATTTTTATATTGGTCTATCCTACCACCCCCTTTCACAGCTAATGATATACCTAAATCACGACAAAATTCACCTACTTGCAACTATTGAACTAGTTTTAGTGTAATTTCGTGCTTGAGAACGGGCTACCTTTCTGCCTGTATTCTGTATCAACTGATAGAAAAAAAAACTTCGGAATTAGACGTGTTCTACACCTACAAAATTAATCGCGTGTGTGCTTTCGTATCTACTAACTCTTAACACGTTCGTTATAATTATTATTACTCATGATTCATGATCAGATAGGAATTTACTATCTACCTATGATATAGATACCTAACTAAGTACCTACTATTGGTAGGCAACATAAATTAATTGAAATCTCAATAAAGCCTAGTGGTGTAAACTTAGGCACTAGGCATGCCATTCCAATCAACATTGTTCACTTTCAGTACAAGGTGAGCCAAGTGCCAAGTAGGTAGGCTCATGGCACAGCAAACATGGTAACTCGTACACACGCCTATGTTTCTATGGCCAGTAAATAATGCAATGCCGCGCAATAGGCCACACTTACGTCATTTGAAACTTAGACATATTATGTTTATATAGGATGTAAACAAACACAAAGGTTTAGCGCGTTTTCATTCGTACGGCGAATCGCCGCATCGTCTATGCTTAGCCTATGTTTACAACTGCATGGCTTTACGAAGTCAAGTCTAGCAAACACATTTTAAGTTTAAAATGCCCTCATAGGTGTCATGTGAAAAACTACGTTTATTATCCGCCGAAAAATAAATGTACTCGTAAAATGAGCGTTACGAGTACATTTATTTGTTCACCGCACCGCTTTGCCTGATGTCAGGTGATGAAGCATACGAAATGAGTTGAGACTAATACAAAAACACGGAGATCTACCGACCATCGATTTTACACTAGACACTAGGTAAAGCTGGTACTAGGTAAAGTTGATGGAAAACCAAGCATCAGCTATCATGAGGCCCGTATCGCTTAATATCAGGCCAAAGTAGTACCTATTTATTTAACGTAAAAAATACATGCGTCGCCTGATACGTAGCAGCAGGAAGACTATTGGAACGTAGCTGTAGCGTACGTCTGAAAGCATACTAAAGGAAACTCTAAACGATTACGGGCGTATTTTTAATAGCAGTTTCTAATTTTGGTACAGGGTTAAACAAAGCAGCGCTTGTAATGCACTGCCCGAAGACTGTCTTGAAGATAATGCTTTAAAATTAGGATAACAAACCCTCTAATTTTATATTAAAACGTATCCTAAGCTGTGTACACTATGGCCAACCGATAAGTTAAATTCCAATAGAAAATCGTTGTGAAGGAATGCTCTCAGAATGCTTTCCGCTTTGGCAATCATTGAAGGCAATTGGGAAGTCTGTTTCGGACACTCATCAAATGATAGCGTTTCCTTAGCCCCCCGACGTTAGAGAGCTTCGGATATTACTTTTCGCACTACGTCCGGTCCGAAGCCATCATGTCGATCTTGGTACTTACTACTATCGCTACTTTGGTCCGTAATCAGTCCGTCTTTAATTCGATGTCAGAAAAGAAATCAAATGGTTGTAGCGTAAGCAATGAGATTAGTGTAATGTCCTATGCCTGGCTGGAAATCGGACTTGACTGGTTGGATGTAGTGCAGAAGTGTTCCAAATCTTACTTTATACTAGCTGACCCGCGCGCACTTCGTTGCGCGTGACAGTCAATAAAGCGAAAGTTTGGTGCTGCCATTTAGGATTGTATTTCCATCTCCGCGATTTTGTGAGCGTAAAATAGTTTTAACCCAGTGGGTAGTGAATAATATCGGACTGGGTATATCTATGAAGTTTTGTTTTGCTATCGCAGGAACCAGTCCTGTGTCCTTTCCCGGAGGTCAAACTATCTCGGTTTAACGGTTGTTGATTGTCTTCACAAATTTTCACGCCTCTTTTCAGGAATTAGAACTATTTGTGGTCCTTTCCCGGTAACCCTTAAACTTATCTCTACTGTAATGTACCTAAACCTAAGTTAAATTATAATTATTGGTTACCAATTTCTCACACTATCTTTCTCACGACTCAAATCAATTCTGTGATTCCTGAATTCCCATTAAAACTCTGACTCTCCTTCCTCCTGCCTGTAATACTGATTCTCCCTAATAGTTAATTTCTGACATAAAAACTATTCAATAACTTTCCATGCAAACGTTTTTCGGAAATAATTCCCGTTCTCCTGGGAATTTCACAAAATCCCTCCTTATTGGTCGCCTACGTTATATTAAGAATACGTTGACCAAATTTTAGCTAAAACGAAGAAGCGGCTACCGATTTCCTACACAAACTGCATCCCCCCCTTTCCTCCCCTTAAAGGTTGATTTCTGGGATAAAAAGTGTCTCGTATCATTTTTTATGACTCAAACTAAAGGTTGTATCAAATTTTAGCGTAATAGATAGAGTCAACGGTTCTAAATTTCATTTTGTTGCAGCTATTTCGAAATTGATTTGATTTCCATCCCCGCGGCGTTGAATTAGTATACATAGTTATATTTCCTCCCGCTCTGGATAGCGAAGAAAATCGAGCCAAGTATTTCTATGCAGTTTTTTTTCGCTACCACAGGAAACAATCCTGTGTTACTTTCCTGGAATTCAAAATATTTTAATACAAAATTACAGCTAAATCAATTTAGCGGCTATTGATTCCTTTTTCCAGAATTCCTTATTCCATAAAACTATTTGTTTTCCTTTTAACTATCTATATTGGGAATTTAAGCTAAATCGGTTCCTCATGCCTCATACTATCATTCCCGAGACTCAAATCGATTCCGTGGTTCCTGTAGGTATGCCCATAAAACTCTGACCTTAAAAGTGAGGGAAGGTGAAAGGCCCTTTCACCTATATGCATTGTTGACTTAAGGAACTAAGACTAAGGGACTATCTCAATTATGTCCTTTCTTTTGGCTCAAGCTGTATCTATTTCGAATTTCTGCAAAATTAGAGCTGCGGGTACTAATTTCCCATAAAAACACCGATCCCCCTTTCTCCCTTTAAGCTTGGTTTCTGTAATAAAAGCTATTCCAGGCCTTTTAAGAGTCTCCAATTAACAACAAAATCACAAAAAGTAAAGAACAATTTTATTTTCTACAATTTTCAGTTTAAATGTTCATATTAGGGATTTAGAATTTAGATATTTAACGTGCCTCACGATTTTATTTTTCAGCTTTTTAGTACACTGTATTCAACATGTCAACCCCATTCATTTGATACCCATATTGATGAGATTAAAAAAATTGGTTATCCGCTATTTTGTAGCGAGTGCCATCTTTGATTTTTATTTTGTATAGTGCACTGTATTCTAGTTATCAAGTCCTTTCATTTGATACCCATATTGATTGGAAAAAAAAATGTAATCCGCTTTTTTGTAGCGGCGGCCATCTTGGATTTAAAATAATTTTAAATATACGTAATTATATTGTCACCAGAACCAAAGGCGTACACCAAATTTCATTTGAATCGGTTGACAGGAAGAGGGCGAAATTTCAAATTTGCGATTTTTTTTTACTAAATTTGACCCAAGAATAAAAAATAATAAAACAAACGGAGTGAGCTAAATAAAACCGTTTAAAATAATAAAAAATGATATTAGAAACCTCAATAATTGAAGACCTATCCGTAATCCGTAGATACCTAAAACGTATGGGTTTGATGAATAAAATGAGTTTTAGTTCTATGGGGAGCCCAAAAAATATTTTTTTTCTATTTTTGTGTGAAAAACTTAATGCGGTTCACCGAATACATCTACTTACCAAGTTTCAATCGTATAGTTCTAATAGTTTCGGAAAAAAGTGGCTGTGACACATGGACGGATGGACGGACGGACAGACATGACGAATCCATAAGGGTTCCGTTTTTGCCATTTGGCTACGGAACCCTAAAAACCACCTCAACAAAAAAAATAACTTTAGAACTTCCGAAGACTTTTATTAAATAAGGCATGCAAACGAATTTACTCACATAAAGTTAATAAAATAATAATAATTCAATTAGACAAACTCAACATAAAATTAAGGACAATGATTTTTCTGATTATGTGATGGAACTTTAAAGTGAATATATATAATATATCTAATATATAAAATTCTCGTGTCACAGTTTTCGTTGCCATACTCCTCCGAAACGGCTTGACCGATTTTGATGAAATTTTTTGTGCTTATCCGGTATCTGTGAGAATCGGATTTATAATAAAATTATATATTTATAATAAAACAATTATTATTTTGCTATCTCAGTGTAACTCTCATATTAACTTTTAATCATTCCTATTAATTATTTATATGGCAAAACAACGTTTGCCGGGTCAGCTAGTTATTTATAAAATTATTCAACAAATATGGTATATGGTATGTAATAAAATAATTAATATCAGGTATTTTAAAGTTACATTAATTTTATAGTAATTATTAAGTGTTAAATTTTTGACTCGCAGTCTGTAAAACTCTAGGATTCAGGAATAACGACATGGATTGTTGACCGCCCTTTGGCATAATTTATTTATTTAAGGACATCCAACGCAGGAAACACATTACAATTAAAAGTCTTAAGGCTATTATGTCTTTAGTCTGTGTGATCCTACAATTATAGGATGCCACAGCATGCACAACTAAACATAATACTAATAAATAATACTACATAATAGCAAAAAGGTTTGGTTTCATAAGTCGTTTAAAAAGGTACTCATGTCCAACAAATCGCTTGCGAGTTTTAACGACGAACAGCGCCATCTAGTTTCATAATGGGTAAAATAGTGGCACATCGGAAAAGAGTTTGTATTTTGTATGTGTTCTTTATAAAATATGTTTTTGAGCGTTAAAAACTATTCAAAATCAATAAATAAATGTCCTTTTTGGAGTCTAACTACATACATCCATATCAAATAGGGCTAGCGGTTACTGATTTCCTATACAAAATTTGACTTCCACTCTAAGGCCAATTTCAGGGTTAAAAACTGTCCCATATCCTTTTTAGAGGCTCAAGCTATATCTAAACCAAATTTTAGCTTAATGGGGTCATTAGTTACTGATTTTTCATTCAAACTTTGACCTCCTTTATCCCGCCTTAGAGGTTGATTTCTGGAATAAAAAGTATCCCATATCATTTTTTACAACTCAAACTACCTTTGTGCCAAATTTTAGCTCAATAGGATCAGCGGTTCTAAATTTCCCATACAAACTTCGACCCCCCCTTTACCCCCCTTAAAAGTAAATTTCTGACATAAAAAGTATTCAAAGTTTCTAATCACAATCCCAACAATCATTTCACGAAATTTCAGCTCAATCGGTTCAGCGGTTACGGATTTGCATACAAACGTTTTTCGGGAATAATTCCCGTTCCCGGGGGAATTTCGCAAAATCGCTTCTTATTGCACGATGAAGTTTTCCAAAAAATACGCTGTCCAAATTTCAGCTCGATCCGTCCAGCCGTTTGGGCTGTGCGTTGATAGCACGAAAGTGTACGAACGATTTTATATAATAAGATAAGTAAATCTTTAGATTGATATAACTCTTTTATTTAAAAACCGATTTGACTAAAACCAACACTAAAGTTCAAGTAGAGAAAACTGCAACGTATTAGTGAAAATTTTATTCAAATCGGTGGTGTTGTTTCACCTCACCAGTGACACAAACTATTTACAAATTTAGCCCAAATTAAACTAAAGGTCTACTTTCGTTTACAGGCATATCGATAGATGGCGTATTTTTAGTTTGTCGCACTTTTTGCTTTTTGATTTTTTTGAATTGAATTTACTTTATATTCTATTACTTTTACTTCAAAATTTTGATGTAAATTAGGGGCGATGTGTCCGATATAAATGATTATTATTTATTTTATTATTTTATTTTACGTTTCCCTAGGAAAAATTGACAAAATGTTTTACGATCTAGATCGCGCAAGCGACTTTTTCGCGTCGTTTTGTTCATATGCGTATTTTCACAGTTCACCTTAGTAAAGGATCACAATGAATGGGGAGAAATTTCCATTCTTATTATATGTATGGATTTTGTTAATAGACATAACTTCTACCTTCATTTAAAGGAATATAATGAATAGCCACAAAACTCCCATTCATATGTGTCCTGAAAAACTTGGGTAAAAAGTAAAAATACCATAATTCTAAAGATCTTAAAACCAGACCAGATAAATAACTTTTGAAAAGACCTGAGTATAGTGAACCGCTCATTAAAACAGGCATCATGCCATTAAATGAGAAATATTAATAAAATTACGTCACCTGTCCTTGTGCCAATACCTGTTTGCCGTTATTATTTTTAATTATCCAAAAGCGCTCGTATCTTTGCAAATGTGCCATCAAAAATAAAACCTGTTTTTGTGTTTTACCTACCACAGTGTTTCCAAAAACGTATGAACCTTTAGCGAAATAAACCCCACCTCTTAAGTGACAAAACCACCACTTATTATGCGCTATGATTAATTTAAGTTATTATTCTTATAGTATTCTTATCTTATCTTAAGTTGTAGTATTCATCTTCGTTAGTCTATCACAAAGATGATGCGAGAGTGCCACTGAGTCGTTTTAGTATACCCATGCATTCGTCTTGCACGTGGGATCCAACATAACCCTCAATGATCCCGCAGATCCCCCCGTGTAACTCGCTTTTTCTTAGCGTAACGAGGAATACCTTTTTTTTTATACAACGAAGTAAGAAGACGAGCAAGACGCTCTCCTGATGGTAAGAGATAACGCTGCCCATAATTAGTACAGTGCTACCCAGTGCACTGCCGCAACGCTTCCTACTTGAGATTCATAAGATGTTAAGACTCCTCAGCCCAGTAATTTCACTAGCTACAGTGCCCTTCTACAGAAGCACAGTAATGTTTGCACATCACTGCTCAGGCGGTAGGATAACTGGCACTGTTGGAGTACCCACCTAGTCGACCTCCTGCAAAGGAAGTCAACCCTTGGTACCCTCTTTCATAACCTAATTTATCCACGTAGTATCAGCGAAAAATATCTTATCTTCTAAATATATAAAAGGAAAGAGTGACTGATTGACTGATCTATCAACGCACAGGCCAAACCACTGAATGAATTCGCTTGAAATTTGGAATGTAGATAGGTTTTATGATGTAGACCTCCGCTTAGAAAGGATTTTACCACGCGGGCAAACCCGCGAGCACAAGCTAGTACTTAATAATTTTCATCCATTTTAGTAATAGTAGATAATGAATAACTGGACCTCAAATCAGCGAGAGTCTAATAGATAAAGTTGTACTACCTACTTATATAGTTACACCTACTTATTGAGCTTGCATATCTAATTTCCATAAATCACAAACTCAAGTTATGTAAGCTCGAGATCAGAGATCTAGTATTACGAAGATGTTACCTTAGGAATTAGGAACAATGGGTGATTATTTTGCGCAATCATATTGTAATTTAGAATAATTTGTATTCTTATTTGTTTCATTCCAATAGCTTCTCTGGTGTGTTATTTCTTAGTAGAAATAATTTTTAAAAAATCACGATTTCAACTTTTGTTCAAAAGGTCGAATACTTACGTGCACACGCGATTCAATTAGCTACAAAGAAATATTGTTTAAAGTTCTATGACAAATTAACCAACAAATACAAGACGCAACAAAGAACCTATTTAAAAAAATGTCCATATAAAATAATTATTTTAAATAATGTCGAGAAATCCAAAGCCTCATATCACGAATGGTTCAGTCAGAATATTTGTAAAGCAAGTTAATGGCCCTGCCTTGAACTTAGTCTCACTCATCACGCAATTGCAAAGTTTCATAATTAACATTTTTTATTCTCGTCCGCATCCACCCAATTACGTAAAGATTTTAATGACATCTGTATTCTGATTTATATTCAATCTTCTTTGTTGTTCTTTTATAGATAAAGGTAGGTAATATAATATGTGTAGCTCTTCATGATCAGATTTCAATTGTCTACTGAGCGTAAGGCTCCTTTTGATTTGTGCAGTATCCCTGGTCTCTAGCTATTCTCATCCAGCTGCTTTTGATGTTGTCCGCCTGCCATGCCTTCAAACGACCCGGAAATGTCCCACCGTTGGTTGCCTATCATTCTGTTAAAGTTTCACACTAGGTACCTGCCATCACAACGCGTAGCCACTAGGGTGTCCCGTCGATATATGAGAGAACTTATTGTGAAAGCTTCAAATTTTTCACTTTACTAGCCACGTGTCCCAACTCTCAACTCCACTTTCTTCATGTAACCTACCACTTACTCTATTTAACTTGAAATATTGATCTCTTACTGTAGATTCTCTTATTGTAGTATTCTCTTACTGTCTCAAGCGGAAAAAACGACGGCATAAATGGCGTGTAGACAGGATCTATTGATACACGCTAAAACGCATTAGCAGACGTTTTCCACGGTACAAAAATCAAACTGTGCAAAGCTTGTATAATTTAGGTATATCGGCATAATCTCTTGGTATTTACGTAAACGCGTGAAAGCTAAATTATTCTGTAAGCTTTATGTAATTTTACATCAAATCAATTCGTTCTTAGAAGTGAACAATTAAAACTGACATAATATTTGACTTCAGCTCGTCAATGCTAAAAGGCTAGAATCCATTGTAATGAGGAAAAGAAACCAAGACTCTGCCCGTACTCTGCTGCCATTCGCTCAGGGAGAGGTAGAGCTATGTAGAGCTGCAGCTCTGTAGCTTTATAGTGATTAGCGAGTAACTCTCCTTCATGTGCCTAAGTGACTTGGTCAGTCATTAGGTGATGTGGTTAAAATTTCAGATCAAAAGTAAAAATTTAAAGGGTTTGTCTACGTTAATGTCCATGCACAATCGTGAATATAATATGACAAAGTGTAGCGTCAATTTAAGACTAGGTAAGAGACACCAGTCTATCTATCCACATACGCAACGCCTCGCGTTATATCTATACATCAGGGCCATGTCATCCCATTACTTGCATAAAAAGCTAAAGTTCATTTCATTTATCAATGTAGCGGTTTCCTTTTCATCGAATGAGTGTAAATAAGCAACAGTAACGGTTTTTTGTTGCGAAGCCTTAACGAACACACTAAAGATACTAATGATCGTCTAACAAAGTCGTCAGCGAACTTTCGAGTCATTTCTATTGTGGATAGCATCTTAAATGCGGTTGTAAAACATTAATTCACTTTAAATTGATAAAAGCCTGTAGAATGATATGCCGATTTGGCATTCTTTGAATTTAATACTACCAGTTTGTTCAGGTTTCGTGCTTCGTGGAATCTTGTTAGGTACCTACTGATTAACTATTACCGGATATAGATTAAGCTTTTAATAAACTTTATTGTGTACGTATGTATGTTTAAAGTAATATTAAAAAGGGCTGTTATATCTATCGATCAATAAATTTGGATATCAGTTTTAATGCAAATGAACGAGACAAGTTCTTATTTTAGTTACTTTTACTTTGAATTTACAGTAACGTTTCTAAAGCTCACTTAACTTTTTCGTACCGGAAGAATCCCCATATTGGTATTTTCTACAGTCGTAGTACGAGGTTGTGTTGAAAGGTGATAAATTTGACGTGACACGACGGGAAGATGTACTGTTCAATATAAATTCACCTTTTGTAGAGCCTTGTAAAGCTAAATGGGCACCTATTTAGCTTGAATTACATAACACAAACAATAGACCATTCACCGTCAATATCGACTTATCGCGTAAATCAATAGCACATTTTATACCACTTGTAACTTTTATCTTCGCACCACTTTTACTTTTTCCAGAAATAAATGATTTATTAAAAGCAAAGATCACAATCTGAGCTGTCAAATGCATTGGCAACAAGAATTCGGAGCATCTAATATAATAAATTGTACTTTTTGAATCATGATTTCGTTATTTAATAAATCATATAACGTGAAAGTGTTTCGATCACGGATCACGATATCCATTCAATTCACACAGTTTGAAGTATGAAATGTATGTTCAGATTATGTTACACTGTTATCTGATCTAACTAATAAAAGGATTTCTCAATGCAATAAGCGTCTTTAAAGGGACCATGAAATCATCAAAATCAAAAAGCATTTATTTGAGTGGGCTACAGTGAAGTTTTTTTTTGCAAGTAAATTTTTATAATGTAGTTTTTTAAGACTTTTCATTCGGAAAGTATCTCTGAGAGAAGAATGAGCAAGGAACTCACAGGAATTATTTTTTAAGGGCATCGTTGTCTTCTGGGTAGGTATTGGCTAATTTCATAATAAGCTTTCTAGTTAATACCATAACTTTGGAAGTGTGAAACGATTAGCAAAATTAGGTTTTGTTGCAAGCATTGGAGCATCTATTTTCTTTTACCCTCATATTGGCCTAAATTCTGTGATAGGGGCCATCGTTAATAATATACTTATTCTATGCTTTTCATAGAGCAGAATTTGCGCATCGGTAATGTCCGTGTTTGTTGCAGTTGAAGTCCGAATAACGTATTTGAGAATTGGCAAATATACATGAATAGAGCAACTTCACAACGTCGTATTTGGGCGAATAGGGCATATTACACGCGAATACGAACAGCGATGTGAAGTGCCACCGTTACCTAAATTTTTTTGACCACATTCATTGGGACCATAGTCATTGTAGCTTTAAATTCAATGTTGTGAATCGCATACATATATTATATACTATGCGTCGGATGTGTTAGCGTGTGGGCTTTAACGCCTACACGAACCTTACGCTATATGCTTTAATCATAATAATATGTAGGTATTTGTATGATTGCCAAAGCAGTGTTCATATTTTTTATATGAACTTTATACCCACTTTGGCTTAAATCTCAATATAAGTTTGCTCAGGTGTTGCTGATTGCTGCAAAAAATATATGCAGAAATATCTTTTTTGTTGAATGATTAGAGATAGTAGGTATTTTCTCTATGGAGATAGTTAAACATCGTTATATTCAAATTAAATATTTTTAAATAGTAAAATAACGCGAATCTTAAACTTTCTTAATGAATCATTACAAGCTTTATATTACTTTCACCTGTCTGTTGTCTGTCTGTCTGTCTGTCTGTCTGTAATCAAATCTTGCAAGTTTAATTTGACCCACTTCCCGGTTTCCAATTGAGCTGAAAATTTGCATGCGTGTGTAAATCCGATGACAATGCAATATTTTTATGACATCGAGCTTATCTGATGATGGAGCTGGAAGGTGGCCAAAGGAACTCTGTCATAAAACAACGCAACCCCATCGAGTTTGGGCTCATTTGATTCGTCTTGACGAGTACTTTATGATGCAAGATGATAATAATAATTAAAGCTTGTTTTTAAAAAGTATTTTTAAAATTTCACTTGTTTTATCTTTAAAATTTTGCATGTTAATACAGAAATATCTGAACACAAAGGCCACTTTTCAACGTGTCAAATTGCCAGGCACAGCTATTGTATATTTTTATTGCTTTATATTTTTTTAACTATATTTTTTTTTGTTGAGACTGAATTAATAACGCCCGTCTCTCATATTTAATAACAAGTTATCTAGTGCCTTAAATGTTTTAAATTACTTGTATTGTTGCTTGTACAATTGATTTGAACGATTGCGTCCAGCTGTGTGCCATTTTTTTGATTCGCACTTACATTTATTACGTTATTTATTGGTCTTGTAAATTGTGTAATTTAATACTTAAACTAATGTTTACTGTCAATGAAGAAAGTGCGTTTATTACAATTAACTAGGCAGTACCTACATACTTTGTAGAAGTATTTTATTGAACTAAATATAATGTTGGGCAGAAGCTTGGGATAATTTAGACAAAATAATTAGTAAGTAGCTTCGTAGCAAGTCATATGGTATTTTATTTAAAAATTTTCTATTTGTATTGCTCTACAATATACATTCTTTAACGGATAGAAGAGGCGCATAATTCATTGGAAACATAAGACGTAGATAGGTACTATCTATCAATTATTTTAATTTCCTTGGAGTTTTACTAAATATTTCAGGCGTTTAATTTAATAAGTTTGCTATGCCTCTTACAACAACCTGCAATTTAAAAGTGGTCAAACTCATGCAAACAAGTCTGAGACGCACATCAGCCGCATCATCACGACTATGTTTTAAAGATTTTTCCTGTGTATTTACTGTAATCCCATTAGCTAACAGCTATCAAGTCCAATCGAATAACAATCCATCTCATTACCATTACGTTGCGTAATTACTCCCGACTCCGCAGCGGGAGCGTTAGCTGATCCTACAGATAAAATGTATTAGGATAGAAACCGCGATTTCCCGTCAGTTTGTATGAAAACCAAACGTGTCACATTTTCTTCGCTTTACCCTCAATTACACTGTACCTACTACGAACTACGGTGCACTATGAAAAATGCGTGTACTAAAGCCGCGTCTCCAGCTCCTGTTTTGGTTCAAAGATTCAATATGAGCATGACAAGATCCAAAAAAAATCTCGGCGATTTTGACATATTTAAAGAATACGAACAGTAGACATAAAATTGCGATCTACCTATGTACAAATCTACAAAGGGAAAAGTTAATAGAGGTTAACAAGGAATTCATATCGCTCATCGCCTCATCACATTGCATAAACGCAGACAAGGCCGGCGAATGTGAAACAGCTTGAGAGAGAAAGAGAGGAAAGTTATGAGACTCATAGGAAATTTGCTGTCTGCAGTGCTCAGTGCAGCATCACATACAGTCATATTTTTGGATTTGGATGTTGTCATGCTCATGTTGAATGTTTGAACCAAAACAGGAGCTGGAGACGCGGCTTAACGTAAACATACGCAAAGATTTCTTTATGGAAGCGTAGCGTAACAGCAGGTTATACATAAAGCGTTTCACATGGCACTACGAATACAGAGATCGAAAATGCTTTAAGGAGAGTTGTTCCATTTACTTTAAACACGCAATGTAGTCAAATTCTTGGCATCCACTCTGATACAATGTCTTTGACTGATCCACTAACGCAAATAAACCCTAGTAGTTTTATAAACGGTCGGATATTGGCACCATCAATCATGCATTCTTCTTCTGACCTGCTTTCCTTACAAACTTGATACTATCAGCTTAAAATGTTAAAGAGGTTCTCATTTTGTCTGCATTTTTGGTCAGCTACGTGCTTACGCAGCAGATTCGTTGTTGAATCGATATAATATACCTTTGTATTAAATTGGTCCTCGTCAATTCCTCCTTTTCTCTAATTCCTCAATTATGAAAGTCACATTGGAAGATATTTTCTAGAGATCATGTCAGTTTTTTTACTGTTGAAAAAATGACAATGTTTCATTATTAAAAGTCCGTTATAAAAGCTTGTTAGTCATTCCCTTTCCCTCGATTCTACGTTTGCTGTTTTCTGATACAGTTTAATTCATAAATAATAAACCCTTTTACAGCTATCGCGTGGGTTGCGCTGTGTTTTGATGACAGAAGCATCCGAATATGTTCATTATTAAGGTGACGTTTGGTGGTCGACTACAGGCGATGCGTGGCACGCGACTGCGACACAGATGATAATAATCTACCTGTTTACTACCTACGAACAGCGGTTTTACCTACCCGCTGAAACGCACCCTATGTGCTATTCCAGGGGATACCTTTCCTATGTATCAAATTTCTGACAAGATTGCTCATCCGTTCACGCGTGAAGCGGTAACAAATACACATCAATATTTAAAAAGTAGCCTAACAAAGACATTTATTACTAACATCGGCCTTTAATTGCCCAGTGTAGGAAGGCGTCTTTGTTTTTGCCATTGGTATTGTCTCTTGCCGATCTAAACTCAAAAGGCCCGGACTAAAAAAATACCCAAAAAGTAACATCGCTTGCGACTAGTCGCTGGTACTCGGCTGCGAAACAGCACCTTTAATCTGCTACCTATATCCTAGCTGACCAAATTCACGAATTTCATTGATATTTTAATCCCCAATATGCATTATAACAACGGTTTCTTTTTGTCTTGATGGAAGGCGACAAATACCTTATTTGCAACCTTCACAAATGACTAGAATCTAGATGAATGGAATATACGAGTATGTGTAGACAAACTGGTTTTGCCAATAGGGGTTTTTGCGGTGTGCGTTGCTAATGGTCAATAACTAATTAAACCTGACTTGTAGAATTTGTAAATACTAGAATTCAAGTTTCTGAATCCGGGAGGAATGCCATTCTAATGATGGAGAATTTAACGAACATTGAGGATAAACATCACTTGTTCTTTGAAAAAGGTGCGTAAGGATTTCTTTACGGGAGCCAATCTGCAAGCGTTTTCAATTTTACCTACTTGACCAAAACCTTTTAGAAGTCTAGAGTCTAGGCCTGTGAGTAACTATAGGTCCAAATGTTTACTAAGTGGACTAAACTGACGTTCAAATACATCAAATTACCACAACTCGCAATAAGCTCACATACTCTCTGGTCTCTATCACATTGAAGTCACGTCTTTAACATTACATGCACGGATGCAAGTCATCATCCGCTCAGAAAGTACTGTAAACGCGGTTGTCTATTTATCTTCGTCTCACATTGTTTATTTTAGCTGTCGTCGCGATTCGCGATGAAGTGGCTAGCGGCTAGGCTTGAGCTTTCGAGATATTATGGCAATTTTGTCACTTTACTGCCAATTTTCTCTGTGAAAGGAGAAGTTAGGATTTCAAATGATAAATTTCTTAAAACTTTGCCTCTAATAAAATACCAGTAGGTATATTTACTAGTGGTAGGATTCAGCCGTGGTTAGTTACAACTGGATAAAACCGTGTCGCCAACACTGAACTATTGAGTTCTCTTATGGTCGTTATTATCCGTATTCTGTGAACCCAGGAAGGGTTTACTCCTACTAATGAATCGACAATGCGTTCGCAATGACTGATACCAAGCAATAGCACAGGCGTACCTATATTGTTTCGTTAGAATTCTGGTATCGTTCACTTATTACGCGATTAATATTTATACAGCTCGTATAATAATGATTATCGTGTAATAAACCTTCATTACCACTTACCACCCACCAGACCTACGTGGTTGTTATAAAATTTCAATAAATTGAACACCTGTAATTTTTTCTTGAAATCGGGGAACGTAATATAAGTTCTCATGACTCGAATTACTCATGATTTAATGAAGTTACAAAATTCGCATTATTATAACGAATCCTTTGTTTCTTCGCTAAATGGGCAGACCAAGACAACTGATACTTGTTACATCAGCCTCGTATCCCAAGAATAATGAAAACTGTGTCATGAACAGGTTTTAAGTAAATTTAATATCACATCTTTTGTTTCGTGTAACTTAAATCGAGTTCGTCCACAAACCAAACAGCCGGCTGGTCTGCTTAATATGGAGCGTCCATTGTCTGGGTTTTTGTGCACAGTGACGTCATTTGAGCCGTGAATGACTATATGATTACCACAGACTATAGTAATAAAGACACCGTGTTTTATACTCTCCATCAACCTTACAATAGGCCCCTTCCATTAGACACATTAAAGAAATCATCAAATCATTGCGAACCTAATTATCTAGCTTGTCGTATGCTTGTGTGCCTACATGTCTTAGATTTGCTAGTATTCGACTTTGTTCTTTTCTATTTGCATTGTCGCAACAGATATTTTTATATCGTATTAAAAGCACTGACTTCATTTATTAATGTTTTTGGTATCCGGTAACCTACTAACTACTTACATAGTGATGCCTGTTCATTTGTGAGTATTGATGGATCATTGTAGCCTTTACTTTTTCTGTAGGTTTCCAATGAGATGTGCACTAGATTTTATCGATTCTGTGTCAAGCATTGTAATCCATTCATATCGTGTTGCCTACACCGTTATGTCCTCAAACGATCTGCAATGTATGCATGATCAGGGATCTAGAATCTAGACTCGGTCATGTCGCGTGTTGGATATCAAATTCACCTTTCTGCTTTCTAGAGCATTTGAATTTGCTAATTCTGAATTAAATCATTTTTTTAAATCGATTTTAGGACAACTCTCTTTTACAATCTTTTCGGGGTTATGCTGTAAAATTGCTTCTACATTATACATCTAAATTCATTTTAAACTCTCATTTTGATCAAGCATCATAGTGACTGGTCCCGTGTTCCTCCGACTGACTATAAATGTATCGGAGAGAAATTGATTGAATGCAATCGCAATCACTTTGGACTCTGGAGTCCAAACCCCCTTCATCTGGATGAAGGGGGCAACGACCATGTCAGGCATAATGATGCGTGCCATATGTAATAAGTTTTACATAAGCCAGGCCGGTACCGAGACTGAGTCGGGATGCGCATCCATGCGTGAATCTGGAGAACGGTCGGACGCGCGCCATTGCGTGCACTCAGGTTCGCAGTTTGGAGTTAGGACGTGAAAGGGGTCCTATGTTTCACCTTTCTATACTTTTTCTACCTATATTATCATTTATGACTCATTAGGCAGTTACAGTTTATACTTTTCAATAAATTAGAAGCTCACCGATTAACGTTGTCATGCTTGGTCCGTAAGTCCGTGGTGAAATTTCTTTGCGAATTTAACAAGTTGCTCTCGTTTTTGCCCTGATTGCATATCTGTATGACTGTATGTGATGCTGCACTGAGCACTGCAGACAGCAAATTGCCTATGAATCTCATAACTTTCCTCTCTTTCTCTCTCAAGCTGTTTCACATTCGCCGGCCTTGTCTGTGTTTATGCAATGTGATGAGGCGATGAGCGATATGAATTTCTTGTTAACCTCTATTAACTTTTCCCTTTGTAGATTTGTAACATAAGTAGATCGCAATTTTATGTCTAATGTTCGTAATCTTTAAATTGTCCAAACTGCAACCCGGCTTCTTAAATATATTTCTTGATTCCGTAATATATTGCCACTCCTAGACACGTACCGATGAAGCAAATCTAAATAAACACACGTTTACTTCACCACTTGCCACCGTGTTACAAAGCATCATAATTTGTTAAAAATTTAACATGTTTCGCGATCAGCTGTTGTACAGTTTACGAAATGAACATTATGCACAATTGTTACATCGCATATATTAACAATTGAAATTAAACTAAAAAGCATGATCTGCTCATTAAAGTTCTCTACCTAAGTGGTTTAGTTTAGCCCAGTTGTTTTGTTTAGGCGTAACTCGAAAATAAGGAAGTAATTTTCAACAGGACTAAATTAGTCGGACCAAAGAGGATGCGTTATGTTTCCGTTAACGGCGGCGTCACATTAATGGTAATGAACCGCTTAGACGAAAACGCCGTCTCCGTGGACAAGAATACATTTTTAAAGTGGCTTAATATTTAAACCATGTTAAAATTATTGAATTCACACGGATTTGATTCTCACAGTATGGAGCTTTCTTCACGTAATCCTCGAAATTTTTGCGCTGTTTTTTTGCTAGTTTTTGTCCCACTCACCCCGCTGTGAGCTTTTATATTCTTATTCCTCTCGCACCCCTCGTGATTTATTGCTGGTCCAAGCCCATTATTCTGAATTGAATCGACTCGTTTCCCGAAAGTGCCATACGTTAGATTCCATTTTTAAAAGTCAGCGGATGCTGTATCTCCGGTGTTGTCACCACTACGACATTGACGCTCCTATGAGTTCAATACGCATCTACGGTTGATTGAGTTTAGTCGGAAACTGGGTTCTGTAAAGGGTCTCATATATTATGACAATTTTTGTTCTAGTTGAGTGTACCGGTCAGCTCACTATTATTCCCGTGCGGTGCGCGTGCGCCGGTGCGTGTTTAGTTGCGTCCGCAGCACGACCCAGAATAGGCGTCAGCGTGACGGTTCCCGCCTCGAAGGTTTAGGATCGTATTGTTGGTCATAAACCGCCGAAGAATTGTGTAACAGTCGCTTGAGCCGTTTTTGTATCGCAGCGCAACATGTTATCTCGTTTACGTATGTAATTATAAATATTTAACTTCAGTATTCTGTAGGACGGTCCGCCGTAAACTCGTGCTTCTTTAATATTATTTTTGGTGTTCAATTTATCGTATTTTTTAACACTTTTTTATCATGTTGACGTGTGCTTGCATAATGATAAAGGTCGATAAGGCCACGCCGCGCCGGTAGATAACTAATATGTGTTAGGACGTGTGTGTATTTTCAAAAAGTGAGCAAAGTGTGAGCACGTTTACTTTAGTGTTGATTAATAAATAAACTATTGAAAATAAATTATTACTGTGGTTTACTTTAATCAAGTGTCTATGATAACATGCGTATATGAGTGATGCGTCTGCGCCGATGCAAGTGTTGCGTTGGGACTATTTTCGTAGCACGGAAATAAGAGCGGCAAAAGGAGCAAAAAGCTCTGAGATCGCCTGAAAAACTTGAAGACGTAGTGTCGAGTGTATTTCTGTCGGATGTGAACTGATGTCTACAACACTTGAATGAATTTGGGAATCGGTGAAGAATACCGCAAAAAATGAAGAAGAGCACGATTTCCAAACTCAAGTCCATCTTCGGTTCCAAGAAAGGTATTTTTTGTACACTTTTTAAAAAAATTGTAAACAGTTTTTGTTATGGGTCAAGAAATTGGCTTTGGCAACTTAAATTCCGAATTGTTGTGGAATTCCGTCACGTAGAGTCGATATAGTTTTTTTTTTATTCATAACATAATATTATTTTGTCAACTTTCATAAATGTTCTAAATATTTTTATTACATGAATACCTAACATTTGTGAAATTAAGTTATTGCACAAAATTAATGCATATATAATTTTTCGATAATAATATACATATGTTTGTGGTGTTCGTTTGAATTTCTCTATTCTAATTTTAAATTGTAATTAATTGCACGTTCAGCGCATTTTCTCTCAATTTTGCAACAGATAATCAATTGCTTCTTTTTTTTCTGGACTCGTATTTCTTTTTCTGTATATTCTACAATAATATTATCTAAAAATTTTAATATTTCACCACAGTATTTTTTTTTGTAATATAAATATTGTGTACCATTATTAGACAGAGCTGTTACTAATCAAATTATAATAATGTGTGATTGAATTTATTTTATAACTGAGATCTTCTGAAGATGCATCATCAATTCTGAGTAAAACAGTAAAGCTATATTAGTTACACTTAAACCATAAGTAAGCCTACTTGGTTTTAAGTGAATAATTTAATTGCAGCTGTTTTTAATAGAATACTTTGGTTTTTGCCGCCGTTTTTACGATTGACGACCCCATTTGCGAACATCTGCTCAAGACCCTTCACATGTATCTAAAGGGACTCTCTGAAAGGTGTTCATATTTTAGGGATAAATGTTTTCTCACCACTTTTAACGTTTAACCCTCGATCTTTAACTTTAGCTAAATTTACGTTAAAGTTGTATCAAAGTTAAGGAGACACCATGATCACCTCCTTCAGTCATGAGGTTACGACTTACGACGACGAAGAAGAAATTCATATTTCTTATAGAAATGCCTTTATGAAAATTCATGCCTTGTTAAAATAACATGACTACAAATGTAATATAGTTGACGGTGATTCTCATAAACTTATTATTTAGCTTGAAATTTATTCTAACCATGATTATAATAATACACGATACGACAAAAACTTGAATAATGATTATTACTACGTTATAATTAACATACGTATGCTATAAATTCTAAAAACTAGTAGTATTAAGATTCAACATAAGGAGGCATAAAATAGCCAAGAACAAGATTACATAGAGTCTTTTAATAAACACTAAATCGTTTAAAAAGTAAATGGTAAAGGCCTTGACAATAATAACGTGACAAGCATACTCGTAAAACAATCAGAAAACTCACCAACTACTTAAATACCTACAGACTGTTAAGTATGACCATTGCGAATCTGCGAATCCTCCATACATATAATTTTAAGTAGCAAAATTATTTAAATGATACTAAATTCCACAGTAGTACGAAAAACAAGAAATCATGTTCTTTAAAAAGTCGTAATAAATCTTCGTTAAACTTGTTTTTGTAGAAAAATTGTAGAGAATGTCTTATAATTAGCATATTATATTATTATTAATTTAAGTTGACTCTACGTTAAGCAAAATAGGTACTAACTGATAAGCATATGGCTTGGGCTCAAGCGATATGTAAGTAATGTACCTATACTCGCACTTCACACTCACTGCTACACAGTTATTTGTTTTCAGTTCAGTTTGTAAGACAGTGTTCAAGAAGTTAGTTCTGTTTGTGTAATTCACACTTGTTAAATTATAACCATTAAGTATATTCATTGAATTTTTATTATGTTCTGCGGTATAAGGATTTGGAAACGTAAGAAAGGTAACATGTGTTTTATTTAACTTTTAATCTAAAATCTGTGATTGTTATCTGAAATGAGTTTGTGCTCTTGATGGTTTTCCTTATTCTTGACTTTATTACCTCAAGGTTTTTCTACCATGAATTATCTGACATCATTATCACAATTAACCTTTAGTCTCGGTGAATCTTCATCATCATTAAGTGATCGTTTCTAATCATCCATCACTTCAGTCACCTGTCACTACAGCCGGACATCTCTATTTGCTAATTTTGTAATAACTACCTACATTACGTTTAGTAGCAACAGCTACGTAGATAGTCGTGGGAACATCTCGAGTTTACGTCTTGATATCATCGCGAACATGACTTGCAAAATTGTTAATGTTTTGTTGTAGAGTCACTTTATCTGGACATCTTACATGTCGTGATGATAACACTATGCTAGTTACGATAGAGAAACCGGCATTCACAGCAGTTATATCAACGATAATTACTATATTGGCAAATGCCAGAGAGAAGAGGTATAATAATAAATAATAAGTGGTTTTTGCGTTCAAAACTTTATTGTTTTTATTACGCTTGCGGTTGTAGACATGCGGGTTAAAGGTCGTGCAGTGTCTTTATTTTTAAAGTAACAATAGAATGGATTGGTATAGCTAGAATATTTGTTACGAATCAGAGTAACGATTTCATATAAATCTACATCTTTTTGTTGACATATTTCAATTTCAAGGAACTCTATAATATCAGATATCCATTACATTATGTATGCTGTATGACAGCCGACGAAACCGTAGTAGATTACACGTTTACCTCGAATTATTAGCAGCATATAAAAAGTTTCACTGCCAGATATTTGAGATGCCTATATTGTGTTTCACTTGCGTCTTGCGATCGCATTTTCTATCTGTTTACTGGCGCGAGACCTTTGGAAATATGATCTTTTTTACTTTCACCTACTAGGTAGTTAATTTTAAATTGTAATTACTTTAATTATAATTATATTGATGTCTTTATCAACTACAACTTGATTTATTGTGATGGAATTTAATTTATCTCTGTTATTAAAAAAATGTATCGTGATATTTTCTTTTCGAGTGTCATACTTGAATGCGTTTTCTCTGTATTGATGCGAGATTTGTTTACACAAAAGTCGTGAACGACGTAAGTAAACTCTCGAACATAGAGGACATATCCAATAGAGGGGCAATAGACAAAGTTTTCCTTGAAATAAATTTTTTCACAATTTGACGACTCCGCCCACTTTTCCTATTGGCTACGCTGGTTTTAGTGATGGGCAACGAAAAAGTTTCAATTTAAAACTCGATTATGCCAAGTAATCGATTACAAAGCGATAATATAATATTTTTGACTAAGAGGCACATACGCACGGTTGCAAATCTGATCTTTTGTTTTAAATGGTGTTAATGTCGGAAATCATAAAGGAAGACTTTTGCTTTCCAAAGACATTGTTAGTTCCGATTTCATCTTATAGTAAAAATAGCGTTTTAGTTTTAAACAAGTCAAATATAAAATACTAGCTTATGCTCGCGGCTTTGCCCGCATGGCAAAATCCTTTCTTAGTGGCGGTCTACGTCACCCTATTAATATTCCAAATTTCAACCCAATCCGTCCATCGGTTTAGGCTGTGCGTTGATAGATCAGTCAGTCAATAAGTCAGTCACTCTTTCCATATATAAATTTAGATTCTTAAAGACATCCGATTTATACACATGCATGCAAAGTTTAAGCTAAATTGAAAACTGTGAAGTAGATTAAATTTTACTTGCAAGATTTGATTATAGACAACAGGACAGGCGAATGTAAAAAAAAGCTTGTGAATTAAATTAAAAAAAAATTGCCCCCTACGCAACGCTTTCAAAATTACCTATTTTGTGGATGGTGGCCATCTTTGATTTTAAATTTATCATAATAATATATACTACATACTACTATTAGTCAAGCCCTTTCAAGTTTCATTTGATGCCCACATTGACGGGATTATGGAGAAAATAATTAATCAGCTATTTTTAGCGACGGCCATCTTGGATTTTAAATGTATTAAATGTAATGCATATATTTTACTAGTCAAGTCCTTTCATTTCATACCCTTACATTTGACGAGGTTGTGAAGAAAAAAAATAATCCGCCAAATTGTAGCGGCGGCCATCTTAGATCGATATCCACCAAACACGGCTAAGAAAACTCTCGACTACCTTTCGACTCTACTTTCAAACAAAAAAACAAGATCAAAATCCGTTCATCTGTACGGGACCCAGAAGTAAGACAAAGTACATGAGCAACGATGCCACAGACAGACAGACAGACACGTCAAACTTATAACACCCCGTCGTTTTTGCTTCGGGGTTAAAAAGAGGTCAGGTTTTTATGTTTTTGGTGAATAACTTTTAAAAAGAGTTTTCATTTCTTGTTCGGAACTTATTTTAGTCTATAACAAAAAAATGACGTTTTCATGATGTGGATGGTATGTTCTCATCCGCTCATAAAAATGAAAATATTAAATTTGTAGGTACCTATCTCGATTGAAAAAAAAAAACAGGGGAATGGCATCGGAGCATTTTTATATTTTAGCAAGTTTTATAGTTGTATATCAATACTGTAGGTTTTCACTAACCTACTCGCAGCGCCGCGTGATGCGACTAAACAAGAGGTTATATGATAATATTGTAAATATTATAAATAATGACATAATATTATAAAAGTGTCTCCCTGTTGTATAGATAATGAATAATACGTAGCTTTTTGTGCGCAAGTCTGACTCGCATTCACCATAGGTTTTATATACCAAAATACGAGATGATCTTTTGTCACGAAAAATGACGGTAACTTTACGCAACTTCACGTGTCATATTTTTTTGATACATCCTAAAATATCCGTGTACTTTTTATTTATGTTAAAATTTCGTTGAAATCAAATTTTTAGGGTAGTTCCCGCGTGCCCCACTATCCGCCCCACTGGTGGGGCAGGTGAAACTGTCAAATAATTTTTGTGTCTCACGCACCCCACTGATCGCGTTTTGGTGGGGCGGGTTCTTCCAAGACACCATCAGCCTAAGACTACGAGAACTTTCCGAGATATTGATATTTTAATTTTGATAGCTGTCATTTGAAATGAAGATTTCCTCAAGACCCTTCATTTCTTCCATCACTTTCACATATTTGCAAGGTAGATGACAAGAAAAAGGTACCAGGAGATCATAATTGAAATGTCTTACATACGAGTATTCGTTGACTTGTACTGCTTTGCCTGTACCTGCGTCTATTAATGAAAAAAACACATGTTATCCCATTCATATAAATTACTAATTACACAAAGGTACATAAAAGTTCGAATTAATCAGGAAAGTGCGACTAAAATCACCGCAATACGAGATTTTAATAATATATTATCAGATGGGATGATTTTCTTATGTGTTGTTTGTCTACTAAATAGTACATAGTTCCTTATAATTTCTGATCTCCTAGTTCTTCGCAAAATATTTGCATTAATAACACCATTCATCATTTAGTCGTGCCCAATAAATTATATTTTTGCATGAGTTACAGCGCCCTGATGGGGCGCGTGAAGTGTACTTTTATTAATATTATCACCCGCCACACTAAAACGCAATCAGTGGGGCGCGTGAGAAGCAAAAAATATTTGACAGTTCCACCTGCCCCACTAGTGGGACGAATAGTGGGGAACACGGGAACTACCCAATTTTTACAACACAAGTGAATTAAATTAAAAATTTAAAAAAACCCCCAACGCATTCAAAATATGTAATTTTGTGGTTGCAACCATCTTTTAGTTTTTCAGATGTTAGTTTATTAAAATCTGTTTATTATAGTTTGTAGTTTTCTACTAATCAAACTTTTTCGTTTAATTCCCATGTTGAGGGAGTTGTGGAAAAAAATGTAATCATCATTTCATGGCGGTTAAGAACACTCTAGACTATTTCTACCTAAAAAAAAAACAATCTCAAAAAATAAAAAAATAAAATCCGTAATACAGAGACAGACAGACACGTCATACTTATAACACCCCGTATTTTTCCGTGGGGGTTAAAAAATAAATTGTGACGATACTGCCACGATAAAATTTTATGAGAATAACCCACTATAAAAAATCATCTGCTCTAGTTGTCAACTTATAAATGACATGGACTTCAAGGCGACTGTCCATTATACCGTATCATACAATAATAATAATTGTCTTAGGAACATGCCAAACCGAAAAATAACATCAGGCCCTTTTTACACTAAACGATTCGTGAGTATTCACCTTTGTAAATAAACGGCATAAACTCACTTGTATTTACTTCGGCTTCGTGCCGACTGCAGCCTTAAAGCCTTAAAGAAGATCCTCGTCGTGATCTCGCTCATGCCATTATGAACCTTATTTTCATTTATTTATTGGTCATAGCTTAAAATTAGGTTTTGGTAGATAACCGCATTATATATTATAATATTATATATACCACGGCAGTATTGTATGTATTAAAAAGTAAGAGAACATCGTTGCGAGTCTTGCACGGAGCGTTAACAATAAATATCGCTGAGAATATGTTGCTGATACTGACAGGTCTATCCATGGCATGCGATGTTGCCAAACAACTGCGTGTAGCGACCAGAATGCAGTGAGTGTACGGGTTTATAGCCTCGAATGATGACCGATAAAAAGATAATAATATAAACTTATTTTCATTATTAATAAAGAAAACTCATCTAAGTTCATCTGTTGCCAGTTCAACGAAAAAGGTTAACACGTAAAGATGCTTGAACATGTAAGCAACATAATATATTGATAGGCATGCAAAAATGAAATTGGTACTGCATTCTCGTGATTAGATTCTGTTTTGAACACGGGCAAAATACGAGAGAAAGAAGAAATGCAAACGGGCATATGGTACGATATAGTGGGCAAACCCCTTAAAACTCATTTCTTGCAATATTATTTTGGAATATTTTCTAATGAACATTAGTCCAGTAAAAGAAGAAATGTGGATCGAAAAGTCGAAAGCAGAAAAACTAACTTAGTAACTTTGTTTGGACTAGTTAGGAGATAAACATACTAAAAGTCCCCACCCCTCCGAGGTGAGCCCGAGGGGGGGGAGGCCGAAGAAGGTCCCATTTTTAGGTTTTTTGCTCATATGTCAAAAACTGTGCGTTGTACGATTTTTTTTTGTGCTACATTATTAAACCTCATAAAATTTTCTACAACTTCGGCCTTGACACTTTTTATCTATCTCCAATCGTTGTCTAGCTATGAGCTTCCAAACATGGTCTATTTTGAAAACGCGTAAATTAGTTTTCCATACAAAGTCAGTAAAAAAATCTTACAAATAAAATTTGACCAACTTCTGGTTGTCGTATCATAATGAAACTTTGCAAATGTCTAGAAATCTGATGACAATTTAATAATCTGGTACTACTGAGCTGATGTGATGATGGACCCAGGAGGTGTCTACTGAAACTCATCAATGGCTATTAGTAAAACCGGCGAGTTTAGGCTCATTACATTCGGATTGATGAGACGTAGGCACCTCCTGGTCCATTATCAGACCCTCGACAGCAAGTGTAATGAAAAAGTCTCAGCGATTCGAATGTAATGTGCCCAAACTCGACGGGTTTACTAATAGTCATTGAAGAGTTTCATTAGACACCTCCTGGCTCCATCATCAGATCAGCTCAGTGGTACCAGATTATTAAACTGTCATCAGATTTCTAGACATTTGCAAAGTTTCATTATGATACGACAACCAGAAGTTGGTCAAATTTTATTTTTAAGATTTTTTTACTGACTTTGTATGGAAAACTAATTTAAGCGTTTTCAAAATAGACCATGTTTGGAAGCTCATAGCTGGACAACGATTGGAGATAGATAAAAAGTGTCAAGGCCGAAGTTGTAGAAAATTTTATGAGGTTTAATAATGTAGTACTACAAAATATGGTACAACGCACAGTTTTTGACATATAAGCAAAAAACATAAAAATGGGACCTTCTTCGGCCTCCCCCCCCTCGGGCTCACCTCGGAGGGGTGGGGACTTTTAGTATGTTTATCTCCTAACTAGTCCAAACAAAGTTACTAAGTTAGTTTTTCTGCTTTCGACTTTTCGATCCACATACCCTTTTTGGGCACTCATTGACTGGGCTACATACACATTACACATTAGCTATTTTTAACATATTTACAGCTGAACTAATCAAATTTGGTATAATAGGTAGCTTAGGCTCTATAAGTCTCTCTACGCTCTTGACAATAGGTAACAGTAGGTACTTTTCAATGGGTAAAACTGGATAGGAATAAATGAATTTCCGTAGTAGTCGTACTGAACTATGAGTCGTCAACATGGGCCTACAGAACATATTATGCGCTAGTTGTACCTAAAGATAGCATGCAATTAGACCTGGTCGAAGATGTGGTATGCATTTGTACTCTAATCGATTATCATGCATCGATTCAATCGTCAAAATATTCACAACACTGGCTAAATACGAGTCAGTAGACAAGGATAGCTATTTGGAGAAAACGCTTTATTAGAAAGAGAGGCAATTTATCTGACCAGTATAACTTGATCCCTCGCTAGAACAAAAAATAATCATAATTTTGAGGATTATTTTACATTTCTGGGGATATTAAAATCGATTTAATAAATTTAGATATTTTATATGTATACTTTATTATATAATAATACGGTAAACAGTTTTATAAAAAAATAAGAAGTCGTGATTTTTTTGTTAAAGAGAATATTCCGTGAGGCCCGCGTAGTTCCTTAAACTGGCCGCTACTAAACGGCGCGTCACGTGGCGCTACGAGTGGGGTAGCAAATACAACCAGTGTTGATATACAAAAAATCCGCCGATGCCCTCCCCCTGCTCTCGAATAACCTATCAGTTAATGTATAGTTCTCACGGACGTATTGCCTCACATTTTGTATGAAAGTGTGAGATAGTTCGGCCTGAGCTTAATATCGCCTGCAGTTTGCAGACGTTCCCTTGCTTTCGACAAAGCTGTCGGACGGCTTCGTGTGTTCAATGAAAGAATAAGATTGATTGACAATGTGTTCACGACCTCCTGATCGTCCGATAGCCAGCTTAACTCTCCCATATCGTGCCACAATGGTGTCGTAATGAAGATTGGCAGATTTGGAACTGCTATTTTCAGTTCACAGTTCACAGTCATGCAATTTTCACACCACTCGCAAACGTTTACTCAAGAAAATGCTGATGCATCTCACGTGCAATTATTTCGTTAGAAGGTATAGACTATAGAGAGAGTAAAACTCTCACGACATAGGTCATCAATTTTATTCTTGTCAAAATGTAAGCGTAATAATATCGTTGGCATATAAATTATTAGAAAAAAGTTGTTACTGTGTGTAATCTTCAGCCACATAATCTTGTTCAAATAGGAAGTAATTTCGTGGTTTATTACCTGTGTTCTTCACGCGAATTACGGATGGATAATTATTATCAAAGTAAGAAAAAGATACGCTTTCTTTCTAATGGAAATTATCCAATATTTGTGATTAGTTGAATTTCGGCAAAATAATTACGAAATTCGATGTTATTATAACCGTGTCGAACGAGTGATAAGATGTGACATGGCTAAGCTTAATTTGAATCCTTTTCCGCTACCGCATATATCCGGTTTGGTGTGCCCTCAGAATATTAATAGAGTAATGTTGTGTTAGTTAATATTTTACCTATATTAATATTCGAGGACACATACGAATATACGTTAACATATTATGTAGGTATCTGAAATTTTGTTTATTTCTTAGAAAGCCTTAAAGGATACCTAAATATCTCGGAGTTCTAACTACATAAGTATAATACAAAGATGAAGGTACACATCTAGATTTATAAACTCTTTTTTTAAAACGGTTTATAAGTATACAAGCACGTAAAGACATCTACTGCAACATGTAATCAAAGACTCGATGTCATAGATACCGGCTATTTGCAGCCACTTAAAACTACTTCACTTATGGGCGTGCTATTTCATCACGTCATCTCAGCTTACCTTTTAACGCCACATATTTAAGTACATATCTTATTTATGATAGCAATGTTCTTTGTTTATCTTTAGGTATCAGCAGATGTGTACTGCTGTAAACCTGTCAATAATATAAATTGTGTTGATGTCAGGGTGCAAGTTATCCTACATAAATTTTAAGCACTACAATAGGTATTATATTGGTCTGAATCAGGTCTGAAATGAACTAGATTCGTTTTGGCCCAATTGGCAAACCATGGCCCTAACATCTGAGGAATACAAGGAGGGATAGGGAGTAGGCCTTTACTCTGCATTGACGATAATGACTTAAAATAAATAAATATATCAGATCAGGTCAATTGTCGCGAATTACTGTCCAAAATCCGTTGTGTTTTCTTCGAATATCAAGGAAGTTCCCCTAAGATATCCCAAGAAAGTTATATGTTTAGGTACCAGGAACGGGATAGCACTGTCACCCTCACCCTTCGCTATAATATCACATGATTGTTTGCGCCCTCCTATAAATGTGTCTTGCTACCTATTACCGTTGTTTATCGCATACCGATTCTGTTGATAGTTATTTTTAATAGACCGTAAAGTTACTTTACATTTTACTTTTATAAAAAATAGTTGAGCACTATGAGAGGGGAAGCTCACTGTAGTGTGTTCTTTAGTCAATCCTATTAGATCGTATTAGAGAAGATTTTCCTAGTAATTAAATGCTCCATCAGCTTAGTGGTTAGCAGAGGAGAAATTTACCCGAGAGCGGGAAAATCAAATGATTTTGATTTTTAACCCCCGACGCAAAAACGACGGGGTGTTATAAGTTTGACGTGTCTGTCTGTCTGTCTGTCTGTCTGTCTGTCTGTCTGTGTGTGTGTGTATGTGTCTGTCTGTGGCATCGTAGCTCCCAAACGGATGAACGGATTTTAATTTTGTTTTTTTTGTTTGAAAGTAGAGTTAGTCGAGAGTGTTCTTAGCCATGTTTGGTGGAAATCGGTCCAAGATGGCCGCCGCTACAAAATGGCGGATTACTTTTTTCTTCCACGACCCCCTCAATATGGGTATCAAATGAAAGGGCTTAACGAGTAGATTACAGTCCTCTATATAAAATTTAAAATCCAAGATGGCCGCCATACAAAAAATGGTGAAATACGTATTGCGTTGGGGGTTTTTTAAATTTTTAATTTAATTCACTTGTGTTTACATTATACCACGGTAAAGAGATATACAGTAGTTTGACTGAGCGTGATTTTTGAACATAAATACCTACAGTCTCGCGGTACATGCGCAAGTCATAGGGCTGCCGAGCAGCCGCTGCCCGCATACAGTAGGTACCTGGTACCTACCTATTTCATATCATCTACTTACTTGAGCTACTATCTAGATGAGTTATTGTAAACTAATTATATAATTTTTGTATATTTATTGATATTTTTATTACAAGCTTTTATTTCATTTTCAAATTACCTACCTATATGTACCTACTTATGTCCGCTTAGGAACCACTATGTCCGTTACAAAATTGCAACAGTCAAATGAGATTTGAAAATGTATTGTATCAAACTTATTACACCCTTCACCCCGCATTTTTTGCGGCTAGGACTAAAAATACCTAATAACACTTCAGAAAAAGACAAGAGACAAGACAAGAGACAAGACAAGAGACAAGACAAGAGACAAGACAAGAGACATGACAAGAGACAAGACAAGAGACAAGACAAGACACAAGAGACAAGACAAGATACAAGACAAGAGACAAGACAAGACAAGAGACAAGACTTGGACTCTTACTCGCACTCTTACTCAAACTCTTACTCGAACTCTTACTCGCACTCTTACTCGAACTCTTACTCGGACTCTTACTCGGACTCTTACTCGGACTCTTACTCAAACTCTTACTCGAACTCTTACTCAGAATCTTACTCTTATTCGCACTCTTACTCGGTCTCTTACTAGCACTCTTACTCGGAATCTTAATCGCACTCTTACTCGGACTATTACTCGCACTCTTACTCGGACACTTACACGCATCCTTACTCAGTTTCTTACTTGCACTCTTATCGGACTCTTACTCGCACTCTTACTCGGTCTCTTACTCGCACTCTTACTTCAGCAGAATACTTTTAAAAATAAAAAATAAATATTATAATAACTTCATACTAACTTACCTCAAAAACAGCATAATATCGAATGCTATTTTTTGCCATTTTATATAATTTATTATATTATGTATACATACGTCCAAAGTAAATAACGTAAATTACACTAAATACTTGCAAAAAACTATCGCGACGTTCGCCCGTCGCTGCGTGGCACCCGCTTATGGATTATATACCCACTTCTACCCACATCTACCGACATCTACCTACTCCCACATTCCGACTTTTTCTATGGAGTCGAACTACTGTATATCTCTTTACCGTGATTATACGTAGTTGACCTATTTTAGCTCAACGACATGTAGGTCGTAGGTATATCTTTTTCTTATATTTGCCGTGAATTCTCCTGCACGTATAAGGTCGAGATACAAGGCATCCATACATTTTCATACATTCGTATCTATTCGACAACCATTTTGATTTCACCTAAAGCGAGATATGACCATGTTATTGATTTCCACCGAAAAGGATGACATTGACTTAAAAGTCTTGCCTGAAGAATGATACTGAGTCATTCATAAATCCGGCTATTATCAGATAAATCGCGTTTCCAGTACAATTATCGAGTCTGGGTTGTTTAAGACGACAGTGGAAGATATTCAGGTCGGCGTGGCTTGCTTGCGGCTGCAATTAAAAAATATTTCACGATCAAGTCATAGCAGATAAGCGTAAATATAGAACAAAGATAATACTTAATACACAGGAAAAATGCTTAGAATAAGCAATGCCTTATCTGACACGATTTCCACACTTTGCTGACCATTGTTTGCAATGTGCTTGTTGTTATTTAAAGAGCCTATTTTACTTATATGACAGGCATTTTTGTAACTAAAGTTCATTTACTGCAAAGAACTTTAATTTCAGTGTTTTTATTTGACCCTCTGTGTTAATTAATGTTCAGTTATTTGTCTTGCAATTGTTGCACATTTCTTTAAATACCCAATAGTTAAACAAATGTTATCTTTGTAATCAGATATTATCTTCAGTTCTTTCGGCTCAATTAACGCAGCTTTCCGCTCATTACTTGTTCTGTGCCTTTGATGTGTTCCGTCTCCGTCTGGCAGACTGCCGCCGCGCTAGTAGACAGCGGCTCGCTTGTTAATGTGCATCCATAACTTTACGTGCACCTATATGTTCACATTTAACATCATTCAAGTTGGCAAGATGTTTAACCTGAAGCAATTTACTTTCCACGCACGTGAGTGATGCACCGTGCACCGCATATGGAATTTTACGCTCTTTAATATTGGTAGCAGCGAACATCTTCTTGGAAAGGACGAATTTGGTAAATCTTATGATGGGAGGCGCATGTCAATTGAATTTCAAATGGGTTTTGAGAACGCCTAGATTGGATACCTCATGGAATCGCAAAATAGTCGGCCACGAAGATGTATCTAGCATACATATAGATGTAGAGTCGTGTTCTAACGTTTTGCACATAAAAACTAAATCCGGCAAGCTTGAACGGAATTGTGTCGATACTCGCGACGTATCGTATCAATATTCTTATTCCAATCGAGATTGTACCGTTTCATCTCGGCTACTGTTCGACTAAAATCAATTAATACATCGAATCATGTTACATGTGCGCCACTAGATGCCCTCGATGCGCCCGCGCACTTGCCCAGCTTTGAGTTCAGCCACCCGCCCTTTATACTCTCCGGTCGGATTATCGGCATCTAATGATTTATTGCTCGTAAAACTTCTGTTTAGTCCTATCCCAAGCGTTATATTATTCAAGAGTAATTCTCGAGTGCAGCTTGTTTTACTTCGAAATGTATCTTATGTAAATTGTTTGACTTTACATGTAAAGGTATTCAAGGTCAGCCTTAGTGTTGTTTGTGAATCGCTCAGTTAAAGACTAAAGCCACAAGTTAAATATTACGTACCTGTTATATCATAACGTTAACAGTGCACAATAAAGGCATAGGTTTCTAAATACGGTTGTGAAGAGGAAACATTCCTTCGTCGTCCATTTAGAATTAATTAGCAGGACGCGGTTGATCTTGAAACTTAACGTTTTCTATGCATACGTACTACCTACGTACCATTTTTTGTTTAGTTTTTGTGGCCAAGATTTATAATAGTTATAGCCGTTAATGTGTTACGAAAATAAACCATTTTGATAGTCTCATCCTTTTTACGATGGAGGTCAAAATTCCCCTTCGCTAACTGGTAATTTACCACCTACGCAGCTTTCAGTTAGCCTATGTCAAATTCAATTAAATTATGGGCATGTCCCTATTTTTTTTGCACTTCAACAAAAAGCAAAGGCTTGATGATCTTTATTGGATGAATGGTTTTGTTTGCTTGGTGATGAATATTCATGTCTAGAGTTTCTCATTGTTATAGCGTTCGCATTGACAATTTCATAATACATATTTAAACCATTTGGTCCCTGATCGCGTGACCTAGCCCGTAATATAACTAATCAATATAGAGGTTGTGGCCGTGTGGCCCGTGGCCCGTGGCTGATGCCTTACGTCACCGTGTTTACATGCCAATCGCCTTTGCATGTGTTTGGAGACTCGATGAATTTATGAAATTTTTTAACCTCTCAAGGAAAGTCTAGCAACCTTGATTTCAAGAATTTATGTCTGCCTTGAAATAATGTTAGTACGGTTAAGCATTAAATGAACTGACCAGTTAGTTACAGGCTTTCGCCTCTATCGGATACCCGATCTCTAAAAATGAGTGCAATTCCTCCTGAACTTTTAGTAGTGAGATTTTGTATCGTTCTTTCAGGGAAACGGCAACTCCAGCAACAACAATCTACTAAGTCTTCTCGGTCGGCGTCACCGGAGCCGTCCGGGGAGACTTCGCCTTGCGATGGCGATATCCGGCCGCTGATGAGAACGCCTCCGCCGACCCGAGCCGGCCCTCCTCCCTCCCCTCCAGTCCCCACTCGACCCGTGGCACCCGTCGCTCCGGAACCTTCGGGACCACTACCCCTAGTGCCGTGTCAAGTCTGCGGTAGAACCTTTCTGCCCCAATCCCTCACAAAACACGTCAAGATATGCGAAAAAACAAACACCAAGAAAAGGAAGACGTTCGACTCCTCCCGACAAAGACGAGAAGGTAATTATTTTTCCACTCATTTCCGTGAAAGTTTCATAGCCCATAAATGTTCTTTATTTAGATATTTTGATGCTTGTAAACATAGTTCGGTGGTGGATTCCAAGATTGAGTTTCCATACTAATCAGAGCGTTCTGATTTTACATCGCTTTTTATTAGCTATTCGTAGTTTTATTTTATTGACCACAGGAATAATGCATGCCCCCGGTTTTGTTGAGGGGCTTTTATTATGTCATGGAGTTTAATTTTGTTTAATTGTAGTTAGTTACGAGTAGTGGTTAATGATGTTTTAGAGAAGGGCTATTTGGGAATTGTACGGTTACATTGGAAAGCGATATATCGATGAACCTTACATCATTGCTTTGTAAGCTTCCCTTATATTATTTTCAAATGTCCGTACTTCTTCCAAATGCTATTGTGCTGTTTGATGATTTCTGTATAAGCATGCCTAGTTAATTTAAGGATATTGATGATTTATTTGTTGTTTTGTGGGTAATAAGGGCTGGTCGCGGCGAACGGTGCTAATACCGGTGAGTGGGTGAACCTTATATTCACTGGCGTACTTTTAACTTTCTGTATGAGTATGACTAACACCAGCAGTGCCACTGTTACACTGTTTGTAGAGCCCTCGCTGTCAGGGCGACTTGTTTGTGCAACACTGTGACGTTTGGCTATTTTTAGAATGTTTATGATATTTATCTTATCTAATTGGAACGAGATTACATAATTAGACGTTCATAGCAAAGATTTGATCCATGATTGTGAATTGTTATAATGGTCCATATTAAATCGTAATAGTGCTTCGTTCGTAATTTATCATATCTCTTTTCTTTTAAAATAAAAATACCAGGCTTACTAAATATTAAAATTTTGTCAAAAAGTATTACAAAATATTTGGATATTGATACTAATGACCCTACATCCTTTAGTTTCATAAAACACATTGAAATTACAAATTTCGTTTCAACATATAAAAAATGGACTTCATGGACCTTTTCACGCTTCCTTTGACAATGAGATGCCCTTTAACTCTTCATGATCAAGAGTTATAAATAGGCAAAGATTAGAACCTCTATTTTATCTAAAATCTATATCATGATGTTTTGTTAGGTTACGTGGATCCTTGATTCTGTCTTTAATTCAAAACCTAAATTCTAAAGTAGTAGAGCTGTTCACGTAGGCGAGTGTAAACACTAAAACACGTATTTCAAGGCCGCTAACGTTGAAGTAAGCAAGTTGACTTAGTTCCATATTTTTGGCTTTGTGATGATCTTATTTCCGCCGAACTCCTACGAGAAATGTAGCTTGATTTTTTTTTTCAAATTATTGGTAGAGTACAACCAGTTTTTAATTGCACCTTTCATTAAAGAAATGTTACTGACGGATAGTACATTCTCGTGTAATGTGAGAATGGTCGTTGTATTGGATTATTATTATTTAAATGTATACAACTGTACCACAAAGAATTTAGAATGTATCTTATCTTCTAATCCTAGATTCCAAACATACTGCGTAGCATCCAATTTTTTATAATCTATGTTATTATAATGATTGGCCATTTTGGCTGGCAAAAGCAGGCTGCATATCGAAGACGGAGCTCGATTCTAGTTTTGTCGGTCTTACATTTTATGCTACCGAGACGAGTAACTACCACTTTCAAATGTTACGCCGATCGTTTACAGTTTACGATCGCAATATTGTGTGGGACTTTGCATGGATAGGTTACAGGTCAGGGGCCTAATTCACTATTTAATCATGTCAAAGAGACGCGATGTGTCGCTATCAAGTAGCTTACTGTATTTTTTTTACTGTCGTATAAAATAATATGAAAACTACCCTTCTGTTCAATTTCAATTCGAATCTTTTAATGACTCACTTAAGTCATTTGGTGTTTTTTAAAATTCAAAATATTTTACCTGCAAGTCTTAACTCTATGCTCTCGCGCGACTCAGTTAAAATTTCGTATGCAGCTCTACTCATAAAATCCTAAGAGTTTAATGCCTAATAATAATCCCTAGTCACGATTCACGATCCTTCCAAATGGCTGCTAATCGCGTTAAAATATTGGGTTATCTTTATACATCCTACCTTCTTCAGAGGGATTTGGTTCCATAAGAATCGTCCTCAAAAGTGTCTTCTTGAAACTACCTATTCTCAAAGCATCAGATGGAAGCATGTTCGAATGTTGCAAGTTATGTCTTATTTCTATTCTACATTAGCATGTGGTGTGTTGGTGTCATTAAAATCAGCCCACACAGTCAGGTTACGAGTCTCATTATACTAAACCATGGTTGTCACCAATTAACTATAGAAATATGCATGTGTGACTTGTGATGTCTTGTCTTGCTAGTTGTTAGTTTCACAGGATAAATAAGGCAAAAGGAAAGGCCATAACGTTGCAAAAGCGCTAGACGTTTATACAAACTATTATTTACATAGTGGTTGTATACCGCTATTAAATAAATTGTCGCAGCAGCAACACACTCTACGTCCATCTTGTACGGTGGACGATCAAAAAAATGATTCCCTCACGTTTACTGCCGATAATGTGGATGCTTGCACGATGATCGTGCCGATTATAGACGATGACACGATTAACGATCATCGGCGATAGTGTAGTGGAGGCATCATATTCTCTGTCTGAACTGTTGATTCGGATACAAAAGTGATATTATGATGGCCGATCTTAATCTCAAAAGTAATATCAGTGTTTAGTTCAGTGGCGCGCCTTAATCTGTTTGTTAGTTTGTTTCACAATAACACGACTCACGACTCGTTGATTTATATTAATAAGTTGTCGTTAATAAGATATGTAAGTAATTAATGAGCTATAAATAAACATGTGAGAAATTATTTTAATTAAGTGTGAGAGCACAATTTTGCTTTGGAATTCTAGAGACTAATCACTTAATCATTTCCATTTTCTTCATAAAAAAATAAACGAATTTCAGTTGAACTTGACATTTAAATGTAGTCGTTTTCTATAGCATAGGAGCACCTGAGTTAAAGTTCCGCTAAGATATATATTTTGTCAGTAGACAAAAATATAAGAAGTCACAACTCTGCACGCATTATTTAGTAATTTCTTTGCCACGATGAAGAAAATATTTAGCAGTGGAATTTGTTTTGGAGAATTATAAATTTATTAATTTATATCAATCATGGTAGAATATGTTTAGACAAATAACTGTGTAATAAATATTATTACAGCACGTTTTGTAAACTATGGCCACTAATATCGACGAATTGACGAAGTCCTACTGCCAATGCTAAAGTGGTAGAAATGTGCTTATGTCCTGTAAATATTTGTATACTTAGTTACCGATTCACATGATTCCAAACCAGCAATCCATTAAATTCGTTTACATTATTCCAGTGTTTCAAAAGCTGTGGAATAAAAGCTTGTTTTAAAAAAGCTTTTTTTTTTTTAATTTTAGTTATTAAATTTAAAAAAAAGCTTTTTTAAAACAAGCTTTTATTCCTATTACCATCTAGCTCCATAAAATACTCGTCAAGACGAATCAAATGAGTCCAAACTTGATGGGGTTACGTCGTTTATTTACGGAGTTCCAATAGCCACCTTTCAGCACTATCATCAAATGAGCTCCATGTGATAATAATATTGCATTGTCATCCGATTTATAGTACCTACATGCATGCAAAATTTTATCTCAATCGGAAACCGGGAAGTGGGTTAAATTTAACTTGCAAGATTTGATTACAGACACAATAGACATTTGAAAGTAAATAAAAGCTTGTAAAACGAGATCGACAACCAGTCAATGGATTTGATCACTTGCTAGAAAAATTATATTCAAGCAGACAACTGGAAATGCTACTGGAATAATGTGAATCAGGCTAATGCTTGACGAATCACGCCGTAGAGTTGCAACAGAGTATTGATTTCCATTGCAGGTACAGACTTAGAACAATACTTGCCAAAGAACTTCGGCCTCCCGGAGAACAGTCCGTTCTTGGAGAAGAGTCCACCGCCAACTGCTAAACCCACTCCCAAGCCGAAGGTGCAGTCAGTCAGGAGCGCTATTACAAAGGTAACAACTTTACATATTAGCTGCCGTTTTTTACTCTTAGCTATATAAGATACTCAAAAAGTCAACTTTACCAACTATTATTAAAGTAAAGTTGATTTTTGAGTTGGCAAAAATAAAAAAAATATTTTTATTATTATTAGCCCATACTGTCCCACTGCAGGGCAAAGGCCTCCCTTCTCTCTTTCCACTCCTTTCTCTGGGTGGCTGTTAGGGTCCAATCCTTGAGGTAGGAGTCCAGTTCGTCTCTCCAACGGGTTCTGGGCCTGTCACGTCGTCGTGTCCGGACAGGTGGGCTCCACTGAGTGGTAGTCAAGAACAAAAAAAATATTAGGGACGTAAAACGATAGAGTCAAGAAACGCCTTTTAACATTTCTATAATATCTCGAATTGCATCTTATTTTGGTTGCCTTATAGGAATTACCACCAACTCACCAACCCAAGTTTGCCATCAACGCGGCCTTTAGTCCTTCCATCGCATCGGTTCATTTGCATGAACTTTTTCAATAATCTTATAATTATTAATTACTTTTACAAGTTACAAGTCTAGTTATTAACTAGAGACAAGTACTTCAAATCATTTAAAAATACTATAACGTTGTAACATATGCAATGCAATACATTAAAAAATAAATTACCTTGGGCCTAATTAAAACAAGTCGTTACTATATTAATTAACTTTGATGTTGACTTTAGAGCGACAAAAACAAAATATACATAAGTAAGACAGTAATTTATCACGTAGGTAGAGAAAGTTACTCGTAGCTACAGATACATACATAATACTAAACAGTAAAGTGTTCTTCAAGTCTTAAACTCACGTCTTGGATGACATCCATCTTTTGAACCTAAACGTTGATCCTTATTGTTTCCATTCAACAAACTTTTTAGGTCCATGTCTTAATGAATACTTTTCACATACAAAGCAATTGACGTTAATTTGTCTAAAAGTTTGCAACGACAGAGTTCTAAACAGTGTGATTAAGTGCGTAATTTGTAATGTTAATTTGACTCAGTCGTAAAGTGTCTCTCCTTTGAGGTTTCTATTCTTTATAATTCTTAATGTGTCATGCGTAGGCAATCAGGCAGCTTTCGTAATTCATACGACTACCTCTATAGTTATTGTAACAAAGATTTTAACAAGTATGTTATTCTAATCACTTTTTTCTCAGTCAATTTAAGATCAAATCTGCAGTATTTTTAGACTGCAGATTATGATGAATTTCGAATTATACCTACCTACTTATTGATACACTGGCACCTATCTATCGTTGTCACATCAGCAGAAAGGTGTTCGTTGCTAACGCGCCATAACGTGCGGGTGTTATTTGTTATATTATTATACAACCTGTATCGTCCCACTAGCACACCACAGAAAATAGCCGCTTTACTCTCATATTTGTGACATCTTAATTTTTTAAATTGTAGCCAAACGCAGAGCTACAGAAATGTCCGCACTGTAACCGAGCGTTCGGCGTGCGTGCGTTCGAGCGCCACGTGGAGTGGTGCGCGGACAAGGCTAAGATCCTGCCCGCTGCGCCAGCGCAACCGCCGCCGCACATCGCCGACGCCAAGCAGAGGCTCAACGCGCGAAAACAGTACAAGGCGCCGTTGGCTAGAGGACGCAAGTATGTACTCTTGTGTATTAACCGACTCGCTTTTGTTCGAAACTTTGAATGCTTTTAAAAAATATTGAATTCTGGATACGTTAGTACCTACCTAACGACGTTAGAACCTATCGTTATATTATTACGAATTTGTTTTTATTACAAAAAGAAAAAACTATTTTTTTTTCATTTCATTTTAATTATGTAAAAAAATATAAAGCTCATGCCAAGCTCTGTACGGAGTTTTGGTTTAATGTGTTTCTTATCCAATGCAAAAAGGAACGAATTTCGTAAAACAACCTATGCGGTTTTTTGAAAGTGTAAATTCGTGGAACTCATCGTCAAACTATAGTTATTTCAATAACAGAAACGGTTATTTGCTAGGCAGCAATTCTTTCTTTATTCGTGGATCTATCACTCAAATTATCCTGCCATTTGTTCAATGGCTTTACATAACGTCCACCTATTACCAAATCGATTCGAAATTCACATTGAGTAACCGCGACCGCAACTTATTCAAAGCCATAACTATAACATGTGAATATTGGTCAAAGGTCGTCCCAATCCCCTCAAATCCATAACTTTTATTTTCCTAGTATAAACTGTCCCAGTGCTAGGCAAAGACCTGCCCCAAATCCTTCCACACTTTTCTATCCTGCGCCACTTCTGGCCAGTCAGTCAGAAGGTACATGCGTAATTTACTTGATTTTACCTCCTCATTATTATGTGTCAGCGAGCTATGGAGCGGGCTATGCTCGGCGGCTCTCTAAAGGATCGCATCAGAAATGAGGTGATTCGGCAGAGAACCAGAGTTACCGACATAGCCGAAAGGATTAGCAAGTTGAAGTGGCAATGGGCTGGTCACATTAGCCGCACCGATAACCGATGGGGTACACGGGTTCTAGAGTGGAGACCGCGTCTCGGCAAACGTAGTGTAGGTCGTCCTTGGGCGAGATGGGGTGACGATATCCGGAAGGTCGCGGGGAGCGGGTGGAGGAGGAAGACGGGGGAACGAGTTGAGTGGCGTGCCATGGGGGAGGCCTATGTCCAGCAGTGGACGAACACAGGCTGATGATGATGATGATTATGAGTAAAATAACAAACGCAGTAATGTACATTGAAGTGGACATCAATCTAAAAGGGTGGGCGATAGCCAATAGGCCCTCTGAAACGCGTTTCGCCACTTTTTTCTGGGCCGGCCTCGACGACGCCTTCTGTCTTGTGGTGCCCACTGTAGTTATAACATATGAATATCGGTCGATCTCAAAGCCATAACTATAACATGTGAATATTGGTCGAAGGTCGTCCCAATCTCGCGACAAGTCGTCGAACAGTCGCTCGGCGTCGGTGGAGTCATCCCGCGGCATATCACCGCCCAGAGAGTATGGGGACTATCGACACGGCCGCGCTAGAGCTTCAGGTAAATGAGGATTCCTTAAGGAGTTACTTTACATTCTCTTGTAGCTTATAAAACTGTGTCTGCAGTGTTTTCCATTGTAAAAATTCTATAGAACGTCACTTAGTAAGTGTTTTCGGGTCTATATATCCAATTTTAAATCATTCAGTCGTTTTGCGTGATGAAGTACAAACATCCTCACATGCATTTCTGCTATTGTTTTTTTTATGATGAATTCACGTTGTATGTTTCATGCTGACTGCACAGATACGATATAATCATGTGGACACTCAACTATGGATCGTTTAAGTCAAAGAAAATATTCAAGAATATTTTATTGCAATGCAATATATTAATTGCAATATGTTGCATGTTCCAGAATCGGCTTCTAGCAATGACTGTCAAGAAGACACTTCCCCTCACGTGCCAGTTATCCGCAACTCTAGGAACTCGCAGAACTCTTCAGGAGACGCTAACGTCAAAGCCAGACAAGCAAGACTGGCTAGAGACCTTAGCAGTTCCAGGTATGAAAAGATTTCATTAATATTACGAGTATGTCTATTGTTATTTACTAGCAAATAAGGGGAAAGGAAGGCTTTTTATTATTACTCTTTGTTTTCCATTTTGAACTTGTGTTGTGAATGCAATCTGTCGTTCCTATCTCCTTGTTTGTTTTAGCCCTATTCTATCACTAAAGTTTCCTTCCTTTCCCCTTTCCCTAGAAATCCTAAAGAACCCGAAACACCCACTGTCCAACAAAGTAATACTGACCCAAATATCAATGTAAATGAGGCGCAAAATAAGCCAAGGAATAGAATGAATGCAAGAAAGAAACAACAGCTGAAAAAACTAGAAGAGATCGCATCTAAATATAGCGAACGAAATCAAGATAAACGGGAACACCAACCACCAAACCAACCAACGACAAAACTTAAAAGAGAGAAAAGCATGATACCTGTTCTTAAAAAGGTGGCGGTGCAAAAAGCTAGGGAAGAAATACAAGATAATCAATTCAACGAAGATCGCTCAGTTACGAATGATGAAGAAGTTAAGGAAGAATTTCAAATAAGCAAATCTGTTACTAAAGTAAAGGAATATATTAAATCAAATGCTCACGTTAGTGTTAAAGATAATAGAAATACTAAGGAATCTGAAAATCGATCGTCAAAAATCTTTAAAAATAGACCAGAAACTTTAAATGACACGTCTGTTAATGAAAAGCAAATAAAGAACGAAAATAAATCAAAATTAAAAAAGAAAGATTATAAAAAACCAAAAGAAATCAGTATGAGTTTAGACAGTCTTGAGGAGGCAAGCATAAATTCAGCTCTAAAATGTCAATCAGTTGGTATAAACACAGAGCTTCTTTGCGTTCCTTGCGTTATTCACAAAAATGTAGACTTAAAACAATGTGATAAGAAAACTTACAAGAAAAATAAACTTAAAGAACCAGTTTCGGATCTACCAGAGTTAACAGTAGAAGTTATATATAAAAACCCAATAGTTAGCCCTTGTGATGGATCTAGGGAAATACTATGTGAATCCGAAGATTTCGAGATTACTGAGAGCCGATTCGAGAAAGAAAATTTAACCACTCGTTCTAAAAATTCCATACACTCTGCGATATCAGAAAGTAATAACTCCACCGATCTTCATAGTAGTAAGGAATTAGTCCTTAGCGAACTCAATCTTGATATCGATGAAATTGAACATAACTCATCTCCTATTGAAGATAATGCAAATGATGATCAAAAAGCTGAAGATGATTTTAAAGATGAAGACATCAATTATAATGATTTGCCTGCAGAGCATCTTGATGAACAATTCGATAACGATCCTGGCAATGATGACATTTTTGAGGATATTGTAGATCATAAGTCAGATACTGAAGCAAATAATGAAGATATAGTTTGTCGTTATGGAAGTGGTGAAACTTATACAAAGTTTACTGAAAATCCTGATGATTTAGAAGAGTTTCTTAATTTGACTGACAGTATGATGGCTGACCACAATTTTCAAGAAGTGCGATTTGATATAGACAAAGATTTATCCATCATTGACACTCCCAAAACGAATTCTTTGGAAGCTTTAAATATTAATGAATCTAATACAGTATCGCAACCAAAGCACAATTTTTCTGATACATTTGAAGAATTAAAAGCAAATTTGAAAGAACTGTTAAACACAGCAGAAGGTGATAAGGCCGTGAAAGATGCAATACAAAATGGTAATCTTCGGAAAAGTAACGAAAGCAATGCTGATAGAGAAGTGTGCGATATGGAACATATTACCGTTTACGAACTGAAATTGTATGAGGAAAAAACTATGACTGAAAAAAAAGAATCCTTGGAGATGGCGAGAACTGAATCCTCTGGCCCGCTTAAATTACCATCAATTGACAAAAATAACAAACCTGAAAAGAAACTATCGTGTAACAAAAAGAGAATGCAAAGAATATACAAGCCAAATAGAAAGTATCAATTGCTAAGTGATCAAAAACGAAACTCAAACAATCAGACTGCAAAAATGAATTATGAAGAAGACAGTGATGGTCAATCCGTATCCTCTGAAGCTCCACCTTTAAAACTTCCGCGTATTGAAAATAAGAAGCAAAGGTTAGATTACTTTGGTCACCCAATTTAGTTTTCCCCTTATTTCACCCCACTATTGTGTAAATCATTTTAATATAAGTATACACAACACAAGTACATATTATCTAATTATTACTTATTTATTATATTCTTTTCTTCACAATTTACAGACTCGACGATAATTACGACCCGTTCGTATCAGCGGCTAGGCAAATGAAGGAATTGATGTCGTCTGATACCAACATTCCCAAAAAGTTATCCAATTCTTCCAAAGACCTCAACAGAACCCTCCCCATCCTTCGCAACACAAAAGAGAAATGTCACACATCCTACAATCACAACAATACCAAAATGATGAAAGACACCTTGAACAAATCATACCAAAAGACACCAACTTTACAAAGAATGAAGTCTTTCGGCAGCACGAACAACGACAATCATAGCTCATTCGGTGGTAGGTGCAGTTCGTTTAGAATTAATCGCAATGACAAAAAATCTAGTCAAAAACTGAGCACTACCTTTACCAAATCCAGTAAAGAAAACATTAGCACAGTAGATAACAAATCTTTCTTTAATCGTAATAGTAATTTAAATAGATCTTTCTCCAGCTATACTGCATCCAATTATAGTACACCCAAACTGAAAGAAAAAATACCTAAAATAGCAACATCTATGTATCATAGCTTCCAACGGACGACCATAAAGCAACCTGTAAAGTTAGACAAAATAAAGAGAGATGATGAAAAGAAACATTTTGTTAACCTCGATTCTATCTTAGGCGATGATAACTCTTCTGTCATGACGGACAGTAGTTACATAGATCCTAGGCTCATTAATGAAAATGATAATTTACCTATAAACGTAAACACAATATTAAATAACCCCGACATTATCAGCAGCATGGAATCTCTTCTGACCACAGAAAACTTACCGGCTAAGTTCGAATCTTTTAGTTCTAGCAATCTAAACAATAATATTAAAAATCGTAACGGTATGACGAATTCAAACCATAAATTAGATAAACTCGTAAACAATAATAAAATCACTGCCCCAATTATAATAGACGAGCTCAGCCACCAATACGATAAGATAATGTCGTCTCTAGAGCAGAGCATTACCTCCAAAACTTCCGTAAGGGATGATGAATCTCTTTGTGAAGATTTTGATCTGGAAGAGTTTATGACTTCCTTTGACGAAGAAATAGTAAAGCACAAGTTAGAAAACAAACGCACGTGTAGTTCCACAACTAGAGTCGTAAAGCAATCGGAGCTCATAGACAGCAATAGGGTTTCTGAATACAATAGTGTCAGTCCGTCTCCTAAAATGGCGAACGGTATGATTCCAGTTAATAAATCTATGTCTCTCAATTTTAGCAGTAACAATGTGAACGAAAACCTTTTCCCTTCCTCTGTGAAACGTTCCACTTCCCTCCTTGACTCTATTCAAAAGAAGAGTGTACCGAAAGTGGAAACCACGCGCTCGCGCCAGAAGACGGATCAGCTCGAGCAAGACCTGATGCAATCGCTGAAAGACTTCGACAGGATGTATGCTTCCGAAAATAACGATACCATTCAGTCGAAAGAATCTGTGAAATATAGCTCGACCGCTCACGGTACGATTAAGCGTGATACTCGCTTGAAACCCGAGCGAAAGTTGAAAAAAGATGGAAACGTCACGAATGGAAACTACACACCCAATGGAAAGTCCAGCAACGACTCCGCTTATAGCAGGTTAGTCAGGTAACTGCATACTATGTGTAAATACGTATGCTCGGGAACCTTCCTATTGATGATGATAATTTATATATTTCAGCTTGAATCGAATATCACCATCAAAATTATCATTATGTGCAACCAAAGAGGGTAACGGGCTGCCGTCCTTGGAGCAAGCACCGGGCGGATCAGACTCGGGGAAGGAGGACGTTAGATCTGTCTCTAGCGAGGAGTTCCTGGCGATGGAGCGCTCGGCCGAGCTGGACGAGCCGCTGCCACAACCCAGCTTACATTCACCCTTCAAGGACAAAGATAACCATGCTGTTAGCGGTAAGTTCTTCTCTCTTCTTCTTGTTGCTGTTAGGACTAGCCGACCAGAGTATGGATTGGCTCTCAGGTACTGGCGACTACATATAACCTACAAGCAAAAGTTCTTAGTCATATAGACTGTTAAAGCTAAAGACGTTTCAAAATTTTTTTGTAACATGGTATAGATTACATGACAAACTTGAAAATGCCTTTTTAACTTTACCTCTCTAAGAACACTTTGATTATGTCGATTAATAGGAATAGTCACCAGTGCGCATTAGCCAATAGGCCCTCAGAACGTGAATTATTTGGACCCACCAATCTAAAAGTGATGTTTTGTTTCCAGAGAAGCGCGTGGGTTCCCACGCATCGTCCCGGCACAGTCCGACGTGGCGGCACGAGTCGCTGAGCTCGAGCGGCTCGGAGGCGTCTCTGCCGCGCGCCGCCAAGCAAGCCGTCAGACTCTCCCGCTTCTGCCACGAATGCGGCACCAAGTTCTCCGTCGACACGGCCAAGTTCTGCATCGAATGCGGCGTCAAAAGGCTCCTCATCTAAACCGAGTGTGCCATGTGTGATTCTAGTCTTATAAGTCAACCCGAGGCCTTAGTACAGAAAAATTAACCCCACTGGGGGCTCAAATATCAAGTACATTGTAGGGTTTCGAAGTCACGGCAGCTTTACGGACTCGACGATAAACTTTTAATTGAAACAGATCTGATGGTGATTTGCTCCTGTGAAAATGGTACTTAAAACTGACAAGATACCGTTGTATCTAAAATGTGTCACGATGAGCATTGAGCTAAGTGTTTTACAGTTTGCATGATAGGTTTGTGTGTCAATTTTAAATGATTGTATACATTGCGATCATGCGTTTATTAATCTTTGTACGAGAGTGAAATATAAAAACCCATGTTAATTTATCTAACACTATTTAGATTTAATTTATCATATTTTACAAACATGGTTTAGATATTATAGATATCTCGAAGGTTACGTTATACATGAAGTATGTCAGTTTATACAAGTACAGTTGCGCACAACACCTATGGACCATAAATTATAGCTTAGGTTAAATTAAGCTTATCCCAAATAATAATATATTATATCTTGGTATATACCTCTACAAATGTTACCAAATTATCTACTTTATGAAATGGTTTGTGCCTTCCGATGCGATGTTGCAAGATTTTATCCTTGCACAATTTGTGTATTGTTATTTTATTTCCAAAATTTTTATTCATTTAAAAAAAGATTAAAAACTGGCCGAAAACCTTGGAATTTTAAAATCCTGTGATAAAAATACATGCATTTATGTGCTTCAAATAAGGTCTTCATATCGATTTTAAAGTAAACGTGGGTGCCAATTTTTTCTGAGTTTTAAATGAAACTTTTAATCTGTGTTTTATTTGTGTTTTTGATACCTTTGATGAAGTAATTTCAATATAATTTAATTACCCTTCCAAGGATTTTTCCATTAACACCTTTTTTATAGTTGGCCATTTTTAACAAGACTGATTTTATTTTCAAGTTTTCGAACTATGAATAATAATCCTTAGTTACTGTTGTATATTGTTTTTAAAAATAACAATTTTATCATGTAATAAATTAACATTTTAATAATTTGCTGTCTTTTGAATGTTTCTGTCCTACAATTTATAAACATTGCCACATTACTAATGTTATTATTATATAACATTAGCATCCCCAAACTGAGTCTGGTCCAATTTTGCAGAGTTTAAATTTAAAATATGCAAATAATATTCTTTAGCATCAATTCTATAAATCAATTTATTTTCAATACATTTAAACATGAATTGTATATAAATGTTTATAAAACCTGAATCATTTTGAACCTTTACTTTGGTTATGTACTCTGTTTTTGCCAACTATCACTCTTCAAAAAAATTATGTGCCTATATAATGTAGTACATTATATATTTTTTATTGTTGTACAAATATATTTTATAGCCGAGTTGCGCAACTTCGTCTACGTCTGTTGAAATGAGTGTCAGACCTAACCAATATACACAAAAAAATCACTAAAATCGTTAAGTTTGGCAGGTCTGAGAAAAGAGTATTTTATTTTTCACCCAGGTAGGTAGTACATAAGTCAGCTAGTGATACTATATATAATATCAAAGACAGTGCATACAAAGTAAGGGTTCAAGATGAAGTTAAATTTGACTACTGACTGCTTATTTCACAACATTTTGTTCATCTTAGAGCCTAATCTACAAAAGTTACATTATTATATTAGCCATTTATGTCCCACTGCTGGGCAAAGGCCTTCCTTCCGTCACGCCATTCCGTCCTGTCCAGAGCTATATTTTTCCAGGTGGTACAATGAGAGTCAAGCTCGTCCCGCCAGCGTTTTCTAGGCCTACCACGACGACGCTTTATGTTGGATGGTGACCACATAGTTGTTATTTTGGCCCAATTGTCGTCATTCATACGGCAAATGTGGCCGGCCCAGTCCTACTTCAAGCTAGCGGCTTTATGTCCAACGTCAACGATTTTAGTTTTGGAGCATAGTATGTATAAAAGTTACATACATAATATAATATGTGACAATCACAAAAAGGGGCTAACTTATTACTGCTTCGTCATAAGGCTATATGAAACACATCCTCATGACATTAATTTATTGCTCTGCTATAAAAAGGCTAGGTAATCCTTGAAGAATAACTTGCAATGGTAGAGCCTGATCCATATCATAATTTAATCTAATGAAATTGTGATGTGGACAAGTCTTATCTATTCTGCCATTATTTTTATAACCATTGAACATGTCACATGTGAGGTGGTAGATTTATTATTATATTTTATTATTATAGATAGTATGAGCTATTATTATGTTTGTGTTCATCAAAGGGCTAAAACACACCCTGATTATTTCAAACAATAACTCCTTATCTTTTTCACAGTTGAAAGTTGTTCCTCTCTTAGCCGCCTCATACAAATACATGATACAAAAGATACTTACAGTTGAAATTAATATGTACACAAGTAGGGTTAGTATAAATAGTGAATGAGATTACTATAGCCTGAACATGGGCCTGTATGCTTTCCGAGGTGGTAATGCTCCTCTAACCCTGAGCCTTCTTAATGCTTCACGCAGGTGTTTGGGTTGTAGTGGACCTGGTTCTCCTGACTTATCCAATACTTCGAGTGCTGGAAATTATTAAATATATTTTAGAAGAATTTTCGTTTTTTTTGTATTTAATATGTACTTCCAAAAAGGTGAAAACTTCCTTTATATTTCATTTTTCAGTCAAAATGATGTGAAAATTATAGTTTGACTAGCTTGTGTAATGCCCACACCGCATATAGAAATCCTATCATTGCAGAGCTACTTCATAAACCTATCTACAATCCAAATTTCAATTCAATCTGTTCAGCAGTTTGGACTGTGAGTTGATCAGTCAGTCACACTTAGATATATTTTGATTTTGAAAATGAATGCACATCAGTTTTTACTGAATTTACAGTATAGACCTAACATGGAACTCTCCACAATATACCTAATAATTTTCTTTATGAGTAGAAAATTATGCACTGCAAGAATAGGCAATCTCTAGACATTTTGGATAGATCTAGTGATTATAGCCTTGGTTTCTGCAGTTGCTTATTTCTTTTTAAAACTACTTTTGTTAGGTAAAGTAATATTTACCTTCTTCAACCACCTCCCCAACAAACACCTTAGCAATACCAGACATGGCGATGACAACATTCTGTCCCACTGAGCAGCCAGTGATGGTCTGCATCAGTCTCTTCACAGCTGCCTTGGGGAATGCTGCTCGTCGGTACATCTCATACCTGTCCAGCTGCTCTTCAGTGAAGTTTGAAACCAGGACCCTGAAACATTAATAGACTGTAGAGAAGGTGATTAAATTGGTGAAGAATATCAAGACATTTAGATTGTACTGGTGGTAAGTTTCAGCCGTGGCTAGTTACCACCCACAGGAGAAAATTGTGTCACCAAGCACTCATTTTGACAAAGTTCCAGCATGATGTTCAGTGAAACCAGTTAGTGCTTGTTCACGTGAACGCGCGGGCGCGACAGACTTTGCTTGCACCGCACGTGCGTTTGTACGTGAACATCTTCATAGCACGTCATATGTTTGATATTTCGCGCCCGCGCCCGCACGTCAACGTGGGCCAACGCTTATGGATTTATCTCACATTCAAGGTTAGGTATTGAAGGTACCATCTTCGGCCCGATCGTCATTTATCATCACACGAGATAGTGGTCAGTATAAATATAGCACTTACTGCATTTTTTCCCGTTCCTCCTCTTCCAATTCCTTTTTACTCTTTTTCTCCCTTTCCCTCTCATTCAACATTTCCTCTGTCATTGCAGCATCAAGATTTGAGTCAACAGCCTCGCTCTGTTGGAATTCAGTTATATCTGGCACCACTGTAGTATCTTTAGCCAAATCAAACTTCTGATCAATGTGATCTGCTTGTGAGGTGTCTATCATGGTATTATCAAATGAGTAGTCGTTCAAGTATTCATAGTTTTCAGTAACATCAGTGAGTATGTCAGGCTGAGAGCTTGCAAAGGCGTCTGAGTTGTCGGTGTAAATGTTGCCAAGTTCGTCAGCTCTGTGTATTGTTTCCACATTCTGTGAGCTATCAGAGTATGCATCAATAATCTCACTTTCAACATGACTGCTCGGCACACTCTCCCCATAATTTACCAGTGTTGTATCTGTAATTATGGACAGAGTCAAAAAATTACAGCTCTTAGTGAAAAAGCAAATTTTATCTTACAGATGGGTACAAAACTTACATTCAGGTTCATCTTTCAGCAGCTTTTCCTCAATTTCCAAAGAGATTTCTTGCGAGTCTTCTTCATTTGAATCGCTGTGCTCTAGTTCTCGAGCAAGCTCTTCCTCTGTAACACGTTAAATTGAGTAGGAAGTCCATAAATGGAATTATTAAGACAAATTTTATGTAGGTTATAGGGAAGTGTAACATTAGCTTGATACCTCTTAATCTTTCGGCTTCAGATAGGCCGTCGCTACTTGGGTTATCTGCCATGTCTTCAGTAATAAATTTCCAACTTCTCCCCCATAAAAATAAGCAGGAATATTAGTGTATTTCTGTTTAAAAATTGTATTTTATTATTTCGCAAACCCAAAACATCGCAATGAATTGACAGTTGACACTGAGAATTGAGTAGGTGGTGACAGTTGACAGTTTTTTTTTTTTAATATTTCCCCAAATCTTTTGTGCGCCACAAGATCCTAGTCACGAGTAGCTATGACACTGTATGACACTGATAGTTGACAGTTTTGACAGCGGAACCACGAAATCACGAAATTCGAGCGACGAAAAATACGAAAAGCGAGCAGTGTGGTTTGTGAATGTGAATTTCGAATTTTTTAACAAATTTTGTGCTCCGGGTGCGGACAGAGAGTTCCATCATGAGTGCATTAATGAAAGCGGCCGTTTCTCGAAGCCCTGCATCATTGGTAAGTAATTAATATGTTTCGATATAGGTATTTTTAGTTATGTAATCCACGGTTAGAAAAATGTTTTGGATGCTCCATTACACCTCACCCAGTTACTTTTACTTTGCGCGTAAAAATAATACGTGTCCATTGGTTTGCTTATACACTTAAAAATAAGATATTAAAATTAGTTATTGTTATAAGAAATAGGAAGGGATGTTAGTCCGGGAATATTATTGATTAGAAGTCGAAAAGCTCGAAACGAACAAATGTCATCATAAAAATCGGAGTACCTATGTTCTCGATTCAGATAAAACAGTAACATGGTTTTTTAACTGGTATTAAATAATAATTGCTGCAACCTAGATGCCATAATCAATGAAAATATATTTTAATAAACTTACAGTTCGTTTAACTAAAACTTGTTAAATCAACAAAAATTTGCTCACGATTATAATCTCTAAAGACTTATAAATATATATGTGACGAATATAGACTAAGAATAGAATAAAGAAAACTATTTCACAATGATTTTTTCAAGCGCTAACAGTTTATGGTAATGCGCTAGAAACTTCTATTCATGCCAAATAATTGGTTGTCAAGGTCTCTTGAGATAAATAAGTTTTGAAAATGAATAATGTTTACATTATTACATATCCAAATATTATTGTTATTGAAGTACTAATACAAATAACTACCCTATAATATCCCCTTGATCCACAGAAACAGTTCCAGTTCAAATCAAAATTGACATCTATTGTTTCTAGTTTTTTAAAATAAGGTTGAAATTTGCATGTGCGGGGTGCGGCTTGATCAAACTGCTCGGGGATATAGGGTATCCTAGTTTACCTATGTGTCTGATATAAATATTTGTAGCTACATTATTCAATATAAATATAATCTATCTACTCAGCCTGTATCCTGCGGGGTATCCCTCCTTGCGTCGTATTCCTCAATTCTGAGGGTCGTGACCACCTCTCACTATCTTCTTCCTTATGGTGTCACACCATCGATCCCGATTACTTGCCACCTGCATCGCATCGTATACCGAGGTGTCCAGTGTGGCGCGGATTTGGTCAGACCATCGTGTTGGGCTGCGACCTCGTGGTCTCTTTCCCTCTACTTGCGGGGTATAGGCTTCCTGAAATAATAAAATATCAGAAACATTAATAAATAATATCATATCACAAGATTATTCCTAAGATTTGATGCATTACTTGTATCTACTGTGATTTTTAATATTATTAAAATAGATTATATATATGTATAAAATATATCTTTAAATTATTATCAGGTCTGATAAGTCATGTGAATGAATTTTTTTTTGGTTGTCTGTATTATGACACTGCTGGCTAAGATAAAATTAATTCTTTAATAACAAAGATTTTCTACAATCTTTTGTATCATTTATTGTTAGAATTATCAAAATCACTGCATAATATCCATTTAAATCCTGTAGGTACATACATATATATTTTTTAATCCTATTTGCCCTGCTGGTGCTCCTTTAATTAATTATATCATCCATGGTTTTGGCCAATAAAAGAGGTTTGGTTTTGACCTTCTGCTGGAACAAAAGCAGGGCAGCGATAAAAGGAGGAATTTACTCCCTTTTTTGCTGCGCCACTTTTGTTCCTCTAAAGTATTTTAACTAAAAATGTGACTATATTCTCTTGTTCCAGGCTGCATACCTGTACAGAAACCTCCACCTATCAGTGGGAGGGGCCAACGCCATCAACGATGGCTCCAACACCAACATGACCAAGGCCTACACGGTGATAGACCACAAGCACGATGCGCTGGTCATAGGCGCGGGCGGCGCCGGTCTCCGCGCGGCCTTCGGTCTGGTGCAGGAGGGCTTCAAGACCGCTGTGGTTACCAAACTGTTCCCTACGAGGTCACACACAGTGGCTGCTCAGGGTGGCATTAATGCTGCGTTAGGTATGTTTATAATCATTCCACACAGATTTTTCAGTAACTGTTTTTTTTCAATAACTGTATTGTATAGCTATTTATTTAGACTTTTTCTGTCAGTTTTATGCATGTTTTATGCGGTCTAATGCAAAGGGAAATAGCAAGATATACTTTTATAAATAATGTAGTGGAAAGACAGGAGCGAGGCCTATGTCCTGCAGTAGGATTATACAGGCTGTATAATAGAGGTATAATAGCTTTGTAATTTGTAAATATATACCTACTCAAAAAAACCTGATGGAATAGAAATAATACACTACAAACTTTATCATCTTATGAAAACGAAAAATTAAAAAATAATAAACACACCATAATGTCATAACACACCATATTGCAGTTTCACATAGTTACTAGTATTTATAACCTGCTAATTTACTTCAAATCAGCTGATAACAACATAATGCATTGTAATTGTTATGCTCTTGCATAATGTAAGAGGTGTGAGTCAATCAATCATCATATTTATTCATAGTTACTAAAGTTCAATGAACAATGTACAAAAATAAAAGTAATAATTGCATAATACATTGTTACATAATTATGTACATAAGTCCTGCAGTCTAACTCACAATAAATATGCAGCCTGTTATTCTAGACATAGGCCTATTTAGACTGCAAGAAAAAAATTGACCACACAAACTATAATAATTGTGATTTGACTCTGACAGTAGTAGGGAACAGTATATAATGTAGTTCTGTAATTCATTATTCTATCCATTCCTTGATGTAATGTAGATGATTTGTAATTCATTCTCTACATAATACTAAAATTTCAGCTTGATTGGTTAATTTCTTTAAGTGTGGAGAAATAAACAAGCACACACATAAAAACCTTTGCCCTTATAACATTAGTGATTTTTTTTATAGGTAACATGGAGGAAGACAGTTGGTTGTGGCATATGTATGACACCGTCAAAGGCTCCGATTGGCTCGGAGATCAGGTAAACACTTTTATACATCTATGTTACGGGAATATTTCCATTCACAACTTGGAAACCACCTGACCAATTTGGATAAAATTTGAATTCCATCTGGATTATACACACTACACACCCTTTGAAACAATAACTATGTTTAAAACCGATTCAGGCGCCTTCGAGTATGTAAAAAATATGAAGAATAGTGAAACTCTCCTCTTTTTTAAAATTCAATAAAAAGCTGTCATACTGAATGATTGATTGACCACTGAACAATTGGCTTAAAATTTGGTGCACAGGTAAATTAAATATTATGACACATAAATCAGCTAATATTCTAAAAAAGTATATCTTTATTTATTTGAGGCTGTGATTCAGTACACTTTTTCTTTTTTTGTGGCAAATGCCTTTATTGAGAAAAACAAACTAACAATACAACAGTAAAGAACACTTTTATTAATCACAGATCGGCCACAAGCCGATCTATAGAAAATCCAAGTGCTCCAAACCACTGTCAGATGGCAGAGTGCCCAGAATGCTGGCAGCATTGCCACGTTGAATGGCAATACTTACACTTTTTGTACTTTTATGACAAAATTGAAGCACATATTTAAACTCTTAATATTCATACTAGCATTTTCCCCCCAATATTTACTCGCTCATATTGGCATATAACATTTACATAGCGTATCTAGTTAATATGTGACCGCTTTTTACGAGTATTTGATATTTGAAATGCATATTTGTATTGCAATTAGCACCTACATGAATATTGATCATTTTGTAGAGTAACTTGAATATTCAATAAAGTTATTTTTGGGCTCATGACTACATATTGTTTAATTATTTCCTTAAATGTGTCAAATGTTTCATTTAGTATTTGGTTTGCAATTTTCGTAAACAATGTACGCTTTATCAATGTTTTAACAATAAAATGAGTTACCTACTGCATTCTGATAACATTTTATTACCAAGTGCGAGTAGAAATCTTATACAGCTTAGCTTTATACCTATTTATTCAAATAGCAACTATGATTTTTAGATTATTTTCTTAAAGATCATTCATGATTGGTCATGACTAGACAACATGATTGAGCTTAGATTATTATTATTTGGTGTTTAGGAAAGTTTGATTTTCCTCTCTTCCCCTATCCTAAACTTTTTTATTTGATTTCACTTTTATTTAAAGACGGAGGCCAGGGCGCTTTAAAAAGATTCTTTTACCGTGGCCAAGTGGTTCTCTGAATGCAGTCATAAGTGGTCGCATAAGTGCAATAAAATTGCGTAAGACAACCCCATAAAAAGTTTGGTTTTTATTAAATACGCTTATTTATTTTTTAGTGTTAAGCATGTTCTTTTTTACTGGTATTTTATTAAATAATAATCTCGTTCATTAAACATGCAACATCAGTCGTCGAACAGGTTTTGTAGCACACTCGGAATATTACCAGAATATAACCACGTAGGTTGTGCCTTATCGGTATTCGAAAGGAAAATAAACACCGATAATATTTTTATCTAGTTTATGTATGTACCCACTTCTCTATTTTTGCGAGCGTCTCGGGTACCCTATATTATCTAGACGTGATAACTAGAAATGATAACCTGAGGTGCTAATTGTTGCGCGTGTTACTTTCTTTGACCTTTATAGTATTCTGTCAGAATAATTAAATTTTTCGTCGCACTAACACTAGTTTTTCACCGAGTTTAAAAAGACGAGGCTTACTATTATTTGTAGGATTAAAAAAACTGAATGTTCACCTAAAACTTGAAGACGTCTGAACGGATTTTTTCAAAGAGTATGCCCAGTTTTGAGGTCCGTTTAAATTTTATCTAAATCGGTCGAGCGGTTTTCAAATTATGAATAGAGCAGCAGTCTCTATAGCACCTATATTTTTGAAAGCGGGCGTTTTTCTCCTTTGCCAATGGGTCGTTAATGCCTAAAATAATAATACATAATACTGCACTGCGATTTTCACTCAGGGGACAAGTTATATATCGCTCAATTTACCCAGTAATATTAAATGGCAAAACATTTATTTTGATATGGAACTAATGGTTTTATCTCAATCTCAGTCAACCTTAGGCCTCAGATAGTTATGTGTCCTTAATGAGTGTTTAGACTATAATTAAGATAGCAGGCACCTTTGGTATAAAAAATTAACGTAAAATAATAATATTTTCAAGAAAGATGTTTTTCTTATACTATTGGAATACAACTAGAAAAACATTTGTGTAAGCGTTTACAAGAAACGCGCAATTTAAGTAAGTTTTTCGATAACGACTCACTTTAAAATGAGTCATTGTTCTCTATTTTTATTGTTACACTAGCTGACCCGCGCGCACTTCGTAGCGCGTGACAGTAAATTATTCATATATTAATGAATTTGATACAGACCATTTAATTCGATTTCCAATTCCACGGAAAAGAGGGATTCAATTCACGGGTTTTCTGCGACTTAATGGGCGTAGAATTAGTAAAGGCTGGCAAACCTTGCCAATATGTAACTACGATCGAATCACCTACTATTCAAAATGTCTATTGGACGTTTCGCCTACGTTCATAATAACTATTGGTTGAAATCAATATTGGACGATTCGCCTACGGTTAACTCAGCTACGGTCGATTGAGCTATGGTTGATTAAACTATTGGACGATTTGCCTATTTTTGACCGAACTAACGGACCGTTCACGTATTTTTAGACCACGTTTCCGGCTGCTAGTCAGGTATGACAGCTAAAAAATACTTGTTTATAGTACAGAATTCAGAAACGTGTTGTTTTTATTATGCCACTTTGCCATGATGAGGTAGATGAAAGAAGATGCCAAAATGCCTGAAGATGCCATGACACAGGATAAATAATTCAGTAATAAGAAAAATATCTGGCGCTTCGCCGGCCGCTGCCGCGGCACGCTCGCTTCGCTCGCTCGGCTCGCGCATTGTGGTCACTGTTCAAACCTAACCTAACCAACAGATTTCGGTTTGCCCTGAATACTGTACTAAAAACACGCGTAGCAAAGAATTTATAAACCGTAGGTGAGTCGTCCATAGTTGAATTAACCAATATATCAAATGAACATTGGCCGAATCGCCCATTAGTTCACATGCCCATAGTTTAATCAACCGCAGGCGAGTTGCACTGTAAGCGAGTCGTCCAATATGTGAAATGAACTTATGCGAATCGACCGTAGTTATATCGACCGTAGTTGAAACGACCGTAGGTATTATGAAACGTAACCCGTCCATGCGGGCAAAGCCATGAGAATAAGCTAGTGACTGATGTATCTGTATAACGTACAGCCTCAACCGCTAGATGGATTGGGTTGAAATTTGGAACATAGAAAGGTTTCATGACGTAGACCACTGCTAAGAAAGGATTTTGCCGTGCGGGCAAAGCCGCGAGCATAAGCTAGTAAATAATATTATGAAACATTTTTTGTGAATAATACTTAGATTTCAGAGACGTCCTGGGATAAGTCCCAGAACTATCGTTATACCTATACCACAGTACAAATTAGAACGGCAATAAATTACCACTTACACATATAGTACATCAAGATTAAATACAGTAAACAAAAATATATCAAATTATCATTTAAATCAGAAAAACTAATAAAAATACGGAATAATAACAGCTTGATTCCGTACAGTTACTCTTGACTTTTTTCCGCGTCATTTAATGGTGATCTCTTTACCGTGGGTAGACTTCCTCTGCAGGAGATCGGCTAGTACCCCAACAGTGTCAGTTATTCTGCCGCCTGAACAGTGATGTGCAGACATTACTGTGCTTCGGTAGGAGGGCACTGTGGCTAGTGAAATTACTGGGCTGAAGAATCTTAACATTTTATGACTCAGCAGTGCACCCAGAATTTAACCTTCGTTAAATCCCAGCGTTATCTCTTACCATCAGGAGAGCATCTTGCTCATCTTCTTACATCGTTGTATAAAAAAAACTAAAATGAAATTTTCTGAAATGAAACTATCATATACCTACGTACTCAAACTATTTATTATAATATATCTATCAAATTTCACCTTTCAGCTCCATCATCAGACTTCAGATCACTTCCATGTCATAAAATTATTGCATTGTCATCCGATTCCCGGTATGCAAAATTTCTGCTCAATCGGGAACTGTGACTGATAGGTAGAGTGCTTTTCACAAAAGGAGTTCTTTTTGCGGGGCGCCACTATCGCAAATTTTAAAAGTTAGCATATTAAATAACTTTAGAATCTTCGATGTATCCTTCTGCAATCTTGTTACACTTCTAGCCACCATGGCGTTTAAGAACTGTAATATCAGCGCCTGAGTCAGCTAAGAGTGTTGCTGACGTCCGCCTCAGGCAATGCCCAGTGTAAAGATGGGAGTCCGGAAGCTGAAGAAATTTAGCAATCGTTTTTGGCATATCACCGATTTTATTGATGCCTATGGGCTGTTTTTTACTTTTTCCATTATCATAATGTAAGAAAAATCTTGAAGTTTTTGTATTAGCGGGTCGTAATGCCGTATACTTGTCCACCACATTCACATATTCTTCACTAATGACGAATGATCTGTCGATTTTAGTCTTTGTATTCAATAATTTTACTAATATTAATTTGTCCGAATGCTTTTCAACGTCGTTTACCTTAAGATTCAACAATTCATTTGAGCGGCACGCACCATTTATGCCAATAATTAATACAACCTGTAAAAAATAACAATAATTTAGTTTACTTATTTTTAGATAGGTACAGTTAGATAGGTTTTCTTTGAAATAAATTAGCTTTTGTATCAATTTACTTACTTTTAAAGCGAGGTATTTACTGTCTGGTGCTTCATTCAGAAATTTTTCTATTTCAAGGTCACGTTTCGTTTTCAAGACAGCTTTTATCATAGAAAAAATGCTCCATAATGTACTGGATTTTCTTGTTTTAGATAGTTCCATGAAATATGATAGTATCACGGTCTCGGAATATGTTTTTGCATTTTTTGAGAGGCGCCAATTATTGAAGGATTCGTACGCCTTTACATATTTCACTTTAGATTTTTCAGGCAAATAGCTGAACTCGGCATTCGAAACTTGTTCTTTCAACTTTTTTGGCGTAAGACAACTACCTTCATCACTGGGGTCACTCATTTCTTTGTAATTAAACAGACTATTAGATCACAAATAGAAATTTGCAAAAGTTTACAACTTAAGTTGAAAATATTTAGTTGAATCTTTACCAAGAGGTTTAGAACCAAATGGAAAATGTGTTGTGAACACCACTGTCGCAAGAAAAATGACAACTATAAGTGCCATCTCACTTACCTCATACAAAAGAGAGAGACAAAGATGGCATTTATCGATGACGTCACAACGCATTCTCCATTTGACTGTAAACTCTAAACTTCTACATCCCGCCATTTTGTATTTTTTTTATTTTTATTAAAAGAGTTGCGTTCGAAATTTGTGTGTGTGACATATTTATGAAAAACAAATTGTAATAATATTAAAAAAAAAAAACTCACTTACGACTTATTATTCTATAATAGTATTTTATTTAAAATATTATTGAAAAAATACAATTTATAAAGTTAAAATTCAATAAATAACATTAAAAATTATGTGCATCTCAGTTAAATAAAAATTGTACACAAATAAGTTTCAGAACACACCAACTTCTTCATAGCCAATAAAATTGTGTTCGAAATTCAAATCACTTTGCCTCTCTACTCTCTAGAGAGCAAAAACGGCTTTTGCTCACTGAAATCGATGACCAAAGACACTATTTTCGTGCGAGAGTGGTGAAAAATTATTTATGGCATGAAGTCCAGAATTTATCGAAAAAATGTAATTTAGTTCCGCAAAATTCCGCGGGACCTCATTCGTGAGAAGGACTCTACCACTGAGGTGTATACCTAAAATCATAGGCGGATCCAGGATTTGGTTTGGGGGGGGCAAGGTGCAGACGGGCAAAAATATTATAATTTTTATTACGAAAAGTGTATGTTTAGCTCGCTCTGAGCGGTTAGGAAGTTTAAACATCCATTACAATAAGTGCGCGAGCAGCTAGCTGCGAGCGCCGAAAAAAAAATTTATTTCAGAAATATGTGCGAAATTCGTAACTCTACAATGCTTCTGGGGGTACCTTGGCCCCCTGCCCCCCCCCCCTAAAGCTTAAACATCCTTTATAATATGTGCGCGAGCAGCTTGCTTAATGACTCGGGGGGGGGGGGGGCGGCTTGGCCCCTTGCCCCCCCTCCCTAAATCCGCTTATGATTATCTATAACACAGATAAAAGGTTCTATAATAATCATTGCAAAATTTTACTAACATTATAAACGTGACAGTTTGTGTCTGGATGTATGCCTAAATGCAGGTGGTTCACTACTGCGTGCCCGCCTATGCGACAGCAATAGCACGGTAAAGAGATATACAGTAGTTTGACTGAGCGTGATTTTTGAACATAAATACCTACAGTCGCGCGGTACATGCGCAAGTCATAGGGCTGCCGGGCAGCCGCTGCCCGCATACTGTAGGTACCTACCTGTTTCATATCATCTACTTACTTGAGCTACCTACCTACTACCTACTTACCTATCATATCGTGGCGGCGTATATTAAAACCCAAGACAAGACAAAAGACAAGACAAGAGACAAGAAAAGAGACAAGACAAGAGATAAGACAAGACAAGACAACCTCCTCCCCTTCACCTCCCCCCTCCCCTTCCCCCTCCCCCTTCCCCTCCCCCTCATACCCTTCCCCTCCCCTCCTTTCCCCTCCTCCCCTTCCCCCTCTTCCCCTTCCCCCTCTTCCCCTTCCCCCTCCTCCCCTTCCCACTCCTCCCCTTCCCCCTCCCCTCCTTTCCCCCTCCTCCCCTTCCCCCTCCCCTCCTTCCCCATCCTCCCCTTCCCCCTCCCCTCCTCCCCCCTTCCCCTCCTCCTCCCCTTTTTAACTAACTGACCGTTTTAATTTTATTACCCTTCCATGTTGCTTGATAAACAAGTGAATTAAATAAAAAATTTTGAAACCCCCCAACGCAATACGCAATTCTTCATTTTGTGGTGGCGGCCATCTTGGATTTTTCATTTTATATAGTGGGTTGTATTCTACTAGTTAAGCCCTTTCATTTGATACCCATATTGAGGGGGTCGCGGAAGAAAAAAGTAATCCGCCATTTTGTAGCGGCGGCCATCTTGGACCGATTTCCACCAAACATGTTTGAGAACACTCTCGACTAACCTTACTTTCAAACAAAAAAAACTAAATCAAAATCCGTTCATCCGTTCGGGAGCTACGGTGCCACAGACAGACACACACACACAGAGACAGACAGACAGACACGTCAAACTTATAACACCCCGTCGATTTTGCGTCGGGGGTTAATAATGTTATTTCTGGATTTCCTGATAAGTTCAGTGATAAGTTCAAGCTACCAAAAACAGCATAATATAGTATGCTATTTTTTTGCCATTTTTATATAATTTTATATAATTTATTATATTATGTATACATACGTCAAAAGTAAATAACGTAAATAACACTAAATACTAGCAAAAAACTATCGCGACGTCCGCCCGTCGCTGCGTGGCACCCGCTTCTGGATTATATACCCACTTCTACCCACATCTACCGACATCTATTCACTTCCATTTTCCGCCCGTTTCTATGGAGTCAAACTACTGTATATCTCTTTACCGTGGCAATAGTTTCTCCTAATGTTGTTCACTACGGCTTTTACAGCCCAAAACTGCACATCCTACCATTTCACTACCACTATGAGTACACATAAACCATTAATTATTCCCTGAAAGCACTTAAAATCTTAAAAAATAAAAGATAATGATGGTATATTTGTCACAAAGAAATCATTTGAACCATAGTTTGAACTTGTGACAAACAAATAAACCAGCCACGCTGAAAGGGACGGAAGAAAAATAGGTTCTCCTTTTTCTTCACATAGAATTTTCCCTATTGCCGTCACGCTCACACATAATATGGGTACTTCTAGTTGTATTAGTTCTTAGCCTAAATGGGTGTGAACAGATTTTATGTCTGTGTGTCTCCGGATAACCAGTGATTTTTACAAAAGATCCCCCTAGATGGAGCGCCACAATCGCGTGATTTTAAGTTAAAATATCTACAGATTTTTAACAATTCATAATTTCTCATATTTAATTTCTCAATTAAATAGGTACATAATATTTAATTAATCTAACAAATAAAAAATATATAATAAATGAAGTATTCACAGTAATTATAAATCTATTATTTAGTTCCGCTAGGTTACGCGGGACTTCTTTTCTAAAACTGTTTGCAGAATAAACGATATTTCTTTTTCTTAGGACATTAGTTCCATTATTTTCCGTGGCGCTAGCTTGTATGAAAAATAATTTACTTTTACAATGAACTGTAAATGAATTTTTCTATTTATCTTCAGATGATTTTACATGTTTTAGAAATTAAAAATAAGCAGCAAAAAGATATTTATTACTGATATTTACACGCATCATGCGCACATTAGATTATTTTCCGCTGGCGCTGATTCATTTGAGAAATAAGTTACATTTACTAATTTAAATGAATTCTAATTTGTTTGGCTACTATATAGCATCAAAGTACTCGTCAAGACGAATCAAATGAGCCCAAACTCGATGGGGTTTTTTCTTTTAATCACGGAGTTCCTATGGCCACCTTCCAGCTCCGTTTCGGACCCTGGTTACTATATAGTATCAAAGTACTCGTCAAGACGAATCAAATGAGCCCAAACTCGATGAGGTTTTGTCTTTTGATTACGCGGTTCCTATGACTACCTTTCTTGTTTATTAGCATTTTATATGCGAATCTTTAGATTGATATAACTCTTTTATTTATGAACCGATTTGACTAAAACCAAGACTAAGGTTCAAGTAGAGAAAACTGCAACGTATTAGTGAAAATTTTATTCAAATCGGTGGTGTTGTTTAACCACACCAGTGACACAAACTATTTACAAATTTAGCCCAAATTAAACTAAAGGTCAACCACAAGTTTACAGCCATACCGATAGATGGCGTCTGTAGCGTTTTTGGCACTATTTTTTTTTGAATTGAATTTACTTTATATTCTATTACTTTTATTTCGAATTTTTGATGTAAATTAGGGGCGATGTGTCTGATATAAATGATTATTATTTATTTTATTATTTTATTTTACGTTTCCCTAGGAAAAATTGACAAAATGTTTTACGAATTAGATCGCGCAAGCGACTTTTTCGCGTCGTTTTGTTCATATGCGTATTTTCACAGTTCACCTTAGTAAAGGATCACAATGAATGGGGAGAAATTTCCATTCTTATTATATGTATGGATAGATACACGTTATCACTTCATAGCTGTTAGCTATGCCTAGTGGGTTTACTCGCTGAAAAGTATCTTTTTTTTGTTTTCGCCGGGAAAAAAATGCATTACGCATACCCTCCCATACGGGGGTATGGGAGGGTTATGTGAGACTCCCCGTGCAGATCGACTGCACGGTATACCCACTAAAACAACCCGGCGGCACTCCCGCATCGTCTTTGTGACGGAGGACTGGGAATCGGCAGAGCCTTGCATCCACTCCAAAAGTAGCATAATAATGTGTTATATACCGAGGTCTTAAACTACGTAAATACCAAATTTTAACACAATTCGTTCAGCCATTTGGATGTGATGTAAAACACACGCAAATCGATCATACACACACACACACACACACACACATCCATACGAATACTTTCACAATTTGTCACATCGACATTCGGCGAATCGGTTACCTTAGGAGGACAAGATAAACACATCACGTTCTTCCATTTTCAAACACAAAACAAACCTCCGTTCCTTTGTTTGTAGCGTCCGTGGCCCAGTGGTCATATTGTGTCCGGCTTTTAATCCGGAGACCCTGGGTTCAAATCTCAGTGTGTGGCAAAAAGTTCATCTGGACGCTACCGTGTTTCGGAAGGCACGCAAAACTGTGGGTCCCGGCTGTTTCCTATAAGATATGTAGGGGGCAGTCGTTAGGTCATGTTACAGGCCCTGTAGTAATCTCGGCGACCTGAAACTGCAACATATGTATAGGTTCGCCATTCGCCACACAACCTATGAATTGTGATTTGACTTTGCCAGTGTAAGTAGGGTAACCTGTTCTGTTGGAGTATAAACCCAAATTATTATTTTTTTTGTACCCAGGATGCCATACACTACATGACCAGGGAAGCTCCTCACGCGGTGATCGAGCTGGACAACTACGGCATGCCGTTCTCCCGCACGCCTGAGGGCAGGATATACCAGCGAGCCTTCGGAGGACAGTCGCTCAAGTTCGGCAAGGGAGGGCAGGCGCATCGGTGCTGTGCCGTTGCTGACAGGTAAAAACAAATAGTATTTAAGAGAAGAAAACTCTTTATTGTATCACCACAATTAGTAAAATACCTGCACTCTATATTCATGTTATATGTAATTTTGTTCAGAAACACAAATACCTCTTCAAGACTGTAGGGCAATCAAGTCTTAGATCGCATAGGTATCCTCACAACTCACAACCTTATATGTACAGAGTCTCCTGCGTCTGCTAAGTATGTAAAAAGCTGTAGTTATAATGTGCGTACGAATTTACAATAAAATACCAAACGATATAAAGGCACTGCATTGTAATTTATTTAAAAGAAAATTATACGCATGGTTGTTAAACCAAAATATATATAACTAGCTGACCCGGCAAACGTTTTTTTGCCATATAAGTAAAAAATTGATAATTTAATTATTATTGATAAAATAGGAATGATTAAAAGTTAATATGAGAGTTACACTGAGATAGCAAAATAATAATTGTCAACGTTACTACTACACTTGATGCATAAACAATAATGATGGCCGACAACTGTGTAGGGAGTGAGAAAGAAAGGAGACCGGCTTCGTTCTCATCCCTACTCCGTGCTGTTTACTGGGTCAGAAGTGACACCTGTAGACATCTGGCGGGGATAACTAATTAAATGACGATTGATCAGTTTTCGACCGGAGAGGAAAAATGATTAAATTACTAAAATGGCTATTAAAAAATAAGGGTTGATCGTAGAAGGGTGAAAATTGAGGATTGTATGTACTTTTGTATGTTGTATCATAAAAAAATAGAATTTAAAAATTTTGTCTAAAAAATAAAATAAAAAATATAGGGGTGGACTACCCCTAACATTTAGGGGGATGAAAAATAGATGTTGGTCGATTCTCATAGATACCGGATAAGCACAAAAAATTTCATCAAATTCGGTCAAGCCGTTTCGGAGGAGTATGGCAACGAAAACTGTGACACGAGAATTTTATATATTAGATATAGAACAAGATTTGTTGTTAAAGAAATTGTAATGAGGTACCTATTGTTATTATTATTATAATTATTTTCCTTTGACTGCATATTAATTGTTACTATTCTTTTTTAATGCAGGAATTTATTGAGAATATTATAATTAACTGACATTTTATATTTTATTGACATTATTTAAAAATCTTTATTATTATAATTTGATGAATATTTAAATATTACCATTGACATTAATTAATTATATTTGAAATTATTATAACTTTTAAGTAACCTAACCTAGCCCTAATTAGCTACATTTGCATGCTAAATGATGTTAGCTCAACATGTCTATGATCTGAAACTATGTATTGTAACAACTTAAACACCATGTTGCTTGGCAAATAAAGAATTGAATTGAATAACTTAACTCTAAAAACAGTTTATATTATAAACAGTGAGATAATTGGCGGTCTTATCGCTAATAGCGATCTCTTCCAGACAAAAAAGCAGGGAAAGGAGAATACATTTCGGACGACGGTGATAGGTTAAGGGATATAGACGAATAACCTACTGCATTAGGTCTTGCTATTTGGTAAAGGTGTTAAATATTTAATACTAGATAATGATTTGAAAGGCGTCAAAGAATACTCTGACCGCTGACCGACGAAACGAGGTAATAGGCTATATTATTATAAAAATCAAGCGCTGAAAGTCACGAAAGGGAACTTAGGGCTCGTTCACTCTGCGACTGTCAAGCACAGAAATGCCAGTCCAATTCCGTCTATTATTCTATAGTATTAGTTTCATTAAAACAGAATTGAAGCACATACATATATTAAGTCCACTCGCTTACACATACACGTAAAAGTGTGCGTTTTAGTTATATAATTGTATACCAACTTCTGACAAGCCATTATCTAATTTTTTAAAATATTTAACAACTACCAAACCCAACTCGATTCAGAAGTTAAAAAAGTGTAAAGAGATAAAAACAAATATTTGCATGAAAAATACTGAGACTCACTGATACCTACACATTACCTGACTTGAAAAATGAATTACCTGTGAAAATGTTTAAGAAATTATAAACACATGCTATATTCTGCATACAATTACCGACAAGAATACTGTAACATGTTCATTGTCTGAGAGTTATTTTTTTTGAAGTGAAAACTTCTTTAGCGGCGCTGAGCACTTTTTTGTATGGGTAAAAACTTTCAAACTCGCGTCAGGGTCACGTGATGCTGATCGAAAAAGCGTAAGATCGAGGGGAAGGGAGAGGAACTAGTATCTCTCACTCTTTCTACCGTGCTTGAGTGTGCTGCTCTGTGAATTTGGTTTAACTATGTCAAATGATCGCAATTTTAGCACAACGAAATACAAAACTACTATTGATGCGGTCTTTATTAGACACTTAAATAGGTTCGAATCAAAACTGTTTGTTTCTTACTTCAGTTATCAGTAAAAATTTGGGATGATGATTCTGATAATAACGATGGTGTAAAAGTCGTCGAAATTATGGATGGAAGTTGATTTTTCTGAGAGATAAAATTTAATGTTATATATAAATAACGATATAATATTATAAATAACAAAATATAAATTGTCATATTTGTGTACGATAGCGCAATAAATAAACATTGTATTCTACCTCATAAATGATAGTATTTTTATACTTATAATTAAACACAACGTTAATATTGAAGTTTTCACTTCTGCTGGCACTCCCGGAGTGCTACCTTTTTTTTTTTTTTTTATGTGATGAAGTAGAAGACGAGCAAGACGCTCTCCTGATGTTAAGAGATAACGGCTGCCCATAATCAGTACAGTGTTACCTAGGATTTCACAATTATGTGAAATTCTAGGAGCACTGCACCAACGCTTCTTACTCAAGAGTCATGAGATGTTAAGACTCTTTAGCCCAGTAATTTCACTAGCTACAGTGCCCTCCTACCGGAGCACAGTGATGTTTGCACATCACTGCTCAGGCGGTAGAATAACTGGCACTGTTGGGGTACCCACCTAGACGACCTCCTGCAAAGGAAGTCTACCCCCGGAAAACAAAACAAATATTAAACTAATATTAAAGTAATATTAAAGTTTAATATGGAAGTTATAACAAATTATCATATTAATACATCAGGTAACTTGTAAAGTATGAAAATAAGTAATGTATTTCATATACATTACTTTATACTTGGACTAGCTATGCCCAGTGACTTTACCCGCTGAAAAGTACCCTGCGTGTATACCAATTTTCAACTCAAACCGCGTTATTACAAAACACCGGGGGTAGACTTCCTTTGCTAGTTATTCTACCCCCTGAGCAGTAATGTGCACACATTACTGTGCTTCGGTAGAAGGGCACTGTAGCTAGTGAAATTACTGGGCTAAAGTTAACATCTTATGACTCTTGAGTAAGAAGCGTTGCAGTGCATTTAGAATTGCACACATTGTGAAATTCTGGGTAGCACTGTACTGATCATGGGCAGCGTTATCTCTTAACATCAGGAGAGTGTCTTGCTCGTCTTCTAACTTCTCCACATAAAAAAAAGTAGATTTACGATAGTTCTAGGATTAACTCATGTAAATTGTTCGCTTAGGACTCAGTTATTTAGTTCTGGTACAATAGAAAGTCCGCGTTTTGCAATAACACGCAATAGGTTCAATAGTATAGGCGTAAAAATACACACATATATCTATATTTTCGCTTTTATAACATTATTTTAGTAGGATGTCAATTTTCTGCTATAATAGGTTAGTCACGCGCCGGTTGCTCCTAATCATTCATAATAAGATACTTTGTACTAACTATGTTTACCATAGAAGAGTGAGTTGAATCTTAGAAAACTTAAATATTACGTAATAAAACATTCCCACTCGTATATTCTAAGGTCTCTAACCTATGTATTTCCTCCTACTCTTTAGTTTGATTTATCTTCTTTCTTGCGATTCGCTTCATTTCGATGGGTAAGGTGGGATAATATTAACCCAAGATCTGCTGCACACAAATGATCCCATTCTGCCTACCAAGAAAACACCAAAAAGCTTGTTCTCTACACCAATTTTACTTTAATACATATATTCTTTATTCTTTTGTTTAACAGAACCGGCCACTCCCTTCTCCACACTCTGTACGGGCAGTCTCTGCGCTACGATTGCGAGTATTTCATCGAATACTTCGCTCTAGATCTGCTCATGGAGGATGGAGTCTGCAAGGGATGCATCGCGCTCAACCTTGAAGATGGCACCTTGCACAGGTAAATGGGAAAAACGGCCTAAAATCTAATCTCTGTAATAAAATAGTTCTTTCAAAACCAATTTGGAAATTGTCTTATTTTCTGTATTTTAAATTATATAGAAAATATTATCTTGCATCTTCAAGATTCAATTTGATGGCAGCATTTAATGTAGGTATTTTACCATGATCAAGCAAAATTGCGGTCGAAAGTTAGCGTGTAGTTAATAAGAAATTCGAAATTCAACTCAACATAATATTCGTTGGTATTGTTGGCACTTTTTGTCTATACATTTTTTATATAATAAGCATCTATAAATGTATGGCTCAATGATTTCACCTGCCTGTGTAAATCTTGTCCCATTTTTCTTATTTTTACGTTTTCTGTTCTTTTTCTGTAAGGTAAATGTTCCGTTATTCGTCAGGTTCCAAGCCAAGAACACGATCCTGGCGACGGGCGGCACGGGGCGCTCGTACTTCAGTTGTACGTCTGCGCACACGTGCACGGGCGACGGCACCGCCATGGCCGCACGAGCTGGCCTACAGAACGAGGACATGGAATTCGTGCAGTTCCATCCCACTGGTGAGACCTCCTTACCTACTTTCTATATGCAAAGAAGTTACAAGAGCAAGACGCTCACCTGCAGGGATATTCACTTATCCGTCAGGGAACCGAACCGACGACCGAATTGTCAAAAATGTATGAAATGACGTATTATTAAAATCGATAATACGTAATAGGTACGTTTTTTCATACATTTTTGACAATTCGGTCTTCGGTTCGGTTCAAAAAGGATAAGTGCCCTGCTGATGTTATCAGATAACGCTGTTCAGTTCCACCCAGGATTTCACACCATTGTGAAATTCTAGGTGCACTGCACCATCGATTCTGTTCAAGAGTCATATATAAGATATTAAGATTATTTAGCCTAGTAATTACACTAGGTACAGTACCCTCCTTCCGAAGCACAGTAATGTTTGCAAATCACTGCTCAAGCGGTAGAATAACTGTCACCATTGGGATACCACCTAGGCGACCACCTGCATAGGAAATCTACCCCCAGTAAAACTTCTACTTTAGTCCTAATCACAGTCATTGAATCGAGATCATAGCACGCCCTTCGACTAGTGTGTCATCGTGTAACATATAATTTATTAGCGTAGGTACTTTGAGGTCTAGACTAGATAAGATCTGTTGAGCGTTTCAAGCAATATTCTTTTATATACTGTTTTGCCACATCAGAAAATCAGAAATATTACGTTTTGGTCAGCTTGTAGTGACTACCGCTAGTACTTCTTTGGTCTTTCTTTCTTTTGGTCTTAAAATTTTTTTTTTTTCACACAGCCACCTAACCCTAACCCAATTAGCCAATATAACCTGTAAACCATTTAAGTGCATAATTGAACACAAACTGATAATTTTCCAATAAAACACACGTGGCAGAAACTGAGAAAAGCCGTGTTTGGCACTAGTTATCTATTAGTCACATGACTTGTCCCGCATAAACATACTGTGACGTCACACCAAGAAAAACAATGCCTACGTCACTTGGCCAAGTTCCAGATTATGAAATTTGTTTATATTATTCTCTACGCTCTAAATCTACATATTTTTTTCCTAAATATTCTATTTTTTTCGTAGCTATGGCAACTGTATTTGTCTTGTATCAGTGAAGGTCGTTGTTTTTAACCCCCGACGCAAAAACGACGGGGTGTTATAAGTTTGACGTATCTGTCTGTCTATGTGTGTGTGTGTGTCTGTCTGTGGCATCGTAGCTCCCAAACGGATGAACGGATTTTGATTTAATTTTTTTTTGTTTGAAAGTAGCGATAGTCGAGAGTGTTCTTAGCCATGTTCGGTGGAAATTGGTCCAAGATGGCCCCCGCTACAAAATGGTGGATTACTTTTTTCTTCCACGACCTTCCTCAATATGTTCCACGACCTTCCTCAGTCCGACGCGCGCACGCGTCGCGAACAGTGCGGTCATTGATCTCTCGCGAAAAAATGACATCGAAAGTTGTGAAGTGCAATAATTGCAACATAGTAATATGTGAAGTCCTTGCCTATGTCCAAAATAAACTGGATGTAATGGATGAGGAAAGTTTGGTGCGCCTGTGCTCTTCTGGATTTGCAGTGCAGGATATTAAAAGTGCGAAAACGTTACTTTTTGAGTCAGTCCCAGTGAGGAGACAAATTACGAGAAAAGGTGATGGGAAGACGGAGCGAGATCTGTACGACATTATTACTTTACTCAAAGAAACGGATCCTGAACTTGTCCCGATCTTTGCAGCTAGGGAATTACATAAACTGCCGCCGGTCACTTTCGACCACATAGATGCTACGAGGCTTTTGAAGGACTTGTTGATAGTGCAGAATGATATAAATTACATAAAGAACACTTATGTAACAAAGGAACAGCTTGACAATGTAATAAAAGATGGCATTAAACAAAAATCTCCGCATAACAGCTGTTTAAATGTTAATCTAAAAAGAGGCGGTGGTTTGTTAAATAGTTACTGCTGTTTGGATAGCGGCCCTGTCGGCCTACCTCATTTTTTGGAGTCTTCAAGAATCGCGCCGGCGGATGACGCGGTCGTGAGTGAAAGCAGGCCGTCCTTGTCACCCTCGGCGCGTGCCGTCTTGCTTACGCAGGGAACAGTAAAGTGTGCTGAGGCCTCAACTGCGGTTTCGGAACCTAACGGGATCGGTGGGCTGGAGCGGCGAAAACATGCTAGCATGACGTGCCTCACATCACCTGTTGCATCTAGTCTAACAAATGAACGTGCTGTGTCCTCGCCGGCGCCGGAGTTGAAGGAATTAAACAAGGAACGAAATAGCCGTGTTCCGAATACGAACTACACCGATGAATGGACAACAGTCAATAGGAAGAAAACTAAACCTCGCTTTGCAGGTTGGAAAGGAAAGGCGACACTTGAACAAAATGATAAATTCAAGGCTGCAGATCTTAAGGTGCCGCTTTTTATAACGAATGTTGACCAGAATACTTCAGAGAGTGATATTATTGACTACATAAAAGCAAAAACAAATGTGTTAATAACTTTGAAAAAGATAAAAATGGCAAAGCAGAGAGAATATAATGCTTTTAAAATATTCGTTCCGAACCATAAAATGTATATGTTTATGAATGATACCCTCTGGCCAGAGGGGATATCTTTTAGGAGATTTATATATATTAAAAAAGATGCATCGAAAGGAGTGAGTAACAGAGGAGCAGCTAACACATTATTTAATGACAAATACGACTAATATGATAAGTTTTAACTGTAGATCAATAACAAGATCTATTGACTGTGTCTCATCGTTATGTAAAATGGCCAACATAGTGGCACTACAGGAGACGTGGCTGCTGCCGCATGACCTACCGTACTTGGGGACGATCGATACTGACTTCGCATACACTGGTAAATCAGCTGTAGATACGGCGGCGGGAATACTGCGCGGGCGGCCGCACGGTGGCGTGGCGATCTTGTGGCGAAAGAGTATGTTCACTAAGGTATCGGTGATTAAGTGTAGTAGTGCTCGTCTAGTCGCGATAAAAATTGATCTAAGTGAGCGATCTATGTTAATATTTTCGGTATACATGCCCACGGGCGCACCGGATAATCTTGCCGAAATGTGTCAGTGTTTAGGTGAAATTAGTGCCATAATTGATGAACTGAATGTGGAATCTGTCTATATATTAGGGGACTTTAATGCACATCCTAGTCAATTATTTGGTATAGAGTTGTTAAATTATTGTAAAGAGCAACAATGGAGGTGCGCTGACCTTGAAATTCTTGGTATGCAAACGAACACCTATACATATCTAAGTGATGTACATGGCAGCACTAGTTGGTTAGACCATTGCGTTGTTACTGAAGCTGCGTGGAAAGCTATTATATGTATTAAAGTATTGTACGAGGTGTCATGGTCGGATCACTTTCCACTTGTTATAGAATGTAATTTTGATAATTTAGAGCCTAAATCAATATTACTTGAGAGTAATCCTACTTATGATGGAATTAAATGGGGAGAAAGAGATGCGACTCAAATTAAAATATACCATGATGTGTGTAATGCGAGTTTGAGAGATATTCATTTTCCAGCAGTTTTTGAAAATTGTTGTGACGGTTTGTGTAATAATAGCGCACATCACGTAGCGTTGGATAAGATGTACATGACAATAGTAAATATATTGGCTAGGGCGTCTGAAGCAAGTCGTAAGGTCAAATCTTGTAAAAAATACATAATTGGCTGGAATAGACATGTGAAGGGAGCTCATGCTGAGGCTCGGGCTTGTTTCCAGAACTGGGTATTGTATGGTAAACCACCCAGCGGACTCGTGTATGAGAGGATGCGCAATAGTAAACAAATATTTAAAGATAAGCTCAAGTATTGCCAGAACAACAAAGAGCAAATTAAAATGGATATTCTTGCTGAGCATCACTCCCGTCATGATTTCAAGAATTTCTGGAAGCAGGCTCGTAAATTAAATCCTAAAATGAGTCTCCCTAATAGTGTAGGGGGAATCACAAAAAGCGCCGAAATAGCGGAGCTTTTTAAGAACAGCTTCACTGTGACGTCTCCGTTGGACCAGAATTTGGGAGGAGCGGGGTCGGAGGCTTTGGAGAGTAATCGAGAGTTGGCGGTGCGCTTTAGCGCCGGGGACGTGGCCAGAGTGATCGCGGGCATGAAAAGAGGTAAGTCACCAGGACATGACTCATTGAGTGTGGAACATTTACGGCATGCAGGAGTACACCTGCCTCGAGTGCTGTCTATGTTTTACACTCTTTGTGTCGGTCATTCTTACTTGCCAAAGGAGTTAATGCGAACTGTGGTGGTACCTGTCATCAAAAATAAAACCGGGGAAGCTTCGGATGTTAAAAACTATAGACCGATCTCTCTGGCCACGATCCTGGCTAAGGTGTTGGATAGTCTGCTTGATAGACAACTCGGCAAGAACGTGGTGCTGAATGATGCGCAGTTCGGCTTTAGGCCAGGAGTATCTACCGAGAGTGCAATATACTGTCTCAAGCAGACTGTACAATACTATACCGCTAGGAATACACCTGTTTTCGCCTGTTTTCTCGACCTCTCTAAGGCTTTTGACCTCGTGTCCTACGACCTGTTATGGCAGAAGCTGAAAAATGATACGCAGGTGCCACAGGAAGTAATAGAATTATTTAAATATTGGTATAGCCATCAAACCAACTATGTAAAGTGGGCGGGGTCTATGTCCTGTGAATACAGACTGAACTGCGGAGTGCGGCAGGGAGGGCTAACGTCTCCAAAGCTGTTCTGTTTGTACGTAGATAAGTTGATCGAGGAGCTCAGTAGCACCATGGCTGGATGTTCCATAGACGGGGTCATGATGAACAATATAAGTTACGCGGACGACATGGTGTTGCTGAGTCCGTCGATCAATGGCTTGCGTAAATTGATTGCTATATGTGAGCAGTATGCCGTGTCCCATGGTCTCAAGTACAACGAAACAAAAAGTGAGTTGCTGGTATTTAAGTCGCGTAACAAAACTTATAACAGCGCACCATCGGTAGTACTTAATGGGAAGTCGCTAGCGAGAGTTTCTCAGTTCAAGTACTTGGGACACTGGGTCACTGAATCTCTGCATGATGATGTAGACCTGGAACGAGAACGCAGGGCTTTGACAGTCAGGTGCAACATGTTGGCCCGCAGGTTCGCGCGATGTACTGAGAAAGTCAAAGTGTCCTTGTTCAAGGCATTTTGTCAAACTTTTTACACGTGCAGCTTGTGGGTGAACTGTACAAACAAGGCTCTCAATGCGCTGCGAGTCCAGTATAATAACGCTTTCAGGATTCTTTTGGGGCTGCCTCGATACTGCAGTGCATCGGGAATGTTTGCTGATGCTCGAGTGGATGGTTTTAATGCTATAATGCGCAAAAGAGCAGCATCCCTGATGGCGCGGGTGCGGGGCAGCTCCAACGGACTCCTGCAAGTGTTTGCGGACAGGTTTGATGGACCCATAATGGAGCATTGGATCAGCATGCATAAAGCGTGCTGGTCCACTGCTAAATGAATCGATAGGCGTGTGTTTTTATAGTTTTAAGGTTCATACTAACATAGGTTTTGTAAGTTAATGTAACTAACACTATATGGAAAATTTCCGAAATAAAATTATTGAATTGAATTGAATATGGGTATCAAATGAAAGGGTTACTAGTAGAGTATACAACCCACTATATAACATTTAAAATCCAAGATGGCCGCCACCACAAAATGGTGAATTACGTATTTATTGCGTTGGGGGTTTTTTTAAATTTAATTCACGACTTATATTGTGATTACATCAGCTTTGATCAAAATTGATATAAGCCTCCACTAATAGGTGAAAGAAAATAATAATAAGACGGATGTGTTTGTTACTTCGTCACGCCAAAACTGAGGATTAAATTTGGTACAACACAAAATTTGGTACAGTGGACTATGGACCCTGAAATAGCCCCAAATATGTATTCAAAAACACTTTTGTGATTGAAATAGAAACAGTACTGTAGTAAATTTATCGTATGGTTAATATTTTAAATATAAATTTTGCGATTGCCTATTATTGTCAAGAACAAAGGACATTTTTATAACAATGGTTAATATTTTACCTTGATGAGGTAAATACTTTTGTTATAGGTCATTAGGCTCTCTAGGATATAACTTTTATAGCTTAACTTAGTTTGATTTCATATCTACAACTGTGCAATTTATTGTCAAAATATTAATAGGAAGAATATCTTGGATATAAAAAAACTATTGGGAGAAAAAGCCTTGAAAAAGCTTTTTTTCTGATCTGTATAATTACAAATTTATCACCAAAAATCCAATAGGATTCTGGAATAAGGACCTATTTTCTGTATGCTGTTTTTCTCGAGTTCTGTATATTAAAATAATTGTTCTTTTAAAGAATAAACACCAATCACACTTAGTTTTATATTATAGTTTTAAGTTGTTTTTGTACATTTTCTTTTGTGTTACAATAAAGGGTAATCTATCTATCTATGTTATTTTTGGTATCAGGTATTTACGGCGCCGGCTGTCTGATGACGGAGGGTTGTCGAGGCGAGGGTGGTTTCCTGGTGAACGCCAAGGGCGAGCGGTTCATGGAGCGGTACGCGCCCGTCGCCAAGGATCTCGCCAGCAGAGACGTCGTCTCCAGGGCTATGACTGTCGAAATTATGGAAGGTAAGAGGAAGAAGGTGGCTTTTGCTTTGAATGATACGTTCCTTGGTCTAGAATTAACATGTGCACTTATTGTAAGAAAGAAAGAAAGAAAAATATTTATTTGCGCCAAAAACAAACCAAACTAAAAACATCATAAACTTTACTACTATTATAAAGTTTGACACAAAAGGGTATCAGCTCAGCTTAATGTAAGCATACTTGTATGTACTTTTATAATGATTTTCATCATAATCCAAAAATAACGTTTATTTTTCGACTTCACAAAGAGATTTTTTACTATAAAGTAAAAGAACTAGATACATGGTACGAGCTAATGTGTCGAAGATGAGACTTGCACGGGATCAGAAGTAGTGGCGTGACCATGAGATTTATTTAGAGCTGTGTCGAGAGTTAAAATTGTGATAGTCGCCAACTGGCAGAAGATGGTATCTAAAGAAGAACATTGTCACCAGGTCGCGGTTGCGGTCCCGAAAAGGACCACGTGCACCTGCAGCTGCACCACCTGCCGCAGGAGCAGCTGAAGCAGCGGCTGCCCGGCATCTCGGAGACGGCTATGATCTTCGCCGGCGTCGACGTCACCAAGGAACCCATCCCCGTGTTACCTACCGTCCACTACAACATGGGAGGCACGCCTACCAACTTCAGGGGAGAGGTAACATTACTACTGTTGTGTTGCGGCTATAGTATCATCTCGGAGACGGCCATGATCTTCGCCGGCGTCGACGTCACCAAGGACTCAAGCGGTAGAATAACTGGCACTGTTGGGGTACCCATCTAGTGGACCTCCTGCAAAGAAAGTCTACCCCCGGTATATTACGTTGCGGCTATAGTATCACTGAGGACATTGTTAGCCTAAAAGAGGAGAGGTGTCGTAGTGGTTACGTATACTATATTACATCTATGCTGACGACATGTGATGTTCATTTTATGCCAAAGCGCTAGTCGGGCTTAGCTCAATATAGGGTTGCGTAGTAGTTACTAGCAATAGTAAAAAGCTGGGCAAGTCCTTAGTAATTTTAGGAGACCTACTCAATATTCAACGATACCCCCACTTATTAGGTGACTACGGAACCTTAAAAATGTCTAATATAAACAATGTAACTCGACAGGTGATAACCCACTACAACGGCGAAGACAAGGTGGTCCCAGGTCTACTGGCCGCGGGAGAAGCTTCCTGCGCGTCGGTGCACGGCGCCAACAGGCTCGGCGCCAACTCGCTGCTCGACATCGTGGTGTTCGGCCGCGCATGCGCACTCACCGTCGCTGAGACCAGCCGCCCCGGAGACGCGCAGGGGCCGCTTAAAGATGTGAGTTATTAGATAACCCACTACAGCAGCGTAGACAAGGTGGTACCGCGCCTGCTAGCTGCGAGTGAGGCGTCCCGAGCATGTGCGTGGGCCGCTTAAAGATGTAAGGGCTTACTGATTTCAAAACTGTATTTTAAAACACGGGCTCTGATTTAGTCTGTGGCCAGCGGTCTCAAATTTTAACTTAATTATTATTCTTTGGTATATCTTTGTCTGTAGAAATACATGCAACATCGTCACGTTGGCCTTCGCATCCGCAGACGCCATCCGTCGACGTGTAGAGCTATCATAATATAAATTTAATATATTTTAACAATAAATGTTGTATTCCTTATTCCAGTCAACAGGCGAGGCGAGCGTGGCCAACCTGGATAAAGTGCGGTATGCGTCGGGCGCCATCCCCACGGCGGACCTGCGCCTGCGCATGCAGAAGTGTATGCAGAAGAACGCAGCTGTGTTCCGGCAGCAGAGCACGCTCGAAGAAGGTACTAATTATTATATTAAGAAAGAAAGAAAATACATTTATTTGCACACACACATTACATACTGAGTTGAGAAATATATTAGATTTATTAGAATATATCCTCTGACGTAACCGACAGGATTAGCAAGCTGGAGTGGTAATGGCTGAGCTGGTAACAATGTCGTAAAACCGAGAATGAGGTAGTAGAAGTAGAGTTCTAGAGTGGAGACCTCGTCTTGGCAAACGTAGTGTAGGGCACTGTTGAGTGAAATGGTCTGATGATATATAAAGGGTTGCTAGGAACGCACTTGGGTCGGGAACACACTGACTGCGAAATACACGAACGCTGTGTTTTTGAAGTCGAAATGCAGGTGCTGACACACATAAACTACAATCGTCGTGTTTGATGAACTGATGCTACGGTACTACGCGTAATTTCCGTCACTGCGGAGTAAACTAAAAATCCGATGCAGCTAAAGTGTTAAATAACGCGTGAATTTATATCCAGGTCACAAGCAAATCCACGAGATCTACGGGCAGATCAACGACGTGAAGTTGTCGGACCGCTCGCTGATCTGGAACAGCGACCTCGTGGAGACGCTGGAGCTGCAGAACCTCCTCATCAACTCCGTGCAGATCGTGGAGGGAGCCCTCGTCAGGGAGGAGTCCCGCGGGGCACACGCCAGGGAGGACTTCAAGACTAGGAGGGACGAGTATGATTACTCCAAGCCACTGGATGGACAGGTTGGTTCAACCTAAATATACTCATGGCAATCTTATAGTAGGTGGGGCAGTAGTTTTTTTTTAATGCAAAGTAGTAGGAAGTCGAGCAAAACGCTCTCCTACTCATTGTGAAATCCTGAGTGGCTTTGTACTGATTATGAGCAACGTCATCCCTTACCATCTAAGAGCATATTTCTCGTCTTTTAAGAAAAAGTTGCAGTGGCTATGTACCCGTTACTAGTATAAGTAATGTTATGTACCTCCCATACAAATATTCAAAAAAACTATGTTTCTTATTTTCTTTTTTTTTGTTTATTAAAAATTTATATCAATACCTATCGATTGACACTCCACTTATTGGATGTTGTTCCCCACAGACAAAGCTACCGTTCGAGCAGCACTGGCGCAAGCACACACTAGCCGAGACCGACCCCGAGACCGGCGCCACCAAGCTGTCGTACCGGCCCGTCATCGACCACACGCTCGACCAGAAGGAATGCAAGACCGTGCCGCCCGTCATCAGGACATATTAAACTAACGATGTTATGTAAGTTACGTTTACTTACACACACACTAGCTGAGACAGACCCGAGGGCCTATTGGCTATCGCAAAACGACATTTAAAACACTAGAATCCATAGACAAAATTGCGTACATTACGTGCTTAAACCTCCTTATTAATATGAGTAAATTAACAAAAGCAGCAATGTACATTGAAGTTGCCATCAATCGTAGTGGGTGAGAATTAGACAATAGCCCCTCCGGACAGACCCGTTCTTGTTACGTGCGTCTATTTGCGTTCGTTGATAATGATCATAATTCAGGATGAGTTTGATTGCAATGTGCGGTTACTTTCATAAAGTTTTTTTTTTGTAAATAAAGGTTTTTTTTCCAATTACAGGTAATAATATAAGTTTGTCACCGTGGGTGCTGAGCTGATCAGTATTGTCACACTCGCCCAAGCCTCGTGTTCATAACGCCACTATTATTTATATCATTATTTATGTTATTTTTAACGAGTACAGTCGACGAAATAAATCACGAACCACAACTAACAAGAAACAACATTTGGCATCAACTTATTTCCCCGACTGTACATTAGTCTGCTATAAGCGTAACAATTTTCAATAGCAAAAATACTCTCTAAAATTAACACAATCTAATCTATGTACAAATGATAGTGCCAGAATATTGTTACCGTTTTAAAGTGATCAAAATATACGTAGATTAGTAACCCTTATTCAAATATTGGGAAATAATTTTCCACTTGACATCTACCACAATTTTTTTTTTTTTTCTTTAATGGTAAAACTACAGACCCCACTTACCTAAAAACCGATTTGAGTTATAATTTTTTTACGAAAAAAAATGTTTGATAAAGGGTTAATGACAGCATTTATTTGTTATTTTTTTTGCTTCAGCAGCCGAGGTACTTACAAAATGATCTAATTATAATTAGATTACGAAGCTAATATTAGTTGCGAATCGTTTCGATGTTGTCTTTGTGACTTAGACATGTTTAGCATTATGCACATCAGGTAGCTTTTGTCACAAAGTTAATGATACCTCTTCTTTCAATTGTCCAACAAAAATAACCTCATTTAATGTAAATTTTATTAATATTGTATAAATATATCCTAACCATAGGTTTACTTAGACCTGTTATACAAATACTATGTAATATATTATATATAAATTTATCATTTTTGTGTAAATTTTGATATTTGTTTGCAGTATTAACGCGAAATTAATGAAATCATAATATTATAAATGTACAATGTTGTGTAGATTATAAGGATACAGATAAATAGAATATACTTTCAATGAAATACACTCTGTTATTATTTTTAATTAAGTACTTTCAACTTTCATTCCCTTTTAATATTATTTTGATCACGTGTGAATGAATTTTTATTCGTTTTAGCGCTGCTCATATTGAGACAGAAAATAATAATTTTGCCAATTTTACTAATATTACAAATATCTAGGTTTTTTAGTTATAAGATCCCGCTGTGTTTTTTCGGCGGAAGAATTCACATACTACTTACCTTGTGCCCCCAGCAATGGTCCAGCATTTGGGAAAAGATAAGTACAACGAAGGACACTACACACTTCCTAATTATTGTATAATATGTGAAAGTATGATTATATTTATTCATCACGCCGCACGCCTAACACACACTACAGTAGTCTATGTGTTAAAATGCGTAAAAGTAACTTTAAGGGGCTATGTATATGAATAATTTTCTATGATGAATAATTTTTCTTATCCATGCCCCATGCTTTGATAGAATTTTCAGATTCCTATATCAATGACGTGGGTGTTTGTTTTGACAACATTATTATTATGTCTGGGGCGGCATAGCAACTGGATAAATCTTATCACAATTAATGATTTAAGCAGTCACCTCTGGCGAACTTAACAAGCTATTGTGCCTATTAATAAATACATTTTAACTAATCACAAATATATGGACCGTAACTTGAACTGTAGTGTGAACCGGTACCTATTATAAGAATTAAGGACTAATCTCTTATCTTAAGCATTCATCCTACGCATGGCTATTAAAATTACAGTTTTTAACATTTAACAAATATGGTGGCCACTACCATACATCTTATCTTACTTATAGCCCAGTCAATGAGTGCCTAAAAAGGGTATGTGGATCGAAAAGTCGAAAGCAGAAAAACTAACTTAGTAACTTTGTTTGGACTAGTTAGGAGATAAACATACCAAAAGTCCCCACCCCTCCGAGGTGAGCCCGAGGGGGGGGAGGCCGAAGAAGGTCCCATTTTTAGGTTTTTTGCTTATATGTCAAAAACTGTGCGTTGTACGATATTTTGTTGGACTACATTATTAAACCTCATAAAATTTTCTACAACTTCGGCCTTGACACTTTTAATCTATCTCTAATCGTTGTTCAGCTATAAGCTTCCAAACATCGTCTATTTTGAAGACGCTTAAATTATTTTTCCATACAAAGTTGGTAAAAAAATCTTACAAATAAAATTTGACCAACTTCTGGTTGTCGTATCATAATGAAACTTTGCAAAAGTCTAGAAATCTGATGACAGTTTAATAATCTGGTACCACTGAGCTGATCTGATGATGGAGCCAGGAGGTGTCTAAAGAAACTCTTCAATGGCTATTAGTAAACCCCTCGAGTTTCGGCACATTACAATCGAATCGATGAGACTTTTTCATAACACTTGCTGTCAAGGGTCTGATAATGGACCAGGAGGTGCCTACGTCTCATCAATCCGAATGTAATGAGCCTAAAATCGCCGGTTTTACTAATAACCATTGAAGAGTTTCAGTAGACACCTCCTGGCTCCATCATCAGATCAGCTCAGTGGTACCAGATTATTAAACTGTCATCAGATTTCTAGACGTTTGCAAAGTTTCATTACGATACGACAACCAGAAGTTGGTCAAATTTTATTTGTAAGATTTTTTTACCAACTTTGTATGGAAAACTAATTTAAGCGTCTTCAAAATAGACCATGTTTGGAAGCTCATAGCTGGACAACGATAAGAGATAGATAAAAAATGTCAAGGCCAAAGTTGTAGAAAATTTTATGAGGTTTAATAATGTAGTACAACAAAATATCCTACAACGCACAGTTTTTGACATATAAGCAAAAAACCTAAAAATGGGACCTTCTTCGGCCTCCCCCCCTCGGGCTCACCTCGGAGGGGTGGGGACTTTTAGTATGTTTATCTCCTAACTAGTCCAAACAAAGTTACTAAGTTAGTTTTTCTGCTTTCGACTTTTCGATCCACATTTCTTCTTTTACTGGACTATTAATATTATAAACGTGAAAATTTGTAAGAATGGATGTCAGAATGTTTGTTACTCTTTCGCGCCTAAACGGGTGGACCGATTAAACTAAAATTTTGTATAGAGATAGCTTAGACCCTGTAATAACACATAGGTTACAATACAGCGGGTAGAACCGCTGGGCGCAGCTAGTTTCCTATATTTGTTTTACAGAACACTGTTAATTAGCAGCACCTTTCACTAAGATTCAAGATATAAAAGAAAATTTCTTGTCACATCTCTCACACTATTCTCACTATGACTATTGTTATCCAGTCATAGTCACATTTTTTATAATTGCCAATATTACTACACAATGTTAGATACATCTGTGCGTTGTTGGTGAAAATCGCATCAGAAAACATGGGATGAAGACATTATGAAACAAAGAACAATAGTAAATAGAAGATTTGAAGTATTTATGTACGTAGATATGTAATTTATTCATGTATGTATGTATCTAGATAGGTACCTACAGTACGAGTTCAATCACTTTGATTCCTACCTACATTCCATATTATTTTGTGAGTGCCATTTAAACTATCTTTTTAGTAAATCCTACTTATAATAGTTTGTTTTCATTTCGCTACTTCGTTTCTTTTGGTCTCTGACGTTCTTTTGAAATATAACTGCCTTCTATCTTCTAAGGCCTTAGACCGTTCTTATTCGCAGAGAATATCCATCTAGTATCTATGTACTTAATTAGTAGGTACACATACTTAACATCATGTTCCCAATTCGTTACACTGAGAATAGAGCAGTTATCATATTATAGTCGGTCCTCGGCAAAGCGATAACTCTGGGGTCATGATTCGAGTTTAGCAGCCATTTTATACTCAGTGGTATCTCGGTCGGCTCCCGTGACACCCGCTTACTGTCCTCTGTTCTTTACTTGTTCATTTTGAGATTTATATTGATTTCATGGTGCTCCTTGGCGCTAATAATTCGACGAACGCGACCAGCGTGTGTAAAGGCCCCACCTACGGCCTCAAGATTGAAGCGATCAGCAATATTTCCCTCGGAAACATATTCGTCAAGCTGTGTAAAGGTAAGTTTACACTTTGAAGGGATTACTGCTACGTTTTCCTTAAATAAAGTTTAGTTTAAACAACATTAGTTAGGTGTTTGCTAGCTGCAAAGAGACCATGTCCTGCAATGATCTAAGCGCCTGCCAATTTTTTAATAGCAAAAGACAGATTTCAAAGCGTGTGTGTGTAAATACGACGAATCTATTGTTTGCTACCCGTTCGCTGTAGTTTCTTAGGTTTCTGATAGCTATCTTAATACGATAATAGATATATTTTATTAGAAACTAGAGCATAATATATTGAAGTTCTTCCAAATAGTGTTCAGTAAAAAAAACAAGTGGGTTAACAGTAACACTATGTTGGTCGTTGCGTCAACGGCTATTTGTCTCGTCGAGGACTCTTTATCTTTATGATAACAATTTTATTTGTTTGATCAAAATTACCATTGACATCATTAAACAACATATAATAGCTCATCTGCATGGTCTGTCTATGATCTACATTTTAGTGAGTGTAAGCGCTGTTGATCTGAACCTGGAAACTCGATTTATAAGACCATTAGTTTGATTATTGGCCGCACTTTTAAAAATTAATGACGAGTGTGGCGGAAACCTGTAATTAAAGAACACGCTGTTCCTTTAACTGCTAACTGCTAGGCAAATCTGTATAATATAGAAGGGTGAATTACTGATCTGACGACGTCCAGCTCGAGCCTTAACGGCCTAGCGACAAATTGAGTTAAAATTTGGCACAAAGATAGGTAAATATTTTGGCATCCTGAAATGTATGAACACTAAGAACAGAGCAGAACTAAACAGACAAAAATAGATAGGACGCTGCGCTAAGAACGAGATTTCTAAACGATCGCATGCAATAAGACCCATGCAAGCCAAGCAAATAAATGATTTCATTTGAAAGGCCTACCAATTAAACATGTTTTTTTACATTTCCAGCGTGTCAATTGAAAACAATGGCTTCAATCCCTCCGTCCGCGTTCTCTGCTGGTCGCATCCGACAGACGCAGCGCGACGATCGCGACATGAAGCTGTCCAAGACTGGTTCGAGCATGGGCAGCGAGCCGACGAAGAGCTTCAATACTTCATGTAAGAATTATTGTTTTACAAATTCTTATAACTACCTACCTATAAGTGCTGTATTCAAAACAAATCTCCCTAATAGGAATTATCAAATTTCTATTATAAGTAACATTAGGGAAGGTCAACAGGACCAGGACCAGGAGGAGGTCAGGAGGAGGGAGGGTAGGGGAGGGTAACATTAGGGGTGGTAGGGAAGGTCGGGGTGGTTAGGGGGTCGCGTGCGATCGACGAGCTCGTCTCGTTTTACGTGCTTATTGCATATAAAAAATCTGGGGACTACTACGTAGTATGTATCATACACATTTCATGAACTCTAAAACCAGAATAATACGTAAGATAATGTAAAATATACATGTAGCAGTTAATAGTTAGCTATTATATGTAAACTACATGTACGTTATCTAGTAACTACTCCACTTTAACAGGAAAACTTTATAAAAATATTTGCAACAAGATCCATCTTAGTAGAAGTTTTTTTTGCTAAATAGATATGTAGATATTTTTTTCTAGCATACCACATTATATTTATTCCTAGGTATACAATTATGCTACAGCTACCAAAAATAGTACATAATTTTATATTAATTATGGATTAAACAAAACTACTACTTTAAAAAATCATAATATACAAACAATCAAATTTCATAGATTGTAAGTGAACTATAGACATATTATATTACATATCACAAAGCCTTAATAATTAAAATAATTGTACCTACCTTAGTTATATACAAAGGACCTATCTGGAGCACCAGCAGATAAAAGGTTCACGGTATACAAGTATTTATTATATAGACTATAGATAGCTATAGCTGTGAGATAAGTACATTACCTACCTATCACTCAAATCTATAGTTCTTCAATCTGTTCAAAATAGAAATGACGTCAATTTTCGTGAACACTCCCAAATAGACATTGTTTATTTTGCTCTTTTAAAATGATCCAGATGTGTATGTTTGTTACCTCTATACGCCAAAGTTATTGAACTAAATGAGAGTTGGTTTGCAGATAGTAACTAGACCTTGGATTTTGGATACGTGGGGGCCCGGAGGGCGAAGCTAGTTTTTAAATTCTTAAAATAAACCTAAATATCACATCTTTAGGGCATATGGTTAGCTTGCGTTACATTACGTTAACATGTACATATCTCTTGATCAATATCCGGCTACTGACTGAGCGAGCCAACATCTGATCATCCTCGAGAGCCAGGCCATCGGTCGGTCAGCACGTGCCGCGTGCCTCGCATGTTTAGACTCACCCTTTCCACACCTTTATTGAAATCTTACTAGCGCAACCCTAACCGGCGCAACTACGTCTAAGTCTATTGAAAAATGCTTAACGATCTATTCTCAGACCAAATAAAATTACTTACACATTAAATTTCATAAAAACCAGTCGAGCTGTTCCGAAAGAGTTCGATAACAAACACTGTGACACGAGATTTTTATATTTTAAATAGCAATTGATGAGTGAAGAGAAAGAAAGGCCTATATCCTGCAGAGGGGCGAGAAATAACAATAATAAAAAAATATATCATCTATTCCAAAGAGATCTATTCTGTCATCGTGTCTGCTCGTGACCACGGACCACGGTACATGTAACTGAGCCAAAACGTCGAAGTAGGTTGTATGCTTTTATAAAACTAACATAAAAATAATTACGCGATAAGTCCCGATTAATAAAATTGACATGATATCATATATTGTTGCAGTCATGGAACTGTCCCCGCTGAAGTACAACAGCAAGATGATGAACAGCATCTGGGGGCTGTACAACCGGTACTCGCCTCACAACGTAAAGAAGGTCAACGACGCCAACAGCTTCGGTGCGGGGGAGCTGCAGTGAGTATCTTGTAGGTAGAACTGATTCTTTATTTAACTAACCCTGGTTTAAAAGCCTAACTACTAGCAGCTACTTGCTGCAATGACGTCAATAAAGTACTCAAATGGTCATACTGAGAATTTTTTTCTAATTAATCAGCCTCTTTCAGCCTTCAGCCCATTGCTGGGCATAAGCTCCCTTTATGTGCCTAAAATCGACGTTACGTTTTCAATAAGTGAGAGCGAGATGCAAATTTTAATTCAAAATTTTGAATATCACTCGGCCAATTCCGATATACGAGTACTTAGAGAGTAAGAAATCTTTATAGCCCTCTAAAGTTAAATTTATGAAAACGACATATCTATGAGTTGATGAGGGTGTGGGATCAAGGGCGGATCCAGGACTTGGTTCTGGGGGGCCAAGGTGCAAACGGGCAAAAATATTATAATTTTTACTAAGAAAAGTGTATGTTTAGCTCGCTCTGAACAGTTAGAAAGTTCAAATATCCTTAATAATAAGTGCGCGAGCAGCTTGCTGCGAGCGCCGAGAAAAAAATCAAAAAAAAATCAGAAAAAATCTTGACCATGGAATATGTGGAATTCGTAATTCTGCAATACTTCTGGGGGGGGGGGGGCTTGGCCCCCTGCCCAGTGTGCATCCGCCTATGTGTGGGATACACATAAAATCTTCACTTCACTTGTTCGTGGTTCAGGCTGTGAGTTGCCTAACAGTCAGACACTCAAGAACTTTTTGTTAAATTGTAAAATTTTGTTATTATTTATAGGTATTCAAAACAACATAAATTAAACATAAATAGCATTTAAATAATAATTGTTTCAGGAGTGCTGCCTCTTCCGTTAACAAGTCTGACAAGATAAACATACCGTCAGCTACGTTCGACAATGTCTGGGCTGCCATGTCCCAGTCACATTAACTCTCATTATTATTATATAATCACATTTATATTATTGTATTTACAAAGATATGTTAGCCATCACTCGAATTGTACTGCTATAGAATTATAGAATATCAAATGATATATTTCAATTCTGTTTGTTTTATTTACATCCAACATTAGCTAATTATTTATTAATTACCAAGTTTTGCTTTGAATCCTTATTTAGTATCTAATGAATATTATAAATGAGAAAGTTTTTGAGTTTGTTGCAAAAACCACAGAGCCAATTGCAATGAAACTCGATGTTCATATTGTAGACAGCATGGAAACATCAGTTTTAAGTTACAGAGAACACTTTGAATCAGACACCTGTTGTGAGCACTGAAATGGCTGGCTAACCCTAATTTAGTAATCAAATTACAGTACAATCTCACTAATCTGGCACTATTAAAAACCAGATGGTGCCGGATTACTGGATAATGAGTAAAATCAAAAATCATGTTTTGTGTCCACTTTCCTGCCCAGAATCCATCGTCTTCATGTGCTATGTGATTATAATATAGGCAAAGCAAAGATAGCGTTTGCATATTTATCTTATGATCTTTGGGACGGTTCAGCCAAATACCAGCTCGAGGCCTTGGATTCCATTGAACGTCGTGCCCGTAAAATAATTGGTGATGAGAGGCTGACTGAGACCAAATTACAGGATCTCGCACATCGACGCTCAGTTGCCAGCCTGTGCGTCTTTTACAAGCTCCATCATGGAGAGTGCTCCTCAGAACTCCACGGGTTAGTTCCACCATCACCCTTTTACTACCGAACTTCCAGGCAAACGGCACTGCGCCACCAATATCTGGTGAGTATACCAGCAGCTCGGACTAAGCGATTCGCTTCGTCTTTCATTATGAGAACGGCGAAGTTATGGAACTCGCTACCACTCTCAGTGTTTCCCGAATGCTATAACGTGGGTTTGTTCAAATCAAGAGTGAATAGGTTCTTACTAAACAAGCGTGCTACAACTTCGACTGCATCGTCACTTACCAACAGGTGAGATTGCAGTCAAACGCTTGATTAGTCTTCTATAAAAAAAAAAATAATAATAATCTGCACGTCCAACACCATATTCTTTTGCCTATTTTAAAAAGGTGAGGAGGAGCTGTTCTCAGAGGGTGCCAGATTATTGGATGTGCATTGGGTGTATATATAATATATAAGTGCCAGATTGATGTATGTATATGAGATTATACTTTATATACATACATAATATATTGGAACCAAGACAGTGCTAACCTTAATGTTTTATTAACATATTATAAAACTTTGTTTATAAATACTAATTATTTAATTTTAGAAAAAATATGTTTTGGTAACAAAATAATTTATTTCAAATAAATTACATTAAATATATACATCTACATAATAATATTTCCTACATAAAAACTACTCATTCTGTACAAATTTAGGAAAACAATCTAATCACACAATAAATATTAATTTCACAAATCTCATGCTTAGCAAAATTAGGCTTAATGTTAGTAATAAAATAGTTCTTTATTGGTCTCAAAAAAGTTTTGAAAGTATGCACTTCAAGTTAAGCAAGCATGAGAAATATGAAATTATTGTTTATTCAGTCATTTGTGAAAAATATTGACTGTAATAATTAACTACAATAACCAATAATTATGACTTGTCAAATTAAATATTATTGTTTTTTTAATAAGCAGTCTAATTACATCAACTAATATAAATTATTTATTAACATTAGCCATTTTTGTGCAGAGGTCGAAATTCAGCAGAATCATTATTCAAGTACAATTATTTTATGATTGAAGAGGAGAAATGAGGAACAAAAGAGGGCCATTTTCTAATTTGACAAGGATTTGAAAAACAGAGCATAGATTTTTTTACAATTTGATTGCTCTTCGTTTCTTTTATGTGCTCCAGTAGACATCTGTATATATCATAAATCAGGGATTTAATACTAATATAATCTATTTAGCTCCAGACTAGTTTATTTTTATAATAGTGTAGATGCAGACTGGCTTATAGCAAAATCATTTGACATCAGGATAACATAGCTCGTAACTTGTTTGTATTTTAGTCAATTTTAATAGAAAAACTTGCCCCACAAGAGCATCCTAAATCAGCTTTAGGATTCTGAGCGACTCTGAAGGCAGACCTGATCAGTTCTGTGTGGTAATCTATTGTTGCACCTCGAATGTAATCCAATGATGTTTCATCAATCACTACCTTCACTCCTTCCTTCTCAAATATCCTGAAACCAATTGTTTTACCCATGAATATTAAAATATTTCAGTGGTCCATGTGTTGGCGATGGTGTTGATCATGATAAATAGGTAGACATAATAATTAGCAAAATTATGAAGAAGATATAAAATGAGCCTGAAAGTTTATAGGTAGTACCTACCTACTTATGACATTTCTATTTCTAGGTCTAGTACGAAATTTGTACATTTGCCAGGCAGGTTCAGCAAAAGAACAGGAATTTAGCGAAATGACTACCAAAGTAAATAACTACACTAAATAAGAATTAATGACGATATATGAAAGGTGAATAATTCTTATGCAATACAGGGCTGGTGGGAAATCTAATCATACTGGAAATATAGTGCGTAATAGAATCAAAACTCACCTATCATCGTCTGCCAATTTACTATCCAAATCAAATTTGTATTGGAAACCAGAACATCCACCACTCTCAACAAGTAGTCTCAGAAAAGTGTCGTTTCCATCACAAAGTTGTTTCAGTCTTTGCACGCAACTATCACTAATAACTATTCCATCTTCAGGTGGAGGCTTCACATCATTTTTAGTGGAATACAGGCTTTTACTCCATGTGTTATAATTGTGACGAATTTTTATCAAATTAAATGATTTACGCAACATCTTCAGGAACTAAAGCCAGATAATTCAATGCCGCATAATATCTAATTCCGTAGTAGTAATATGTTAAAATAAAAACCAAATTACTACAATAACATTGATAAGTTTTTGCTGTAATTAGTAATTTTTAAAGTTTTTTTATGTAAAATTATTTTTATTTTTATTTTTTTTTTTTTCTTTTTAATAATATGGCAACATGTGCATTTTGCCAGTGTCGAGTAAAATTCGTGAATGTTCACGGGATATTAAAATTATGGTCTCCACTTTCGTGTTTTGCCAGTGTCAAGTTAAATGTTATTTTTTAAGTAATAAGTTAGTCAGTCAGGTCAGAGTCAGAGTGAGCTTAATAGCTCGTCTAGTCACGTGAGTCTTCCAGTAAAATGGGTGGAATTTTACTGAAAGTTCGGAGGAGTTTTGGAGGGGGCACCAAAATTCATATTTCAGCACCATATCACTTGCCTACATCTGTGCACATTCAAAAACACTTAACACGCAATATTCCACCATTATTACACGCTAACAATCAAATTCTACACGATTATTAAGCAAAAGACGTGGAGTTAATGATATGATCAAGGCTTGCCGCCAAAACTCCTTTATTTTTATTACGCCTGACGCTTTGACAGTTACAGTGCATTGACACATTGACATTTGACAGTGACAACCCTATGCGGATGAAAAACATTTTTTTTTATCTGGGGATGAGGTTAAAATATGAAATCGCACACTAAAATATTCGCCAATTACATATACAAATATATTAACCTTCATAAGACTTTCAAACCCAGCGACGTTATCGGACTTTGGGTCCATTTGGACCCGTGAACAATTTTGATTAATTTTATTTAAAAACATTGTTTTATAATTTTTTCATGTCAATCTTTCATAACGTGTAAAGAAATAAGTTTATTAATAAAAAAATCTATATATTTTATTTCAGAGCATCTTATCTGGAGCTATTTTGAGGAAATAAAACGGTACAGTTTACTCATTTCTTAAAATCAAATAAACTGCAAATAAATATTATATATTCCGTTTATTTGAACTGATTATATTATACTAATAATATAATATTTTCTAACGATTAATAAAAATAATATCCGTATATTGAATATGTATAATTATTTTGTTTTTTTTTTATTAATTTGAAAAAAAAAAAGGATTTTCAATATTTTATTTAGGAAAAAAGTACTAAATATTATATTTTATAATAACAATGAATATAATATTTCCTAATGGGACGGAAGTGGCAGGTGCCGTAGTCCTCTAGCAATAGTCTCATTAACCATCCATTTAGAATACACATCCATAGCCTAGTTCAAGTAGTTTCCATTAATTAGCAATAGTCCTGTCACTTGGCGGAGACTGTCTTTGAGACCATTTTCTATAGATGGACTCACAGACAGACTCCAATAAGTGTCACCCATTACATTTATATTAAAAGCTCAAAAGGGCCTCTGCGCGTTGGAGTTTTTTGTCTCCGTGTACGCCTATAAAAAGGCCCGGGCTTAGCCCGTGTTTAAGTGCGACATATGAATATTATATTATTTATATTTAAAATGAAAATAATCATAATAATGGCAAACTATACCTTTCTTGCTCAAATAGAGCGTACCTTCTTGTTCAAATAGACGACCTCTGTGGCGCGATGGGCAAATACCCGCCTGCAACGCAGTAGGTTGCGGGTTCTATTCCCGCGTGGGACAAATGTTTGTGTGATCCACAGATATTTGTTTCTATCTGGGTGGCTTTCTGTATCTATTAAAAGTATGTATTTACAAAAGAAAACTACTAAATAATTTTTAATTGTATTTTAAATATGATTTGATTGAAATTTCTTTAATATATATAAAAAAAAATTATTATGAGTAATTTTTATTATCAAAAATATGCAAAGCCTCATAAAATGATTTCAGGAAATATGCTAAGTATATCTCTTAGAACTTAAAATAAATATAAATAAATATTTCATGACAATTCACACAGCGCCACCTAACTCCATACTAAGCAACTTAATGCTTGTATTATGGTGATTAGGATAACGGATATAATACTTATATACTTTTCTTTTGTAAATACATACTTATAATAGATATTGAAAACCACCCAGACCAGAAACAAATATCTATGGATCACACAAATATTTGCCTCATGCGGGAATCGGACCCGCAACCTTCTGCGTTGCAAGCGGGTATTAGCCCACCGCGCCACAGAGGTCGTCAAAAAAATATTCAAAACACGATTTTTATGCTTCATAATATAAAATATTTTACTGAATTCTTAGAACATATTGATATTATTAGAAAATTATACGAATTAATTCGTATTTTGTACCCAAATATCACAAAACGAACTAATTTAGTATTAAAAGTAAAACAATATAATTATATAATAATTACAGATATATAATAATAATGAATAATTTGTTATACATCATGATATTTTATAAGGCCGGGTCATTTTGGACCCGAAAGCCGTTGGAGTATAATAATATTTAACTCACTCAAATATAAACTTTTTATTTTTTTTTTCGCTTTTTACATATAGTTTAAAAATATAATAAAAGTCACGAAGTGACAAATCATAAAAATTAATACCTACTTGAAAAGTTATCCGTATTTTAAGGCAAAAATGGGTCCAAAAAGACCCGAAATCCTTATGAAGGTTAAGGCGTCAAAATTAGGAAACGTGTTTTTTTTAAATATAATTATGTATATTTTTATATTGCAATTGTATTATGTATTTATATTTTATATTTGCAATGTTTATAAAAGTTTGACGGAAGCACAGAGATTACATTTTAAAGTTTATTACTTATTTTGCCACCATATTATTACTAGAAAAATTCTATTATAGGCATCGAGATATATAAATAGAGGTCACACGCCAAACTGAAGTATTGTCCCATTTGACATCTAAAGTTATCATAGATGAGAAAAAACAAACAGAATGTACTTATGCCATTTTTTTGCCTACTAAATAAAGGGGGAGGCAGCAGTGTTATTCACTTATCCGTGAAAGAACCAAACCGAAAACCAATTTGTCAAATATGTATGAAACGACGTATTATGTTGATACATCTTGACATGTCATGTCACGTCATTTCATACATTTTTGAAAATCTAATCGGTTAAATATTTTTTAATTGTTAGATAAAATAAATAACCTATTTAATTTTGTAACTTATTATAAGAAATTATGAATGGTAAAAATGTTAAAGATAGTTTAACTTTAAAAATTCGCGATAGTAGCGCCCCGAAAAAAGGTCTCCTTTTTGAAAATCACTCTAACGAACCTAATATGATATATGGGTACTAAAACAGGTTTATTATGTTTAAACAAGGTGGTAATCAATTACAGTTTTAATGTAAATGTCTGATCTGTGGAAGTTTAATTTGAAAAAAAAAAAGTTTTTTCCATACATTTCAACGAAAAACACCGAAATTGATTTAAAAAAATACGATAAAATAAAATAATGTGTGTAAATGAAAAAATAATCAAATTATATTCAAATCGATTCAATGAAAATAATAATATTAAAATAAATGATATTTTTTACATAAGGTTTTACTAACGATTTTACTTTCTCTTAAGCCATCAATAGATAAACTTAAACTAGGCAAGTAAACACACAATGTCACATCTTTATATTTATTCTTTGACAAAACGAGAAAATGTCACAAAATATTAGCTGCTTTGTTTGAATAAAATTGTAAAATGTTTATCTAGTTACTTACCGATGAAAACTTATTACTTTGCACTCGGCGTGTTGCGTGAACAGTTGGTGCAATACCTCAACACATACCCCGGCATATTATTTGTGTTTTTATGGGTTTTTTTTTGTATCAAATGTGAGCAGAGCTAGCTACTGACGCGCTCAAAAGCAGGTTAGCGACTAATTGCAAGCGGTACATTTTGCGGCAAGTATACCGCAAAGCGCAAGAGCGCAGTAGGGATGGGTGATGAGTAGGGCTTGATTATAGGTATAAATGTAGGTACCTACCTACATACCTTATTGAGAAAACTTATTACTATTTTTAAACACAAATCTATAAGTAAGTGTACTTACTGCATTTCCTAAAATCATACACCTATTTATCAGTGCAGCTAGGTATCTGACTTCAATTTCAAAACGCAATAATCATCATCAACTAGAACTATTACCTATATTATATTAACCCCTTTTTATAATGAATTAATTACTTACACATGTTTTGCCAAGTAGGCAAGATTTTTTAACTACAATAAGAAAAGAAATTATCAGAAAATAATAGCACGGTAAAGAGATATACAGTAGTTTGACTCCATAGAAACGGCCGGAATTTGGGAGTGAGTAGATGTGGGCAGATGTGGGTAGAAGTGGGTATATAATCCAGAAGCGGGTGCCACGCAGCGACGAGCGGACGTCGCGATAGTTTTTTGCAAGTATTTAGTGTAATTTACGTTATTTACTTTGGACGTATGTATACATAATATAATAAATTATATAAAATGGCAAAAAATAGCATTCGATATTATGCTGTTTTTGAGGTAAGTTAGTATGAAGTTATTATAATATTTATTTTTTATTTTTAAAAGTATTCTGCTGAAGTAAGAGTGCGAGTAAGAGTCCGATAAGAGTGCAAGTAAGAAACTGAGTAAGGATGCGTGTAAGTGTCCGAGTAAGAGTGCGAGTAATAGTCCGAGTAAGAGTGCGAGTAAGAGACTGAGTAAGAGTGCGAATAAGAGTAAGATTCTGAGTAAGAGTTCGAGTAAGAGTTTGAGTAAGAGTCCGAGTAAGAGTTCGAGTAAGAGTTCGAGTAAGAGTTTGAGTAAGAGTGCGAGTAAGAGTCCTTGTCTTGTCTCTTGTCTTGTCTCTTGTCTTGTCTCTTGTCTTGTCTCTTGTCTTGTCTCTTGTCTTGTCTCTTGTCTTGTCTCTTGTCTTGTCTCTTGTCTTGTCTCTTGTCTTGTCTTGTCTCTTGTCTTGTCTCTTGTCTTGTCTTGTCTTGTACCTACTGTATGCGGGCAGCGGCTGCCCGGCAGCGCTATGACTTGCGCATGTACCGCGAGACTGTAGGTATTTATGTTCAAAAATCACGCTCAGTCAAACTACTGTATATCTCTTTACCGTGATAATAGTATGTGTTGTGCCGTGTGCCTGCCCACGTAGGCGTAGGTATATAAATATTTATTATTATAATAATATGATTCTATTATAAGTACTTTATATATTATTTCTCACTCCAGTGATAGGTAATAGGTATTATGTATAGAGTTCAGTGGTACTCACTAGTTTTGTGCGAATTGTCAATAATTAATTAATATTGTTCATAAGCTACAATAAAATATACAAAATGATGACCAAAATTATTATCTAATTATTACAAACTATAAAGTACCTAAGTAATACTTCCTAATTAGTAAATATCGGATTTAAAAAATATATTATTTACATACAAATATGTACCTATATGAAAAATTGTAAGTAGGTATGGCCAAAACACTTAATAGGTATTTAATATGTCAAGTAAATATTATATTTTTATCCATATCCATATCCATATCCATCCATATCCATATCCATCCATACATATAATAAGAATGGAAATTTCTCCCCATTCATTGTGATCCTTTACTAAGGTGAACTGTGAAAATACGCATATGAACAAAACGACGCGAAAAAGTCGCTTGCGCGATCTAGATCGTAAAACATTTTGTCAATTTTTCCTAGGGAAACGTAAAATAAAATAATAAAATAAATAATAATCATTTATATCGGACACATCGCCCCTAATTTACATCAAAATTTCGAAGTAAAAGTAATAGAATATAAAGTAAATTCAATTCAAAAAAATCAAAAAGCAAAAAGTGCGACAAACTAAAAATACGCCATCTATCGATGTGGCCATAAACGAAAATTTACCAGAGTAGTTTTATTAGGCTTAATTTGTAAAAAGGTTATTACTTATGTGTGATAAAACGGCACAACCGAATTGTATGCAGTTTTCGCTAAAACGTTGCAAATTTCTCTAATTTGTAAATAGTATTGGTTTTATTTAAATCGGTTTTTAAATAAAAGAGTTATATCTATCTAAAGATTTACTTATCTATTATATAAAATCGTTCGTACACTTTTGTTCTATCAACGCACAGCCCAAACGGCTGGACGGATTGAGCTGAAATTTGGACAGCGTATTCGTAAGAAGATTTCATCGAGCAATAAGAAGCGATTTTTTAAAATTCCCTCAGGAACAGGAATTATTCCCGAAAAACGAATGTATGCAAATCCGTAACCGCTGAACCGATTAAGCCGAAATTTTGTAAAACGATAGTTGGGATTGTGATTAGAAACATCAAATAGTTTTTTTGTCAGAAATTTACTTTTAAGGGGGGTAAAGGGGGGTCGAAGTTTGTATGGAAAATTTAGAACCGCTGACCCTATTGAGCTGAAATTTGGTACAGAGATAGATTGAGTCCTAAAAAATTGTATGGTATACTTTTTATTCCAAAAATCAACCTCTAAGGCGGGATAAAGGAGGTCAAAGTTAGAATAGGAAATCGGTAACCGCTTCTTTGTTTAAGCTGAAATTTAAACCAGCGTGTTCTTTAGGTAACGAAGGCGACCTATAAAAAGGGATTTTTGCAAAATTCCTCCGGGAACGGGAATTATTCCCGAAAAATGTTTGTATGCAAATCCGTAACCGCTGAACCGATTGAGCTGAAATTTTGTAAAACGTTTGTTTAGATCGTGTTAAGGAACATGAATTTTTTTTTTTGACGAAAATTAACTTTTAAGGGGGGTCGAAATTTGTATGGAAAATTTAAAACCGCTGACCCCATTGAGCTGAAATTTAGTACAGTGGGAGATTGAGTCCTAAAAAATGATATGGGATATTTTTTATCCCAGAAATCAACCTTGAAGGGGGAAGAGGGGGGGGGGGGGGGGTAGAAGTTTGAGTAGAAAATCAGTAACCGGCCATCTTTTAAAGCTCAAATTTGAACAGCGTATTTTTTATGTAACGTAGATGACCGATAAAAAGGGATTTTGCAAAATTTCCACGGGAACGGGAATTAATTCTAAAAAACGTTTGTATCCAAATCTGTAACCGCTGAACTGATTGAGCTGATATTTTGTAAAACGATTGTCTGAAGTGTGTTTAGGAACATTGAATAGTTTTTATGTCAGAAATTAACTTTTAAGGGGGGTAAAGGGGGGGTCAAAGTTTGTATGGGAAATTTAGAACCGCTGACCCTATTGAGCTTAAATTTGGTACAGCGGTAGATCTAATCCTAAAAAATGATATGCAATACTTTTTTCCCAGAAATCAACTTTTAAGGGAAAAAAGGGGGGTGCAAGTTTGTGTAAAAAATCGTTAGCCGCTTCTTTGTTTTTGCTGAAATTTGGACAGCGTGTTCTTAGTTACATAAACTAAGACGACCGATAAAAAGGGATTTTGTAAAATTCTTACAGGAACGGGAATTATTCCCAAAAAACTTTTGTGTGCAAATCCGTAACCGCTAAACCAATTAAGCTGAAATTTTGTAAAATGATGGTTTGAGTTTTGTTAAGGAAATTTTTAATAGTTTTTATATCAGAAATTAACTTATAAGGGGGGGTCAAAGTTTGTATGGGAAATTTAGAACCGCTGCGCTGACCCTATTCAGCTTAAATTAATTTAGTGCAGAGGTTGATTGAGTCCTAAAAAATGGGATACTTTTTATCCCAGAAATCTACATTAAAGAGGAGGAAAGGGGGGGGGGGGGGTGCAAGTTTGCGTAAGAAATCGTTAACCGCTTCTTTATTTGAGCTGAAATTTGGATAGCGTGTTTTAGGTGGTTTTGGCGACTCACGATAAGGGCTTTTGCTAAATTCCCACTGGAACGGGATTTATTTACAAAAAACAATTGTATGCAAATCCGTAACAACTAAACCGATTGAATCGAAATTTTGTAAAATCATGGTTTGAGTTGTGTTTAGGAACATTAAATATTTATTTTGACAGAAATTAATGGGAAATTTAGAACCGCTGACCCTATTGCGCTTAAATTTGATACAAAGGTAGATTAAGTCTTAAAAAAAGATATGGGATACTTTTTATCCCAGAAATCAACCTTTGAGGGGAGGAAAGAGGGATCCAGTTTGTGTAGGAAAGGTAACCGCTTCTTCGTTTTAGCTAAAATTTGGACAACGTATTCTTTATGTAACGTAGGCGACCGATAAGAAGGGATGAAATTCTCACCAGAACAGGAATTTTTTCACAAAAACGTTTGCATGGAAATTAGTAACCGCTGAACCGAAAATGAGCTGATATTTTGTTAAGTTCTGTTAATGAATAGTTTTTTTATGTCAGAAATTAACTTTAAGGAGACTTAAGTATTAAAGGAGGGGGAAGGAGGATCAGAGATTTAATGGGAATTCAGGAACCATGGAATTGATTTGAGTCGCGGGAAGGATGGTGTGAGAAATTAGTAACGAATAATAATTTAGCTGAGGTACATTACAGTAGAGATAAGTTAAAGAGTTACCGGGAAAGGACCACAAATAGTTTTAATTCCTGAAAAGAGGCGTGAAAATTTATGAAGGCGATAAACTACCGCTCAACTGAGATAATTTGACCTCTGGGAAAGGACATAGGATTGGTTTCTACGGTAGCGAACAAAACTGCATAGAAATACCCAACCCGATATTCTTCGCTACCCACAGCGGGAGCAAATAATATATAGCCATGCCTTATTTTACGCTTACAAAGTCACGGGATGGAAATACTATCATAGTGAACATAGCAGCACCAAATTCGCTTTATTAATTGACTCTCACGCGCAACGAAGTGCGCGCGGGTCAGCTAGTATGTAAATATACCTATACATCGTCTACTCATATCGTCGTCTTAGTTCGCCTTGTACAATTTTTATAATATATTTTATTATAAATATATTAGGTACTTATTCTTTTTACTATTACGACTCGAAACTACTACTTCATCTCATTCCTTCGTTCGTTTCATTTCTTCGTTTCTCGAAACTACTTAATCTTTTCTGATGCAACATCTTAACCGTGTCGTAACGGTAACCATGACATAATGTACCTACATCTACTGTTACTGTGTACAAACAAAATTTTTGTAGTTTTCAATAGATTGCAACACTGGTGTCAATAAACGCGGGATAGAACGAGACAGTGATACTGCGAGACGAAAGAGAAAGATGTTTTTAGTGGAGAGCTGGCCACCGAACCTCAAAATACACCCATTGAACATCGATCATTGAAGACATTTTACTTATATGATTATGTCTATGTAAATTCAATACGTAGCACGTTTTGTTAAAGGTTTTGAGTGATGTTATACTTACTAGATTTAAAAAAATAGATAACATTTTTCACAACACATTTTCGCCGTCTTCACCTCTTTCATTACTTTATACAATTTAATAAGTCAGTTTTCTGGAGACAGTAAAATTATTCTAAATAATAATTAAAATTGATAGAATTGTTTGATATAACTTTAACGTTTTTCAAGTCATTTAGGGAAGTTAAGAGAGATATGTTGGATACCCTACTCCACTTTGCGCGGCAGCGGTCAGAAGGCGGAGCTTATCGGCAAACTCGCGTCGAGGCTGGCTTCACTGTCAATTCGAGATTCGAGAGCTGCGGAGTGTACGCTCGCGTCTATTACGTGGTGTGTTTATAGTGAAGTGTGGATTTTGTGATGAGATTATCGAGTGTCGTGAAGTGAAAGATAGTGTTGTTTTATCGAAAAAATATAACATATTATGTGATCAAACTATGGTTGAGGTTTACACAGAGTGAATCAATCAAAATGTGTGAAGCACATTTGTGTGCAAAATTGATTTTTGCCACGTAGTGACGCGAACGGGTAATGAGTCCTAATGTGGAGTTTGAAACAAGATGGTTAGAGAGACTCGGCATCTGTGGGTTGGAAATTTACCCGATAACATTCGTGAAGATCGAATAAGGGAGCACTTCAAACGGTAAATATATCATGCCTATTTCTAGTTATTATTTTTGATTTTTAGAGACGAAAATAACTTCAAAGTCCACGGTACGTAGGTCAGTAGGTACCTACTTATAATATTATTATAAACACTTAGATGTCGGAAGGATTTTGCCTTGTAAAAGGCATAGGAAGCCAACTACTAACACTAGTTATAGCTACCTATAAGTAAACAAAAAATAATACGGAGAGGACAACCATAACTTGTCTGCACTGTCATCTAATCTGAAGCTTTGCAAGCCTGCGTTTTGGTAATCAGTCAACTGATAGGCACTTATACCTACACGTTACATTAGAGAAACCTTCTACACATAATTAGGTAGGCCTGTTTGCCTATATTATGTAAATAGTTATTTACAACCTAATGACCCTGCTAGTCTACTCGTTGTGGAGTGTAGATGCACGATACACATTTTTTCCACAATGATTTACACTCGTCAAAAATAAATATTACTACCTTAGTAGGTGTTAGCAATAATAGTAGGTAGGTACCTACTTACCTACCTATTTTATAGAACAACATACCTACTTGTCTACCTACATAGGTAGGTATTGATTATAAGCCGATTCTTGCTAATCCCTCACCTACCTAACTTTGGTTCCTTTTACGTTCTAACGTAAAATGAGGATCATAGTGTGGATGCATAATTTGTTGTCAAGACCTGCATCAGCAGTCGGCAGGTGTACAACAACACACAAAACTACACCACACCACATGAAAATGATGGCTTCCCCTTAATCCCAAATCTCATACCAGTAGGTACCTATACGATATACGGCTAGCATGGCGTGTTGTGTTTAGCGGGAATGTCAAGACTACAGCTGTCATCCCAAACATGATCGGTGTTCGGGGATACAAAACCTATGGGCCTTCTACTCTACCTACCTGTGGGAGTTCTTGACATTCCCACAAGACCCCAAACGCCATGCTACAATGTTAACCCTACTGATTATCGTCGACACTCTGCACATTAAGTCTTCATTCCAGTCAACTGCCATCTCTCAAGACAGTCAAACATGTGGAGTGTTTGAACTGCGTGTTTAACCACGTTGAACTGGACTCAGCGCTGAGCGTTGACTGATGACTGTATCAGTCCTCAGTCGCTCGGGCATTGTTTTCAGTTTTTTTCTGGCGGCGACGCCGGTTCTGATTTGAAAATCCTGTGATGATCAACCTAATAATATTTAATAATTAGTCCAGGGGGCCCTTCCACACTACACTACACTATTACGACCATCAGAGGAGCTGCTTTTGTAACTTCACTATCAGGCTATTGTAATAAAATGTTATCATAATCTTATGTCTTTTCAAGTAATAAAGTCTTGCTGAAGAATTATCGTTTCTGAACTTGTTCACATGATATTACTATACGACAATGTTGTGAAACGCCACTTAATATTATCGTATTATGTCTAATAACATTGTATTTAGTCAGCTTATAAAGAATTTTCGAAATAGGTAGCATTGAATAAAGAGGGGTTCGTGGAGGAACCTGCCCTCTCAGGAACCCCTCTTTACTTGATTAGAACTAGAACCCAAACTGAGGAACATGGATGTAATCCATCCAAAATGTCGCAGAAGAGCCTGCTTCTACCTGCCTTGGTTATAACGAGACACTGCACGGGTGCTACGATTTATGATTGACACTTTGAAATTGGCCTCATATATTGCCAATGCAGTGCTTTTTATCATAAGACACGATAATAAATTATCAAGGACTCTGTTGCGGCCTGGATGACGTAGAGCTCGCTAGTGCAAGATTCCTTCCTCCTTTGCAAGTAAGTTATGTCTCATAAGGATAAAATAAGGCTGTCAAAGGAAAAAGATGATAATACCCATATGTAACGCATTTTTTTGGTCCAAAAAAGAAGGAAGATGTTCCCAAGATGTTCCGTTACATCGCCGAAAGCCTGGAGAAACGAGAAAACTACTAGCTGTATCCTTTGCTTATTGGTGGACTCGCGAAGGATACAGATATGTCACGGCTAATGTCCGAAGTGCGGCTACATCTAGGTTTAGCCGGTTAAACGTTGAACGTTACAGTAAACAACTTGACCAGATTGAACCAGATGACTGCGAAATATATATGTCGCAGTCATCTGGTTCACTATTTGATTGTATGACCAGCGCGTTAATAGAATGACGAAATTTAATTGAATTACTAAAGGACAACTCGTCAAGTTGAACGTTACAGTAAACTGTAACGTTCAACGTCTTGACTAAGCGTCATTTAGCATAATCGCTGAATGGGATATAAATTTATAGCCGATTTTGTAATGTTTGGTTAGGGGGACAATAAGAAATCATTCAGGTATCAAAATAACAACACGTATCTGGCGCTACGGCGGCCGCTGCCGCGGCACTGTTCACACAGCTGGCGAGGATTCGCTTCACTAGTTTGTCGCTGAGCAACAAGAGCTATAAAAGTTAACACTCGCTCAGCGATACTCGCGCTTAATCAGAACTTACGCCGAGAGAGCACAACCAGTGGTTTTTTTCTCTACAGTGCGAGCAATCGCTCGTCCCACTCGCACACTCGCTTATAAGCTACACAACTATCGGAACTACGCACTCGCTTCCCGCGGCTCGCCAACTCGTTTCTACTTTCTAGCCGTACTCGTTACTCGCTCATCGTTGCCGGTGGGACAACTGCCTTATCGTGAACTTTTCGAGACCGCCAAACTATTATATCGATAATTAATATGTAGGTATCACGAGAGATTGTAAAAAAACTGAAAGATAAAATGATGATGTGTTCATGTTATCTAAAAATACACAACTTTTTAATACCATACTCGTAAGTGATAATATCAATATCTTTCCGACGTGACTACAAGAATATGTTAATTGATAAACCCCATGTAACAGCCCAAAGAAATGACTACAGCTGGCAGATTTCTCCGTTTTCTCAAATTTGGCAGAAGCAAAGACGAGATAAAGTAGAAAAAATATTATCCACCTAGTGACTGCTGATCATACAACGAAGCATAGATTTTACTCTAAATGCCATAATAATATAAAATGAGCCTTATGTAGAGATTCATCCCCATTTTAACCCCTTAAAGAGAAAATTTCAGGAAATAATTTTGTATTCGTACTTATGGTACTTACAAACTCGAAATAATAATATTTACATTGTTTAATGTCAAAATTATCTGTCGCGTGTAAAACTCGACTTTAAGACAGCCACAAAGAATTATACACACATTAAATTATCACATTCCGCGCGAGATATAAGGTATATTAAATCCCATCAAAAACATAAATGTGAAAAGAGAGCCAAGTTCAATATTACGATGTATGTACTCATAGTTACCTATGATTTGGTAGTTGACTTCGACGACAAAAGAAGTGAGATCTAAATGCGTGCCAAGTTCAATGGTCAGTCGTGAAAAACATTTACAACAACATAAAATATTTTATTACAACTTAAAAGATTATTTCTTCTTATCACTTAGAATTAATATTATTTTGAAGCCTAAAGACTGACTTGGCCAGTTCTCATAATATACTAGGTAGGTACTCTCTAAACTTTAGCTTGATCACTATTAAACGCACTTAATGCTAATTAGTGCGCCACCGTCTTTTATCGTGTAAATTAGTCCCCTCCATCCATTGGCTGTCTGGAAGATATCGCTCTTTAACGATAAGACCGCCAATTGTACATTGCAATTTTTAATTATAATTATGTACTTATGTATTGATGAATTGAATGATAGCTACGCTATCGTCGCGGCTGATAACTTATTTGCGTAAAAACAATGCAAAACATGATTATTATGCAACATAATACGTGTCCATCTATTCGTAACGTTATTATTTCAATGTATGCGTAAATTAACGCTGAATTTTAAGTGTAAGAATTACCACTGAATAAAATTGTGTTAAATGTATTTTCTGTAACATTATGTGGTGTACAATAAAGTATCTATTGTCTTATCTTAATGATACTTCTTCTTAACCATGAGAACTAGCCAAGTCAAACTTTGGGCTTCAAAATAATATTAATTCTAAGTGATAAGAAGAAATAATCTTTTAAGTTGTAATAAAATATTTTATGTTGTTGTAAATGTTTTTCACGACTGACCATTGAACTTGGCACGCATTTAGATCTCACTTCTTTTGTCGTCGAAGTCAACTACCAAATCATAGGTAACTATGAGTACATACATCGTAATATTGAACTTGGCTCTCTTTTCACATTTATGTTTTTGATGGGATATCATTGCTTTTTGTACAGTACTTTTTAGTATGTAATAGGTTTAAGACACTCAGTCATAATAAGATAAATACCAATTGATTGTTTTATTGCACCTCCCCCCACCCCACTGCTCCATGGCACGGCCGTCGCACCGCGGCCCGTGAGCCTCGCCGTGCTTCGATATACCTATACCTATAATTAATTTAGTACTTATTTATATATAGCATTTATGTGCACTATTGATTTGAATATTGTACCTAATCAATTGATTTTTAAACAATACTAGTTACTGATAAATTTATCTATATTCACCCAGCTATTTTATACCTACCGCCTACCTGGATGGAAATTTAACTTTTTAGATCATCTGGAACTGGATTAGAATTTCGATCAAAAAAACCTAAGCCGACAAGACTTGTAATGACGACGACTTGGCGGGGGCACTGCTGTGCCCCCAGATACCGCCATATACCTATAATATTATGACTCTATACGTTACAGGTACGTAGGTATCTAAAATGTTTACACCAACTAGTACCTAAGGCGATATACATACATTATTTTTATCGTAAACAATGTTAATATTATTACCTCTATGTCACTGAGCCGCCTTGTGCTGGTAGGAGTCGATATATTGATAGGTATTTACATAGGATATACAATTTTTACGTAGGTACCAGGAACCTATTTTTATTAGTGACTAGCTGTGCCTAGCTGTTTTACCCGCATACAGTTTGGTACAGTAGTGTATATTATGTTATTCCAGGGGTCTAAGCTATTTTTTTTTATACCAAATTTAAAGTCAATCGGCCCACCCGTTTAGGCGTTAAAAAGTAAAAAACATATTTCCATACGTACAGTACGTATAAAGTTTTTATTTATATTTATAATTATATTAGAAGGAATAGTGGACTCGCGCACATTTCGTAGTATCTAACAGAAAATAGCCGCCTACACAAAAATTATAGCAACATGCAACATGTATTGCTTTATGCGTTCCTAGGCGTCCCAAACTATAATATACATTTTTTAAAAATTAATAATAATTTAAAATGATAAAAAAATACTAGTTTCTGATTTTTCCCTTTGTTACTATGACATTACCTATCGGGATGCCAAATTTCAGCTTTCTAGGTCATCTGGAACTGGGATATTACTTTTGATCTATCCCTCAGTATGTATTAACTTCACCGATTACTGGATGTTTATATCTAAATAACCGTTTGAGCTGTGTTATTGGAATTTGGAACAGAGATATAGTTCGTATATGTAAGTATATGTGCCAAATTTGACTTGTCTATGTGTAATAGTTTTTGTATAACGAGGATGTAAAAAGTCGTCAAAACGCGCTTTGGATGGTTCGTGTAATATAACACACGGCGCGGTCGCCAGTACCTTTGCTTGAACTTGGCTTGACTCGCTGCCGCGTGTCTAGATACTCTATTCTTTGATGTTTATTCTATAACTATGACGTATCAATATTAAAAAATAGCACTTCTTAGTATGAGAATTATTGTTTTAAATATCACAAGTCCACTAACTGGTCGTGAACCGGCATATTGTCCCTATCAGACAATATAATAAATAATTTTTCTATTAAAAACTTCGATTTCTCTTATAATATATATTTCTAGTATATGAAATATTTGTGTGATAATAAAGTGACTAGACAATCCCGTCAATGTTTTGCAGTCGTAAACCAAATGCAGAGTGGTATGGCAGCACGATGTGATGTGGCGACGCGCGAGTGGGGACCGTCAGTTCGACGAACCCGCCACGAACTAAAATAACTTATAATATACGCGTCTATCTAAGCGTAGTCGATCTATTTACATTCATTTTTCAAACGGGCACAGAACAATGAAATACTTACCTGGATATGTAGGTAATTCCCTTCTCGCGCATTGAAGAATTGCTTTGTTGTATTTATACAACACTGAAGGGTGCAACCCTATTATAACAGTTCCGTTCTCTACCATTTTATCTGACGTCTGTTTATCGTGGGCCGTGGGGTTGCATCCATTTAACCGGAACAGGTAGCTAGAACACAAAACTAAACCCTACGTGTAATATTCCGATACTTACCTTATTTTTAATAAGAATAATTGCACTTCTTGAGAGCCAAGCAGCTTGAAAGGGAAGCTTAATGAAATGCATCAGTAGAATATAGACTGTTAATATCCCTTTCTTTCTAAAAACCGTTGATTAGTGCGGCTCCTAAGCTCGATTTTGTATGGAGGTATGACCCGGAGCGGCAGAAAGCATAAAACTTGGCATGCGTATAGCTTTACCGTTTATAAGAAGAAATTTTAGTAGAAACACCTCCCACGACAATGTTTCCACCTCTCCCCTCCACTTTTATGTCCCTATTTTTAGTTTTTTGAGTTTTTCTTGAAAACTATGAGAACTGGAATAAGAATGCCCAGGGGAAGTTTATTCTCCGTAAAATTCTCTACAATATTGTCCTCTATAGTATATTGCCAGGATTTATAGTTTTAAAAATATGATTTATTTCTTTTTGTATATTTTCCAAAATTCCATATAAGACGTTCTCTGGCCGCAAAACATGTCGTTTTCATGCAGAGGTTTGAAACTTGGCACAATGATTCCTTATCTCCAAATAAGCAGATTTAGATCGAAAACCCCCCCTATCACCCCCTCTGACAGCAAGGAGGGGGGGGCAAAAGGGGCCGCGCCACCTTTCTCCATTTAATTAACTCTGGGAACTCTCCACGAGGAAAATTTTGGTGTCAATTTCGGATAAACCGATGATGTAGATTTCATTTCTGATATAAAACAACGGTATTGGTGGCGTTATGTTTAACAAAAAAACTAAAAATAAAAAAATACCAACTGTTTTGTGTTTCAAGTCATTGTATATTTTACACTGTTAGTATTTTTTCAAATTAAAATATATCCTTATATAGTCTACATTATGTAGATTAAATATATAAATTGATAGCTAACATTAATACCAACCATAAATATTACGACATCCGCCCCCCTAAAGTGTCAGCTTTTGCAGTTATTAAGTGTCAAAGTTAACTGCGTAAATCCTTTTCGTGCACCGCATTGTGAAAAGCTCAAGGTATAGGTAGAAAATAAAAAAAAAAATCGCTGGCCTTAAGCCTCTGACCACACCACGTCACAAGTTAAAGGTTCTTCTTCTTGGTCGTAGCCTCATGACTGAGGGACGTGATCATGGTGTCTCATCAGCTTTGACACCACTTCCTTCCATCTATGCCGGTCCTGCGCCATTTGGATTGACGCTTGTAGGGTGGCTCCCGTAGCATCCTGGGTTACATGCGTCCATCGCGTGGGTGAGCGCCCTCTACCTCTCTTCCCTTCGACACTGCCAGTAATGATAAGTCTCTCCAGACTGTCTGGGTCGCGTCTGACGATGTGTCCGATGAATTTGAGGACTCTCTGCATGCAGATTGTTGTAAGCCTGGTTATAATATTCAGTTCTCTGAGGATTGACTCGTTTGTGCGACGTTCCGTCCACGATATTCTCAACACTCTACGCCAGCACCACATTTCGAACGCGTCAGTCTCGAGTACTCGATCGTACACGACCTTTAAAGTCCAGGTTTCCGAAGCATACAGGAAGATCGAGAAGATAAGGGTCTGCATTAGCTTCTTTTTCGTGTTCCGACTAATGCTTCTATTCTTCTTCCAGATCCTTTCGAGTCTTTTCACCGCTGACTTAGCCATTTGTGTCCTCCTGACCACTTCTTGCTCGCAGTCACCATCATCACAGATTTGAGTCCTAGATTACACAAATTTGTGTACCACTTCGAGGTCGTGCAATTCGTGAGTTCTCTGCAAAGTACCAGCTCTGTCCACGAACATGAGTTTCGTCTTAGACCTGTTGATACGCAGTCCATATTCACGACTGATGGAACTAATTTGAGACAAGAGTTGAGCTAGTTCGAATTCTGAGGAGCTTATTATTGTGGTATCTTCGGCAAATCGCAAGTTGTTTAATAATTGTCCACCCACGCGAATGCCACCTTTCCAATTCTCCAACACCCTTCTCATTATATGTTCGCCGATGAGATTGAACAGCTGCGGCGAAAGAATTCAGCCCTGTCTAACATCTCTCTCGGTAGTAAACGGGTGTGATAGATCCTCCTCTAGCCTGACTTTAGTTTAGATCTACCGGTGGTATGCAGGTTTTGCACTAGAAATGTGAGATGATCAGGTATACCCATCTCCTTCATCACATTTTGGCCGAATTGATGCAGTTAAAGAAATATGCCTTTGCATAATCGATGAAGCACAGAGTGGCGTTGATGTTATGCTCTCTGCATATTTCGATCAAAAGCCGGATGGTTAAAGGTTAATTACTTATAATATTTATAAAAAAAGCTTTTTAAAGTACGCACCTAATCAGAATGAGTCAATCGAAGTTATGCGCGTACTTATTTGGATGGGTTCCCCAGTCCTGTTAACATTTTGCTGTTATTTTTTGTACGAAACCCTGGTCGGGCAATTGCGGCAATTCCGACTTGCACTTGTCCTGTTTAATTTTTTACCCTATAGGTAAGTTGTTATTCCAACAGTATTTCACTTTGATACGATCAGTATTTTACAATGCTATTGAACATATTTTATCGCTTAGGAAGGTGGCACTCTGCCTTAATGTGACCGTATCCTATCCGCCATAATATACCTATCTAACTAGCGACTACCTACCTAACTAGCGAAAGCAATAGGAGATCCGACAAAAATATATTGTCCATTATGTAAAATATTAAAAAATATTGGACACGTATTTTTTATCAGTAATTTTAATAAAAAACGTGAGATTTACACAACGCAATAAAGTTACATGGAAGGGGTAGTGACGTCACTTGTGGGTGTTCGAATCGATTCAAAATGTATCCACATTATGTGACGTCACGAGTCTTCATCGAAAAACTTATAAGCGCTTTATTCTCAGCCGTTTTTTTCTCAAACAAAAAATACGTATTTTTTGACCTTGTCCGCACCCCTATTAGATGACGTCACGCGGATGATTCCAGGCGCATTTGGCTTTCACGAAAACAATAGCGCGTGGTAATTTTTTAGAATCTTTTCAAATTCATTTCGAAGGGCTACAGAAGACAAATTTATATAATATGTATTAAATTGATGTTAACCTTTTTTTTTTAATGGCAAATGCCTTTATTGAGAAAACAAACTAACAATACTACAGCTACTACAGTAGTTGAGAACACTTTTATTAACCACAGATCGGCCACAAGCCAATCTACAGAAAATCCAAGTGCTCCAAACCAATGTCAGATGGCAGAGTGCCCAGAATGCTGGCAGCATTGCCACGTTGAATGGCAGTACTTATACGTTGAGCCAAATATACCCCAGCATTTTGGTCACATGTCGCCTCGACCTAGCGCTCAGATAAGTTTTGTTAACCTTATCATATAGGTATTTCAAATCCATATGAATACCGTTCCTAAACCTATTGTGGCTTAGAGATTGGTGTCGATCTAAATAAATGCCTCCAAAAACATTACTTGTAAAAAAAAAACCCAAGTCTCGCGACTCGTAGTTCTTCTACCTATAAAGTTGTGAGATCCATGTATACCAAGACGTTAAAAATCTTTTGTTTTAAAATAATTAACAGATCCTAAAAGGGGTTTGTTTGAAGTTTGGAGTTTCTTTATATTTAGGTGCATTATGAGACAATTTTACTAAGCTGCGTTAGTTTCTAGACTCGACCAACATTAAAAGTAAAAACTAAAGAAAGTCCTATACACAGGTAACGAAAGAGTGGCAATTAAACATCTCATCGAACAGAGCTCGAAAATAACAATATTTTATGCTTCTTGGAATACCGAAAACTTTCCCTGTCTCAAACGAATTTCTTAAAAATTTTATCCTTCATTATTATTCCGTCTTTAATAATCACACTAATAATGTTTATAAATCGTTGTTAAAAGTGCTATCATCACCTATCAATTTACCTAAATTATTTATTTTAAAATCCTTTCTCTGTTCTAGAACACTCTTATCACCTCTTTGTCTTTATGCTTATCAACTTATCTATTTCAGATCTCGATAAATAAATAGTACACGAATCTATAACAAACAATACACTATACCTATTTATAATCTGTGAAATCACGTTATGATTATGAAGGTTTATAAAATCTTTTCCCAAAGATCTTACACCTATATCTATCATGTAGGCAGTAGGCACCTATTAAAAAAAATGTGATACCTATGCCACAAGAATACACAAATAATTATGAATAATAAAGGTAACTCAGTTAAATAAGATTTTTAAAAACTGAGCATTCCTTTTCTAAAGGAATAATGTTTCGCTTTTGGCTAGGAAACTAGGAACTGAATGGGAGGGATGGATGAATAATAGTGTGCCAATTAAATCACAAGTCAAATCAAATTGGACATGGGTTGCTAGTTGCTACACCATCTTTGTTATTCATTTTTTTTTTCGTTTCTGTAATATAATATTAAAAATAGAATAACGGTGAATTACATAATATTATATCAATTGACAAAATGGTCGATAGTTACACCAATTTATATCCTAACACTTGATTTTTAGCATTCACTGGCAGCGAATGATTTGTCATAAACATTGGAAATTAACATCAACGGTCGAACATCGGCTCTCTTCACCTTGCACAGTACATTTATGTATTCATACCTACACAACATAATATATACGAAGCGAAGTCTTGTCGACCAGAGAGCGAGCGACGACAACATGGCGCGGTGACGCGACGGCCGCGGGCTCGGCGCGGTGCGGTGTAGTGCGGCGGGGCGAGAAATCTGACAACGCCGCATTCATGCTTTGTGTGTGTGTGCTGCGCGCTCGAACTCGGACCGAATATCATATTATTTTATTATGCTGATGGCTCGTATCTCAACAAATTATCAACTATACTGTGTATAGTTATTGTTATAGTACGTGTCTGAACTGAACTGGTGATATCGCCGTGTCATGTAGAAACACTCAAGACTGAAGGCATAAATATTATAATTTATTTCTATTTCGTAGAAAGATGAATAAGTTCGGTAGAATCTAGACTCGAGACACGACATTAACGCTGCAAGTTTGTAAAACAACGGCCCGATGTTCTTAGACTTCTTACCGTACTACCGGTGACTCGTTTATTACTCTTTATACCTACCTACTAGGAACTACATTATACCTACGTAGATATTTCGATGCATTTATGATTCCCCCGTGTACCTAGTCACTTTACAAAATAACCACAATAATAAATATTATCCACGAAGACCAATATGAATTCTAGAATATGTACCTACCTAATTAAATAGAAATTGGTTAATGAGTCCGTATTTCGCTCTATATAGGTACCCAATTTATGTCTGTATCTGTAACCTAACAAAATAGTTTAAACTTCTTAAAGTTCCCGACGAGTCAACGAATGACACGTGATTATTGTTAACAATCTATTGTTATCGAGTTATTCTTGATATTTAAAATATATCACTGCTGTGCATTGTGCATGCCTGCCGTAATTGTAGGGATGGAAAATACGCTATATTTTAAGGGATATTGAAAGCAAGTTTAACATGCACGTAAGTTTTAAAATATTCCCTTCGGGATTGTAGATACCTACATTCTACATAAACAAGTAGGTACAAGTACAGAGAGATTGTAGCGCTCTGGTAGAGTTATTATCTGCTGGAAATTTCGATAACACTAGTATTTGGGAGATTGCGTTTGGTCGCAGGCAGAGCGCAGTTAGTGCGATCGATGTTAGGTCGCCGCGCCGCGCCACCCTGTGCCCGGTGCGGAGTGTGAGGCGAAGTGCGCACCACTCCACCGCGCAGACACGCTGAGCTTGCGCTCTGAGCTCCTCCTGTGCCCTGTACGGCACGTTATTCATATTTTTATAGCAAAACGACTGCAGCCGCGTGAAACATTCTCTAAATACTCAAAATTAAACATATATTCTTGCATAATTTATCATCGTCTGCAATGGAAATTCTTCAATGTCAATACGCAAAAAGTTTTAATTACCTAACGGATCAAAGGTATAATATTCTGTAATATTATGTGTTTGATGTAATAAATGTTGTGGCAATAGTATCCTGCACGTTTGCATACTACCTTCCTACCTGCCTATCCAATTATCCATCTGTTTTAACCGACTTCATAAAACGTAGGAAAATTTTCTATTCGTCAGAATCTTTTAGTATTGTTAAGTTTACCGATTATTCGAAGTTTCGCTTGAACCTAGCTCGAGAACAATTTTTTTTCAAGGGGTACGTAGGTACCTTCTTCACTGGTGTGGATTTTAACGAAATGAACGGTCAAGAGGGTTTCAATTAAATTGTATACCTACTGAAAGCGAGCTTGAAGTCGGATTTATATTTTTTAAATTCTCTGGTAATCATATTTCTATTGTAATTCATTCGTAATTATTAGTTCGTTTTGACAACAGGCGACACGGATAAACACTAGAGTAATGTAATTTTACCTAACTTGAATCAAATTGATAAGCAAACTAGTTTTACTATACGATTTTGGAAACTACCGGGAGTGTTATCCATTACAAATACGACACGACTGCACTCATGTAATAATGTCAACGTCGGGTAGGTACTGCAGGCAGGTAAACTCCTGATGAAGGACATCGCAATTGTCCGAAACCGTGGTTGAGACAATCTCTACAAAAAATATTTTGTGAGACCAGCCGTATCGTATTTGTAATAGTTTACTATATCATTTTAAAATGAATTTAGTGTTCTTGTTCAAATCTGGGAACTGGGGACACGTAACCGATTCCTATACCTACCATTTTTATCTCGAAGCAATTCATGGTACTTTCGACCATTAACCCACACTGTAACGCTGTTTGGCAAAATAATGATTTAAATTTCTAGTAGGTAGGTAAATACAAAGACTGGCTAAATTAACATAAATACCTAATAATTATACCTTACACGAATTATTGCTAGTTATTGTTTCTAAATGTTGACACTCATTGACCTATATCAATATTATAAGACCCCCTTAGTACTGTTCGCTGAGGCAGTTCATAATCCCCTATGGCACAAATCTGATTTTGCATACCTTACGTTTTTATCAGTAGCTATCAGTATAAAAATATTTTTATCTAGGGCTATTTATTGAAACCGAAATTATTTGGCGCCCAACGTGGGACGCCAGCTCCTGTTAATAAATATGAATTTGGCAATTGACCAGGTGGTGCTATATAGGGGCGCATCTATTTCTAAAAACCTTTATTCAATAGCTCGTGTTTATCAAAATCGGCCGAGCGAGCGGTTTTCTCATATCTCTTCAGACTTCTGAGACATGCTTCGCATAATATTTTCACACCCAAACTATTCGTGAAAAATACACGTAGTTTAAGCATTAGATAAATTTAAAAAATATCAGGGTATTAGGTACCTATTTTATGTACCTATACCTATATTTTTAGGCATCGCACTAATTTTGTCGTGCTTACTTATTCATAATTTACATTGACTGGTTCAACATGAGGAATCAAACTATTCATTTATGTATTTAATTTATTGCTATTTCATTAACTCATGGTTTCAATGCATTGTTCTGATCGTGCGTTTTATTTGAGACACTGAACTAATAACGCATTATCTCTAGCGTGTTTAAAAGACTGTCCAGAGTTACAATGTAACATAATTATAACTGCGATATATAATTATTGTGCTGCAACGCAGATGGAGCAATGAGTAGGTCAATTAAACGGTTATCATTTTAAAATATCCGTTGGTCTTATAACCATGTTTAGTTTTTGTTTTCTTCGTTTGTGTTATAAAAATATCAAACAACGGGGTTACTTTTACTGCTTTGACATTTAAAGGGAGAGGTTAGCGTTGGCATTATGTTTCTATTGAACTTTGGAAAATGTCGACGGCAACTAAATGCAACTTTTGTGCATTTAACAACACGATCCTTTGTAGTTAGGTATCAGTTATAAGGTCAAAATGACAACTTATGCACGAGTTTAACATTTTCTTTATCAGGTACCTCTATTTAAGAATAATCACTTCAAAATAAGGATGTCATTTATTTAAAATTGTCGTAAGACAGACCTATTAATAACTTACAAAGTGGATGAATATATTGATAATTGTATTGTGTATGTACCTGATAACTAATACATAACATGTAGTTATATATAGAACAGATAAACCAAAGTACGACCCTAAACATGCACATCTTTTAAAATTATAATTTGTATACGAACATGGGTGTAAATAATTCGTATAGCGCCTTTAGGAGCGGCGAGAAAACCTGGCAGGAGGTGAAACGATGGCGCGGCGGTAGTGTAGGAGTGGGTGTTGTAACATTATTATGCAATGCTAAAGTTGGTAGCCGGTATTAGGCTCACGTGGGGGTGAGGATGAGGGCATAAAACACCCTGCACACTGTATGGCTCCTCCCACCTCGCTCTATCGACCTGCGCAACTCGCTCAAACCACCCGTCGCGTCGAGGCCTGGGTGACCGTCCCCGGTCTCCCAAGTCCCGACCAAATTAGACCTCTATTCTAAGAAGCACTTAATATATTACTATTTTAGCAATATCAAATACAATTCATTAGGTATGTAATTGTCTACTTACTACGTAAAAATACTCACGTTTTGTCGCGTTGCGTTATTTCAGAGGATTGTGTAATAATTTTTGTCATAAATAGCAAAACAGGAAATGATTACGTGCTATATTTATTTTTCGAAGGTTTACATTAATTTATTGGTTATGAAATATTTAAGGAAATTTTGACAAATATTTAAGTAGCACAATCACACTTTTTACACAGTAAAACTACTAACTAAAAACTACCCTTGAGGAGCTACGTTACACCAATAAAATATCAGAAGAACAGCAGAGTCGACGTCATAAAGAGGGTCAGGTAGTAAAATATCTGATATGTTAAAATTATAATTCTTTTTTTGTCCTTGTTCTCATTGACGAGAACCAAAGTCCAATAGGTATACAGATTTCACATTTTTAGGTCGAAGGCGTTTTTACAGTGTATCAGGAAAATTATAGAATAGGAAAACTAGGGTTGATTTATTTCTAGTTTCTATCCATTCGATGGTTCATATTATTTAATGAGTATATTTCCTAAGCCAAAACTTGGTAGCAGGTAATTAAATTACGAAGGTAGCCCGATGTGTGTGCCTGTGCAATGATGTGCACTAAATAGCAGTCGATTGTTGAGGGGCGAACAGGCATAACTTCATACGTTGCTCAACATGCGAAACGGCAAATGGCAAGGCACTCCACCACTGCTCGGTGAAAGTTGAAACACGATGCGTTTTTGGAACACCAGGGCACCTACGTAAAATGACTGCTCAAAAGAAGTTGCCTCGAAGACTATTTTACATTTCTATGTCAATGAACTCTCGAGTCGTGATTCGTGTTATTTATGAATTCATGGTTTAGCGTTTGTTGTTATTACACGACGAATAACAATTTGATATAATGTTGCAATACTATCGGATCGAATTGAACGGTTTGAACGTAAAGAGTAAAGATTGCATTCAATTTACTGTTTAGTAACGGTAAGTTGGCCCCCTTATTGCAGACTCCGACCAACGCAACGGTACTGTACGTGTAGGTACTAGGTTCCTAGCTTGCCTACCCCAGCAGTTTTAATAATACTCCTGATTTTCATCTCTAATACCTATTCATTTTCGGTATAATAATAAACTATGAGTAATCAATCCCAATTATAAAACTTTTTCAAATTTATTAATAAAACGTTAGATAGGTATATTTTGTTTTTACAACTTTTGTGTACAATAATAAAGGGTTATCTATCTATTATAAATTATAAACCTATTTACCAAATTGCAAACCTACGTTATGGGCTACGTTGCCTGCGTGTGTATTTATTTATTTAGTTTATTTGGGACAATTAACAGCTACACACTACAGCTTACAAAAACAACATAATAATATAACTAATATAAATGTGTAGCCTACTTCATTATCCACATATATGATGTGTAGTGTGTAATAAAATCAAGTTCTGAATTAGACTCCAAATTAAGATTATACACTGCATTGTTTCTTTTGACAATATTATATATACGTAATTCCGTGGAAATATACTAAAAGTAAAAAGAAAAGTATTAATAAAATTATTTATAATATAATTTCACGCATATTCTTATTTGTTTATATAAAAATAAGTACAATAATTCTAAATGGATCTGTAAACAGAAAGGACTATCAAAACACTTGGTAATAGTTACGTGTACCTACTTACTTTTTATTTTAATAACTTTATGCCATATATCAACGAAATATCATAATTAACATCAACTGCTGAAGTACTTTGCGATTCAGAAAGTAGATGACGTCATACAGCCGGCGTTTACCTCGTCCCTCTGCCCCTCGCAATATACCGCTGGGTCGGGTATTCCGGCGAACCTCATCGCCCGGCCATGCCAAGCCTGTGGCGCTCTTACCCCTCCCGCGCCCCTCACACCCAACCTCGCTGCCTGCCAGCCCGTCAGACCACTTCAAACACACACGCGCAGTTTGCTCAGTCGAGTTTCACACGGAAACCGGGTGCGGTGAGCGCGGCCATGTTGTAAGACTGTAGAGCTGGCAACGTCGCATCAGCAGACAACAACCGATTCGACGCTCGCGCGCTCGTTATTCTGTTGTGGCGTTGAATTTTCACGTACCTACATAGCATGATAAATTTCCTTCTATATAAGATATTAGGTATATCTTTGATCTATTAATAAATATCAAGTTTACCCAGCTACAAAAACTATGGAAAATATATATTACAATAATGACTGAATTGTTGCGTGATATACATAGATAGGAATTTCTTGCGCCACTATCTGTGAGCTTATCAGCTATATACCTACTTATAATCTAATTCTTTACGACAAATTTTAACAATCGTCTGGCCATAGCCATCTAGTGGTTACTCGAGATCGATGTCCTTGTCATAATATAGGTACCTACATACATAATACAATTAACATACACAGAGTATATAAAACATAGGTTGGAATAATATGAGGCATTAATCATTAAATATAAAGGCTATTATTGTGCATAGGTACCTAGATGTTTTACTTTTATTCAAATTTTATTTTTATTGTAAGTAGTTTGTCTCTGATAAAACAACAAAGACATTTATTATTATGATATTAATAGGTTTACCACATACACTACTTATATATTTTACGTAATTATGATTGATAGATATCACTGAGGAAGTGACAACGTGTAATCGAGTTTATCGATAAAGATTGCACGAATAAGATTTTAAAATCATTTTTTTATTATTTTTCCGGTTATGTCGTATCAAATGGTCGTTATGTTGTACATACGAGTATATATTATTATGTAAATTATTTTTATTAGTATTCGATTTTTTTGCTTTAATTTAGTATCATTAAATCGTAAGTACACACATAGCAACTGTTCAGGATTAGATTCGTTATTCGTGTTCGAGCCAACTTTTTGTTAAAGGTGTACGCTTTTTGTTAAGTACGAGTACATTGCCTATTATAGCTATTTAGTAGGTAAGGGGTTATCCATAAATTACGTCACACATTAAGGGGGAGGGAGGGGGTCGACTAAGTGTGACAACAGGGTGAGAGAGGTTCTAAATTTTGTGACATTAAATTTCAAAATCGTGTTAAAACACAAACTTTTAAACTATTACTTTACGAAAACCTCAAAAAAAAATTGTTTTATTTGATGTTAATTTTCTTAAAAAATAATTTTAATGGAAATAAAACTGATTTCGGAACCGCTGTTTTCATTCAATAATTGTAAATGTAAATTTTACAAAATATGTGACGTCACACTAGAGAGGGGGGAGTCTCACAAATGTGACCAACAGCTGTGACAAGAACGGGGGGAGGGGGGCAAAAAGTCATGAAATTCGTGTGACGTAATTAATGGATAACCCCTAAGGTACTCGTACTTACTTATTACATTTAGGCATTACCTAATGGGTTTCGCCCTGGGACATTTTTACGTTAGAGTTATTCTTAATCGAAAATATTTTTTTACCTTCATGAAATTTCGGATTTATTTTGATCATGCTATTATGAATTATGAGGCTCACGCGTTGATTTACTACCTACCTATACGGATATTTCGTAAGTTTTACCCTACTTAAAAATGATCCAATATTTATTTAAAACCTGATGAAGTTTTAGTATAAAATCCTTTTTTTTTTTTTTTTTTTTTTTTTTTTTTTTATTATTTATTATTATACGAGATAGGCCTACGTTTGACCACATCCCACCTGATGGAAAGTGAAAATGCGGTCGACGATGGATCACGTAAGATGCCTAGAAAGGTACCTATTCACTCGCCCCCTGATATGGTGCAGTTCGTATCTAAAATCTAATATTCATCATTGTTATTCCTGAACTGAACATTTAGGAACTGGCCACATTGCGCTGTAGTTTATCGATGTTTTTTACATTAGAAAAGTAGATAGAAGCGATTTCATTACTAAATTGCTACGTTTCGATACTTTCTAAGTATCTTTTAATATACCTAAACACATGTGCAGCTTCTTGATGTTGACACTGCGCAGCGTGCTCAACTAGTTCTAAAGAACTAGTATAAAAATATAATGGCAACTGATGCCACCGACGTACGCCGTGCTTCGGCGTCAACCTTTGCCTGCACCAGTTTAGCACGCTGTGCTGTGTCCATTACAAATTGCTGCTCGTATGTTAGCGGCCTTACGTACCTGACGCCGCATCAAGTCGGGCATCAAGTCTGTTATTCTCTATTAGAGATAATTGCTTAAATATGTAAGAACATTGGTCTTGCCAACGATAAATGATGGTTTATTTGTCAAAATGACAGGTTCCAACGAAATAAAGCGTCGTACGTGTAGGTAGAGCATGAACAATAAACAATCTCGAAAATAATATCACTTGCCCTGGCCCGTGCAGATTACTAAGTCACTAGACGAATGCTACCCGATCAATATGTTCAATAACACGTATTATTTCGCAGCTATGGCCGAGTCCAGAATGTCAAACTATTGGGGCGAGCTGAAAGCGCCAGTGCTGGTGTCGGTGCAACTGGTGCTAGCGGAGTGTGCGCAACCGTCGCTTTCATGGACATCAAGTCGGCATCGAAGGCTCACAATGCCGAGCACGTGCTGGACGAGCGCACGCTCACCACCGAGTACTACGAGCCGGCCGCGATACCACCGGCGGCGGGCGCGCCGTCGGCCGGCTCCTCTCCGGCCGGCTCGGGATACTCGGGCTCTTCGTCCTCCGTGAACTCCGCGCCACCACCATCTTCAGCATCGCGATATCATCTCTCGTAAGTACATAGTGCTACTACTACTTACCTACTCCTCACCACCTACACCTGCCGCGCCGCGCCGGTTGGCTCCTCATCGTATCATAATCACTTTGGCAATTATGGAATAATAGTTCTTAATTGTAAAATATTTATGATGTAGTGATGTTTAGCTGGCTATTACAATAACATATTGATACGTTATGATAAATCTGCTGTTCAATAATTATTTTGTCGCAAGTAGTCATCACAAGTTTATAACTATCATAGATATATTCTATTAGTAATTAAAAGAATATTTGAAAAAACTAAGAGCGTAGATATGGTCTAAGACCTAAGAGTCTAAGATCTTTATGTGTGTGCAGTGTGACCAAAACGGAGACGTTTTCTACAAAGCTCGATCATGATAGTCGTTCACTCAATCTTTCAAATTCATAGAGATCTTAGACAAACTTTAATCTTCTGATAACTTATCCTTTTTCTAAGTCTGTAATAGATTTACATTATGCATTCTAGAATGCAATCATATATTTATGCTGATGTCACGTTGTTTAGCGCCCGCAATGTCGCATAATGTGCAAAATCATTATTATCATTACACAATTTGTATTTCTGTACGACTTGACCAAATAACATCAGGAAATGTAATAATAGTTCCTTGTTGCCATTTATTAGTGTAAACCTTGTAAATTAACGTAAGTCTATATCCAATATTCTCTTCTGAAAATATGCAATATTTTCCTTATAGACTTTATTTTATTCATAAACTTTTGTCTGTTGTAAGTTTTAGTACGAAAAAGTTAGTACAACAAATACAAGTTTTATTAATTATCTCGTCATAGTCGTGCATCATAAAAAATAATAACACAGACAACAGCAACATAGCATCTTGTTACGGTGATAAAACAGGCATATCTTTATTGGGGATTTTATAGTACTGAGTACTTTGTTAAAAATGTTATTTTGCTTCACATGCTAAAAACGAAAAATAATATCAAGCACGTGGTTGAACATTGAACAAACACATGATATTTTTGATAAAGAACACGGATGGGTCACTTGAGTTAAAGTTGAGTTACCTAGCAATCATTATCTCAAAGTTGTCGCGAAATTCTTTTAGTAACATTATGCTTTATAAGGGTTTCTATGAATTTTTCGAAAGGAGATAATTGGGAATAACTTTAAAAATTTATAGGTGATAATGTTATGGTATTTAAATATTCATACCAGTTTGAATATACCTAGGAGCATTTTAGAATCAATATAATAATTTGAACTTTGAGAACCTAAAAATTTTCTGAAATGGACATTGTGCTAAACAACGGAGATCATTATCATATTATTTATAAGACATTTTTATAGTTTTAGAATGACGTTAACTAGTTGCAATGATTGTAATAAAACTATGTAGTTTATCACTTCACTAATCGATTACAAATCTGTAGCAATCAGCAATGTGTTTTTATAAGCAGGTACTTTTATAAAATATACATTAAACATGTAACTCTTGTTTAATTTTTGTAAATTCCATTGTGTTTATGATACGATGACAAATTCTTAACAGCTTTTTGGTGTTTTTATTCAAGTTCGAAATTGCATGTACACCTTAGCGGTGCCGCCGCCGCCATAGCAGTGACAATTACTCCAAACCTCAGTGTACGCATACTTATATGGATTGCAGTGATTCAATTGGATTGCAGTGTGGATTCACAAGTGACAAGTGTAGTGCAAAATATGTGACAGTGTCTTAAATATGTGAAGGAATGCAGTGATCCATGAACGTACTGCCGGAGCTACATTCACTGCGGCAGGCGGCGGCCCCCCCCCCACGTTTGATATGCACCATGTTTGTTATTAACTTCTCTGTGTGATTGTCTTTTGTGCACGTTATAGGTTTACTAAGGTTATTATGATCATCTTGTTGACTCGATTGGCTTTAAAAGATATTTTATGTGACCACTACATCTACTAATACGCCGCCACCTATATTGCGTTATCATTGGCTTCGAAGAAGTCCTACATTATGCGCGCTGTTGAGTAGCTGGGGCATTGTAAGAGGTGTGCTATTGATTGGACAGTACCACAATAACACCTGTCATATCGTCCTTGACTTGGAGAAACCCGACCTAACTCGGTTGTTTTTGCTTCTTCCAACATCGACTAGGAGTCTATTTAAAGACTTTCAAACTCGCCAGGGAAGATTGGTGGTAGTTTCTCTGCAGGAGAGATGTGACAGGGCTACCCACCCCAAATTATTATGATAAATTAATATGATGTAATGCGGCAGCCATTGCTCATATTATCTCTTAATAATGTCTGAATTAAATTTACATTGACGTGTTATCTTTTTATTCATATTGGTATTGTAAAGCATGGATAATCTTATCCGATTAATCTATAATCTCTTTCACTTTTTTGACAAGTAGGTACCTAATCTAATAATACTGGACTGATTGGACTATTTAAGATGAACGACGAATGTTCCTCATTAGACAGACATGACATTAAGAAAAACGTTTCTTACCCTATGCACTTGGGCAAATATTGTTGAAAATAAATGTGCGAACCGTAATTTGTAACGTAAGCGTAACGCCCGGACTAAAGGTACATTCTGTAGGTAAATTCTTAAACACAAAACATCAGATTCATTTATCTAATGAGTATTTAACAATACGCGAGAAGGCGAGAACATAATGTGCACTAATAAATGTAGCTCGGGGGCTAGCCAGATAATTTTGCTCGGTCGTTTTCTTGCCTCGATGGCTTTCCCATGTCAACTTCCTACCTCACACATATAAAAATTATATTACATAATCTTTTTTTTGTGGCAAATGGCTTTATTAAGAAAACCAAACTAACAATACTACAGCTACTATAGCAGAAAAGAACACTTTTATTTATTAACCACAGATCGGCCACAAGCCGACAGTAAATCCAAGTGCTCCTAACCACTGTCAGATGGCAGACTGCCCAGAATGCTGGCAGCGTTTGGCGTTGCCACGTTGAATGGCAGTACTTATTTATACGTTGGGCCAAATATACCCCCAGCATTTCGGTTATATGTGCCTATATTATTAAAAAATAATATTTAGTTATTTTATTAAATATTTCACTTCTTCAAACAGCTGCATCGGTTTTTTTGTAGGTACCTACAAAAAAACCGATGCAGCTGTTTGAAGAAGTGAAATATTTAATAAAATAGGTAACTAAATATTATTTTTTAACCCTATTTACCACCTATTTACCGACCTATTTATTGGTATACGAATGTAGATTTCTGTAGAATCTAATGCAGTTCACATTTACTGTGTAATATGTTAACTAGGTTTTATTTATGCACACATAATACAGCCAGTAGGTATAAAAATATCTACCTAGTTTTATTTTTATTAATAACGGTTTTAATAGATGACCTTCACATTTACACCTAAGTACATAACAATTAATGTTTGGTTTGATGTTGTGCTCGAGATGCAGATCATAGACCTGTCTCAAGTAGAAATAATAGGTATACCTATAATATAGCACAGTAGATTTTATATCACAATATTTAGTGTCCTTGAGTTATAAGGAGTCATACCTATAACCTATATAATGGTACAAAATTTAGTTTGCTGCATACAGTTGAATTAAATTAAAGGCTTAATTTATTTGACTGTGAAAAAAAAAACCGTACCTAAATCACTTATTACTAATCAAAAGTGAAGTTAATTAATCATCTCCCTATGCAAATAGCGTGTAACTAAAATGTTTATAAGAACGCATTATATTCCGTGGGAGTTTCTCCGAGTAGGTAGGTATATAGGTGGATATTAAACGTATCCATAGCAACGTCGCATAGCACTTAGCACATCTCTGGTCGAAAGGCACCCGATACGAGAAGACGCCATTTTTGTCGGTTGGTTTGCTAGTTTGAGACCCTTTTTCCACCTCATATACGACGTAATGGAAGACGGATACCAGGGGCGAGACCGGACGTCTCGAGTCTTACCGCACTATCCTTAATCCTTACCTATTCTCTCATTCTTTACATGGCCAAGCCAACGAAATGATTCAAAATCTCCGATGCTATTCGGTTCTGCCACCAGGACCTTCAAATCCCCTTTCTGGCTTTCTAACTACTATCTTCACTTATGTTCCCAGAATATTACGCTTTATTTGCGATTTTAGCTTCTCTGAGTGAAGTTCTGTCTGTTATTTTGAAGAATAGAACCGTAATAATTACATTTGGAACGACTATATCTGTTATTTTATTACATCAGTATATTTTAAGCTTTTTAGTATTTCGGCGGTTAATTTTTTACTAAAAAAATTTATTATTTCACATTTCACAGTTTATTCACCACTTCTGACTGTTATAGGTACCTTGTGGTTCAGAATCGTAACAGCACAACATTTTAAACTTTCGTGTCTTTCGTGTAAGGAGTAAGGACACAGGTTTTTTTAAGATTAGAAATTTAAAACGAGAATCACACCAATAGACGCACCTATATTAGGTAGTTAGTAGTTACCTAAAGCTATTGATGTTGGCCAAGGATCTCTATACAAGATTCAATCCTACTTTGTGCTGCAAAGCACGAAAACGGCATGGGTTTACTATATCTTCCTACCTATTGATATACGTACATTATAAATATACATCCTGAGAGTACTACAAAAAATAACACAAAGTAATTAATTTTTTAACAATAATCGTCCATAATGCAAAGTGATAAGTTTAGTTTGCAATAATAACATAACGATCTTATGGGGTTTTTACTCCGTGGCATTGAGATAATTTATTGCGTCTAGTAAAATTTAACTTTATTTTTACAGCGTCAAAAAATCTTTATATTATACTAATTTTGATATAATAACTACAGTATTTAGAAAGTTAAACACTAACAGTAGTAGTAAAATATATAAATCTTACCTAAAATATGAAATCCCATATTATTTTCTCGTTGTGAGTTTATTATTTTTGCAATTCTTAACAGCTATGTACGAGTATGTTCCACTTGACAGTCGGCGCGAGACTGACGAAAAAGATTTAAGCACTTTTTAGTTTGGTCGCTTTTGTAGTGTAGAAATCGTTGATATTGCCGTAACATTTTACAATATTAAAGTCTCTAATCTCTCTAGTCTCTAAAATAACCCTGTATGCTGTAAGTACCTACATTATATTATAAGGAATTGGCTGTGATTCACATTTTGAAAACTTTCAATCGTAATAAAACATTTATTCTCCTCACTTGGACAAGAAAGTTAAATAAAAGGTTTTTGTTCTGATGTTACGGTTATTAATTAGGCAAATAATACGCCCTCGTATTATGTGATCAATAAGTAATGATTATAACCGGATATTTGTAGAGCACATAAAAATATCAAAAAATGTTCCTTGAGTCGAGAAAAGAGGATGAAGTCACTAAGAGCCAGGTCCTAGCGAATAGGGTTTATTTTAATATATTAAGATAAGAGCAATGTGAATCCCGTTTCTTGAATAGCAGCCTTCGCAACGGCGGCTCTCTGACCCAGTGCGTTGTCTTGGTGAAACAACATCCCAGTTCGGAGTATGCCCCGTCTATTTTCGTTGATAGCCTCCCGCTTATTTGGTCCGCGTACTCGTAGTAAGAGCCCATAATAGTGGCTCCCTTTTCCAGGTATTTCACCATAATAATTCCTTTAGCATCCCTAAAAATTAACACTAACCCTTCCTGTCGAATTTGACACCTTGAATTTCTTCGGCGTTCGGGATGAGGCTCGTTTCCAAGTTATTGTTTGCTGTTTCCGGTTTCCGAATCAAAATGGTAGATTCAGGTCTCATCCATGGTCATGAAACGAGACAAGAAAAATCCTGATCTTTTTGAAACTTTTCGAGATTCGTCCTCGAAATATCGACTCGTTTTTTCTTTGGCTCGTCGGTTCACATTCTCGGCATCCTACGCGCAGACATTTTACAAGCTTTAATTTACTTTCACCTGTCTGTTGTCTGTCTGTAATCAAACCTTGCAAGTTAAATTTGACCCACTTCTCGGTGTCCGATTGAGCTGAAATTTTGCATGCATACATAAATCAGATGACAATGCAATATTATTATGACATGGAGCTGATCTGATGATGGAGCAGGAAGGTGGCTATAGGAACTCCGTAATTAAACGACGTAACCCCATCGAGCTTGGGCTCATTTGATTCGTCTTGACCGAGGGCCGAGTACTTTATGGTAATAATAATAAAAGCTTGTTTTTAAAAAGTTTTTTAAAATTTAACTTGTTTTCATATTCAGTTCGTTCGCAAAGATTCTTTAAATACTGCCATATGAGATCTATGTGACCTCAGCTACATGCCTTATGGTAATTTTTTTGATCCGCCAAAACGATATCTTCGACTTTTTTATCTTTTCTGCAAGGTAAAACGTGGATAGGCGTTCCTGGCAATTTTCACCTGTGGATGTTCTACCCAGCTTGAACTCTTTTTTCCCTGCGTACTACTATTAGTGCGGCTCTTTAGCTCGATTTTGTATGGAGGTATGACCCCGAGTGGCAGAAAGCATGAAAAGCTTTACCGTTCGTAAGAAGAAATTTATAACACCCCCCCACGACAATTTTTCCACCTCCCCCCCACTTTTATGTTCTTATTTTTAGTTTTTTGAGTTTTTCTTGAAAACTATGAGAGCTAGAATAAAAATGACAAGGACAAGTTTATTCTCCATAAAATTCTCTACAATATTGTCCTTTATAGTATATTGCCAGGACTTATAGTTTCAAAAATATGATTTTTTTTTAAATATTTTCCAAAATGCCATACAAGACGTTCTCTGGGCGCAAAACATGTCGTTTTCATGCAGAGGTTTAAAACTTGGCACAATGATTCCTTATCTCCAAATAAAAGGTTAGTGTAAAAAGGGGGGTTAGTGTAAAGCTAAAACCATGTTTGTGGGGTCAATATTTTTTTTAAATCAGATGAATAGTTTAAGAGATATATCGTAAAAACCATTTCAACCCCTATTTTCAAGATGGCGGCCGTGGGACAAGGGTGGCGACCCCACAAACTTGCTTTTAGCTTTACACTGACCCCCCCTACACATCAAAAAAATAAAATTGCGTCCTCTAAAAAACGCAAGGTAAGGCCTAAAAAATGTAACATTTCAATGGACTAGATTGCTCGAGCAGTAGGAGCTATGGCTGTGGCTGAGCGAGTGAGCGAGCAAATGGAGGCGCGAGTAGCCGGCGCGAGCTGAGCTGCGGTTGAAGCGCGGGCGCGCACAGATTGCAGCGCTTCCGCGTTGTCTAATCTTGCCATTCAGCAGTAAATATTAGTGAATCATTGCGGCACAATCTCGTCGCAGATTCAAGGTATCAATACCGACAAACAGAGACGGATTACGAGTTACGATCACTCCACGCCACGACACTGTCGATGTCACTCTGCAACGCTTCACTGTCAGCTAGACGTGTGCGCCGCGCCGCCGCGCCGCCGCCGCCGGTCATTTTGGCCACGCCGCCGCCGCCGATCATTTTATCGGCGTGAAATCGGCGTGATTTATTTTTTTATTTTATTAACGTAATTATAATATTTTAATCATCATTATTATCCAAATAAAACACAAGAAAGGTCTTACATAAATTTAAACGCCTTGAAAGAGGTAGAAAGAATAGAAAAGAATGAAACTAGTCGGCGGCTCGACACGCAACTGTCACTACCTGTTGTCATTGCTACCCGTGTAGTAAATTACTAACATTTTGTAAAATTAAAAGCGTGATGTTTGTACGGAGATATAATTTCCACTTTCCACCATTTCGTTCCACATCAAACAAGCGAATGCCAACGATGGGGTTCTTTGGCAATCGTTGGCGCTGTGTGGACTTAGCAAAGGCCAACATAACGCCGAAGTCACATAACATCGCGGTCGAGCCCTCGATGAAATATCTTGGACTCGTCCTCGACAGGTGGTGAAATATCCGGGAGCAAGTGCTCCCGGGCAAAGTTGCCCGGTTTCTCCCCGCTTGATCCGTCCGCTACTCCAGTGGTGGACGGACATAAAGAACGGGTCCTTGACCTTCCGTCTCGTGCAGGTGTTTTCCGGGTACGGATGCTTCGGAAAGTACTTGCATGCACCACGTAGCCGGCAGAAAACCGACCCCTGTTTGCCACCTCTGTGGTTGCGAATTGGATACGCGTGCGTGGGTCAGTGAATACCGTACCCTCATCGCAGTTATGTGGGAGGAACTCTCACTTTCAACCATGGAAAGAGCCATGGTTTCAAGCGAGGAATCGTGGCAGGCCGCGGTCTAATTCTGCAAGAGGACACTATCGCAGAAGAGGATCGCGAAACGCGAACGGGAGTTCACCACCGACCGGAAATGCGTGCCTGGAAAAGAAGGCATCCGAGGTGTATCTTTCACGTCCTTCCCATCCCTCTACCTGGGTCTAGACGGAGTACGGGGCTACTCGTCGCTGACAAACCGACTCACAAGGTGGTGCGCTTTGGAGAGTGGGGTTTAACTTCTCTTGACTCCACTGAGGCCTTGGTCCTTCTGTCAATTTGGACCAAACGCCGTCGAGGCCGTGGATGAGGGCTTCGGCGTTCCCGCTACCCCGGTACTATAGCGTCCGCAGGAACACCCTCAGATTTTTAGTGGGTATCCCCGCCGTACCCATCATTAACGAGGGAGAGACCCACAGTCAAGTCTCTGAGGATCCCTCGTGTAGAAGCGAAAAACATGTCAGCTCTCTCGTTGTATTGTATACTATTTTTATCGTAGCAATACCTGCAGCAGTTTTCATCATTTTCGTCGTTGTAAGTCCCTGTAGGAGTCTAGTCTAAGTTTCAACAAACCCCTTAAGATAAAAGTCTTCAATCAATGTGTGTTACCATGATGACTTACGGCACTGAAATGTGATCCTTCACTATTGGCCTCATCTTAATGCTCAAAGTCACTCAGTGAGCTATGGAGAGGGCTATACTCGGGGTTTCTCTACTCGATCGAATCAGAAATGAAGAGATCCGTAGACGTACTAAAGACACTGACATAGCCCAGCGGATAAGCAAAGTGAAGTGGCAATGGACAGGCCACATAGCACGTAGAGCGGATGGCCGATGGGGTCTAAAAGTGCTCGAGTGGAGACTACGGACTAGCAAAAACAGCGTAGGGCGTCCACCCATAAGGTCGACGACCCACAGACGACCTTCTACAGGTCGCCGGAAGAAGACGCTGGATGCAGGTCGCGAATGTCCTATGGCTAAGATGATGACTTAACTAACGAGCAATTAGTTATTAATTATTAACCCTTAATGCAGGCATATGGGAATGGTTGGGTAGTGCATTAGATGGTGGAATTAATGCTCACTATTACATAGTGTATCGTTTAAATTCCTCGCCACCTCTTTAGCGTCAAATTGGAGCGGAATTACAAATGAACACATTAATATTTAATTAATTATTATCATAGATTTAAGCAAAATAACGCCTAATTTCATTAAATATAACAAATAATATAAAAGAAACGTGATTCAGCCCGCGTTATTTTAATTTTTGTTTAATTTTACCCTCACGCCGATTTCACGCCGATTACGCCGCCGCCGCCGGTCATTTTTCGACCAGACGCCGCCGCCGGTCGTTTTATAATCGGCGCACATGTCTACTGTCAGCTAAGTCTCCTAAATACACTCAAGTATAATAATATAATAGCTTTAAATCGTCGGCGAACATAAGAATTCGGATTTTCTGACGACATCTGGCAGGTTGTTTATAATCATAATTAAAAATTTTGTCGGGCCTAACGTGCTGCCTTGACTGACTCCCAAAAGAGTTATATATGGGTCAGATTTATTGCATCCTAGAAGTTGCACATACTGAACGCGGTTACGAAAATATTCAGCAAGCAGTAATTTGGGTTTAAAACCCGAAGCAGATTTTTTAAAGCAACATGTCATAATGTACGCGATCAAATGCTCTTTGAAATAAAAATACGCAGCATCCACCTGCTTTTATTTAATCCATTAAAGCGACTCCATAATCAATGAAGTTAATGTGATTAGTGACGGTCTGAAACCGGACCTGCCGCTCTGAAACCGTGCTGAGCATTTGCTAATTGGCAATTGGGTCCTAAGTCCTAACCTGCTGGGTGTTGTGCCGATTTAATATAGACTCAAAAACCTTACCAAATGTCGATAGAACAGCTATAGGTTTATAATTGTCCACTTTCGACACCGAACCAGACTTAGGTACAGGAGACACTCGAGATAAGTAGGCACCTATTTGTGTTTAGTGCCAAATTTTGAAAAATTTTGCAATTTAGGTTAAAGGTTTAGGGAAGTCGGGGCGTTTACATAAGGTATTCATAATAGTTGCCAAAAATAATTACTCGTATCAATTCTCCTCTTCTATTGTTTTAATGTGATAGGTAAGTTAGATTTTATTTGCTTAATTAAAATAATATTCTGATATTTTTTCCACATAATGATTATAATTAAAAATAATAATTACCTATACTGGGTTATTTTTTAAATTGTCACCTCGATTTTTCGAAATAAAATAAAAAATATCTCGATAACCGTAAATTATCGCGGAATAAATGAGGTCGCGCAGGATAGAGATACATGGAAGGGCTTCTTTTGTAGGTAGAGGTATAGTACAAAAGGAATTACATTATTATAATATGTCGCTCTTAAACACGGGCTAAACCCGGGCCTTTTTATAGGCTTACACGGAGACAAAAAAGTCCAACGCGCAGAGGCCCTTTTGAGCTTTTAATATAAATGTAATGGGTGACACTTATTGGAGTCTGTCTGTGAGTCCATCCATAGAAAATGGGCTCAAAGACAGTCTCCGCCAAGTGACAGGACTATTGCTGATTAATGGAAACTAATTGAACTAGGCTATGGATGTGCATTCTAAATGGATGGTTAATGAGACTATTGCTAGGACTAGGGCACCTGCCACTTCCGTCCCATTAGGAAATATATAGGCAGGTGATGACTCGCCACTCACTAAACGGGCCCCCATAAAGGCCGGCATTACATAGCCGACGAGAAGGGCAACGTTGGTGCAAGTGGCTGGAGGGGGAGAGGTGTCCCTGGACTTTAAACACGTAGGCCAACTCGCCACTTATGCTTCACATCCTCCCTCCGAGCAAAAAGCTCTCGCGACTCCACTCTGGCCGACCAATGAAGGCAAGCACAGAGGTGGGGGACTGTTCCTCGTCAGTGTTCACTCCGGCCGGCCGGTGAAGGCAAGCCGGAGATGAGGAACAGAATCCTCCCCCGGGAGCACTCGGGTCCGTGGGGTCGCTACTCCCCAACAGCTCGCCATAAGCTGCTCTGCGGTGGCTCGGGTCCGTGGGGTCGCTACTCCCCAACAGCTCGCCATAAGCTGCCCTGCGGTGTTATAATATGTATTATTAATCTCATCTGAGTGAGCATCATTATCAAAATTTTGTTTACACTTGCATTTCTGTGAGCCATCACAGCTCCATTTACAGATTATATCCTTAACGATTAATATATGTAATTAATTAATTATAATTAGGTATGTAATTATTAATTAATAATCACATCGTCTATGTATCTATGTTGAAAGCGTATCTCAGTAAGTTGCTCTCTGCGGACGTAATATTCTTTTGCCAGATAACATTCTTGTTTCGACTTTAGCCAAAAAATCGTAGCAAGGGAAATGTTTTGGGGTTTGTTGCCTTTATTATTTCGTATTGTCGCTTAGAAAAGTCGGCTTTCACGAACATCTGGAGTGCTTGCGGAGAGATATGCGTCAGCGGAGGAGGTAATACCTACGTCCGCGTCGTCAGTGAATCTGAATTAGTTATTTTTTTATAATTTAAGAGCCATACAAGTGGCTAGTATTTTGTAAAATCATTGTGCAGGGGAGAGAACTCATTCGTCCCCTTTCCTTATTCAACCCCCAAAATTTTTGAGGTGCCCACTCGTCCCCTGATCGATTCTTTTTTTAAACATTTATTTTTCTAAGAATTTAAATGTTTCCTTCCGCGCGTTGTAGGTAATTGTGGTACAGTCACGCACTAAATTATTTCGTTCGTTTATTCCATAGACAAGTATTCAGATTCTGACTTCAATGTTCATAAATTATTATTACAACATGGGCTTAACATAAGAAAGTACTAGGGGTGCCAGAAATTTGTAAGAGGTTAATCAGAACCATAAGGAGCAGGAAAAGTGAAACGCAAATTTGATTTAAGGATAAGTGAAACGCAAATTTGATCAACTAGACATAATCGGCCAACTATACCTACGGCGGCTCACAAACAAGTATGGTACGAATGGGTACCTTAAAATAAATAAAATATTATCTTATCTTAATAGGTTTATTTTGACGGTCTTTTCTTTGAGCAGAGCGTTTCTATTAGAATCTCTAAAGTGTCGTCTAATCCATCTCGTTGGTTTTTAGAAAAAACTTCTTCGTTTTTACTGGCTTTCGTCCATTCTTTCTTAATTTCTATTTGGATATTAACAAATCCTTTGCTTCAAACACGGAAAACACGCATGTTTTCCATACCTTGTTCCGCGCTTTACGAACTGATAGAAAATCTGATCAGTTTTTCATAATTATAGGTACTTGACAGATTTTGCCTTTATATCTCATCAAACATGTTGTACCTACTGCTTCAGAGTTACTACTTTAGCACCTGAGGCACCAGACCTAAAACAGAGACCCAATTGATTTATAACTACCTAAGTATGTACATATAGGTACATTATAGGTACATAGGTAATAAGCAAATGTTTTTTAATTATTAAAAATACGGACTAATTGTATTTTAAAAAGGTTGTTGACCTTGTCAACAACCTTTTTAAAATACAACCTTATCAACAATTTTGATTTTAAATTCAATTTTTTTTAGCAACTTTAGTGTGGTTTTATAGAAAAATATCTACCGAAAGTATTGACTAAAAATGATACAGTGTCCTACGGAACCTGAAGCTAGTTAAGAGACTTCAAATAAATAGAAAGTAAAAAACAGAACACATTTTTGATAGAGCTTTCTTTGACTTAGTAAAATTATATTAAGGAAAATTAAAAATACCTAAGTAAATTAATCTTGAAAAACATGAGCTACCTGAATTGGTTTGAAGCAAACAAATTGTTTGAAAATAAATAGGTATAATTTACTTTACAAAAGCTGTGTAAGTTTAGGAGCGCCGCGCCGAGAGTCGAGAGCAAACACTACGTGTCTTTCGTATCTCTTTGTGTGCGCGACTATCGAATTCTGACTGCTCCAAGGTTGACTCCGGCGCATCGTTGAAGGCTAATAACAAGGGTTTATATATATTCTTGGAATTGTGTGTGCTACCTGGGTAAATGGTTTTTTAATCAATGGATTGTTTTTTGGAATACCGGTTTTTGGCTGCCGTATTAGTTCAAATATACGTACTACGTACGGTTTAGGCGCTATTCGTCAAAAGTGCATTTGGACAACCGAGGCGCAAATCGTCGAAAGCGCATTTGGTCAAAAGAGCAAATCGTCCAAAGCTCATTTATTGATCAACCGAGCAAACCGTCCAAAGCGCGATTGATCAACTTTTTAATTTACCTTGTTACAAGCTTTATATTACTTTCACCTGTCTGTTGTCTGTCTGTCTGTCTGTCTGTAATCAAATCTTGCAAGTTTAATTTGACCCACTTCCCGGTTTCCAATTGAGCTGAAAATTAGCATGCGTGTGTAAATCGGATGACAATGCAATATTTTTATGACATCGAGCTGATCTGATGATGGAGCTGGAAGGTGGCCATAGGAACTCTGTCATAAAACAACGCAACCCCATCGAGTTTGGGCTCATTTGATTCGTCTTGACGAGTACTTTATGATGCAAGATGATAACAATAATTAAAGCTTGTTTTTAAAAAGTATTTTTAAAATTTCACTTGTTTTATAACTGCACCTAAAGATTTTACATTTTGAAATTTACTCGAATCATATATTTCGGGGCCTAAGCTACCTACATTAAATATTAAATATACACAGTACAATGTTTAAAAATACAGTACAATCGGTTCAGTATTTTTAGCGTAAGTAAGCGACAAACATACACAGCTATACCAAAACAGAGAAATAAAAAAAGTTGACCAATTGCGCTTTTCACATGACCAAATAAATGCGCTTCGGACGATTTGTTCGTTTGACGAAATGCGCTTTCGACGATTTGCGATCGGATCAATTGCGCTTTTGACGAATAGCGCCTGATCCGTGTTGTCAGTGCCCTACTTCAAAAGTAACCTAACGTTTTTATTTTAAAAAAACGTGTTTTAATACAATTTCACTCATTTTATTACACACATACGTATTTATATCACACTTATTTATTTACATTGATTATTTTTCCGGTCTCTACTCAACTGGTTTATTTTAATAAAAAGTTATCTTGCGAAAAAGTTCAATATTAGGTAAATTAAAATCTTTAGGACAACCATGGGAGGATTCAGATTTTTTTCTAAAATTAAATGTCCATACTTATAACTGCGCGAGAAGCTTGCTGCGACCGCCGAGAAAATTTAAAATCCTGTCTGTGAAAAGTGTGCGCCAAGAATTTTATAATTCTGACCAAGAAAGCTATACGTGAGATGCTTAATTTGAAATTTAAATACTACAATAAATAATAGTCACTTGCCCCAAAAAACTTTCCTAAACAAGTAAGGTAAAGAGTCAAAAAGTAGCGTAAAATGTTACAAAAGTAACTTTCTGGCAAGGCTGCTAACAAGAACGCGTGGACACGTCATCCTCGTGTCGCGGTCTGGGCGAGACTGACTCTGAGGAAGGGGCGACGGGGGACGAGAGCCGAGGGCCGCCGAGAGAGACCATAATATTATAATATGCGATCGATCGCAACAATCGGTCGATCTTCTTTATAATTTATTTTATTTACACTTCAATAGAGCGGTTCATGTACCAATTAGGTAGCTACCTACACTACTAAAGTAAGAAAATTATTATAAAACAGTAAAAAAAATGTAAAACATTACGAAAACAAGAGGTACCTATGTTATTTCAAATTAAAAAAGAATAATGCATGATATATGTGTGATTCTCTGCTATTTGGAAACTCGTCCATACAAGACTATCCTGAGCAAATTTTATTAAATGTTGAGAATGTTTAATATTTATATCAATAAAATGAAGGACAATAGTAAGCTCAATATATATATATATATAATATCTCAAAAAAGCCCATTGATTTTACACTTGTTTTTTTTAAATTATGGACGCTTTTATGCAAAATCGTGACAGGGGAATGTTTTTATAAACAAAAACAAGTATTTTTGTTTATTAATGTAATCAAAGTTTTTTTTTTAAATAATTTTTGTAGTAGTTTAACTTTAAGGTACCTATAGTGTCTTTTCTTAAGTCTAATGAAATTTTAAAATAATCCCCTGCCTTTTAGACTTCGATCTGGATCCGGTAACTTCTGCAATATTTGGTTAAAATTTACATCAGACATATAAATCTTCGTCCATTCTGAACTTATGACCCTTACTATGTGCATTATTTTTATTATAAATGTTCAAAAGTGACAGGGGACTGTTTGTCAGGGGACTGGCATTTTAACATGAATAAATAATAAAACGAAATCAATTAAACATATCAGATTAATAAATAAGTTGTGGCTTCATACTAGATAATCAATTATTTTAAACAATTTTTCGTTATTTAGACTCGTAAAATAATTTAAAAATACCAGGGGACTGACTTTACTAACAGCCAAGAAGGGTGGTTCATCAGTAGACGTAGTCTTAGCACTAAATGAAATGATGGATGCCGCTTAGCTTCACAACCAATTGAACTTCACACCGATTGCGTTTCATTTCACCATCGAAACATTTTGCGTCAAAACAAAATTTGACCTTAGCGTGGTTTTTTAATTTGAACAGGGGACTGTTTTAATAATTTGAGGACAGCATTTGCACATTTATATTTTTATAGAATTACTATTATAAAAATATAATTGAGATGCATAAGGATGCTTACTTATTTATGTCTGTGTTTGGATATATTTTATTCAGTTATCAACGGCATAAAAATAAATATTGGTAAAAATATTTGTAATTCTCGAAAAGGGACGCTCCAGGGGACTGGTTTTTGAGGTTCATTTATTCTAATATTACATTATGAAATTACTAAATAAACTATGGCGTGCTAAGAATACCTAAAACTGTCATTATTGATACAAAAAACTGAGAATTTGTAAAATTTATTACATAAAATTAGCTTGGGACAACGATTTTCCATTTAGTGGAGAATTGCCCATATAGGTACACCTACTGTTAGTAGGCATACCTACTGTTATTCTATGCAAGTCATAAACGAAGACGTAAAAATCAGGTCTCTTAGGGATGTAGGTTATGAAAAAATTTGGTGTTTCCTATTGCGGAGATACCTAATTTTTTGGAGATAAAAGACGTACCTAATTACTCCTAGAAAAGGTCGGGCATCTACATATTTTATCATGCAATATTTTGTAAATGGTGCCGAATTGGTTAGGTACATGACCTCTCTAGGAGGTCATTGACCTTCTAACTTCTAGTGAGTTATACCTAGACTAAACAAAATTTATTGGATAAATGAAATGGGTGAATACCAAATTTGCTCGTGTATAAAAACCTCAGAAATTATTTTTGTAGGTACGGTTTCGAGAGTTAAAGTATAAGTACCTCAGTGTTTTTATAATAACATAGGGTGGTTTCGCCGGTTTTCCGGCCAGCGTTAGTTTGCGGCCATTAGGGGACTTAGCTTCAGAAATTCTTAGAAAACAAGACGTCTATCTCCATTTTTCAAATAAAATTTAGTCCTTGACAGAGAGGGATAGACGGCTAATCCTTGTCAACATATAACGGTCGTATAGCATTATCAGAATTTTAACAAATCACTGTTGATTTTTGTGTCTACACTAAGCGTGTTTAGTATTGTACAAAATTACAAAAAAAATAGTGAGCACGTGATGCATTCGGAGTAAGTATATCATGATATATCCATGTATTACTGAGTGATAGTGTTTAAATTGCTTTAATAATAGTTTTTTAACGTATTTTAATAATTTTTTAAACAAAATTATGTAAAATGGGTAAAATAATGAGTGGTCGCGAACTAAAATATAATTATAAATGAAATTTTACTTTGCGGCCATATGGTCGCAAACTGACTACTCGGTTTACTTTTTTATTTCCTTCTGGTTTCCATAATATTAAAGGTATTATAATTCAGTTAACCTTTTTCACATTTGCTAAATGGCTTCTTTGGTTTCATTAGTTTGCGGCCATCCAAATATTCGTAAATAGTACAAATACTCCACACATCCACATACAGGTCGCAAAAGACGTTAGTTTGGAACTTGGATGAACGTCATTTTGCGACCGCCTCAAAATGTATGGGAAATTAATGACCGCTTACTGAATGTGGTCATTTGATGCCTTCATTATACGACCACTTGAATTAAGTTCATATATTTTGCAGTTTGTGTTAAACAATGTGCTCAACACTAAAGAAAAAGGAGACTGAGTTAAAATACGAATTAGCTCTGAGAGATAACCGTGCAGGAGGATTCGGTATAAGAAAAAATATGTAGAAGGATAAAAGAGTTGACGAATTTAAATATAAGAGGACTAGGGAAAGACGGGGAGAAACAAATAGGTGAATAGGTAGGGAGGGTTGGTGGTGATAGGTAGGGAGGCCAACGGAGATGAAGTCCAGTCATGCAGGGAAGCCATGGTTGAGCGTATGAGTTTGGCCTAAGAAGCTTTTTCCGATTGGGGAGCTAATTTGGTTAAGTTTAATGCTACAAAAACCCAGGCGTGTCTATTTACCGCAAAGAGGAGTCGATTCATTGAAGCTCCTTCTTTCCAAAATGTTTCTTTACCGATAACTAACCAGCTTGAGTTACTAGGAGTTACTCTCACGCCTGACCTTAATTTTGGGAGTTACATCGAATCTAAGGCTCAATTGGCCGCCAGGAAGCTGGGTGGCAAAGGTGAGGCAATACTTCACACCGGGACAGCTGCTAACGCTGTACCAAGCACAAGTCCGGTCGTGTTTGGAGTACTGTTCTCATCTTTGGGATGGTGCTGCCAAGTACCAGCTTCAGGCACTGGAGTCAATTGAGAGACGTGCCAAAAAGCTAGTAGGTGACCAAAAGCTTACGGAATCTCGGCTGCAGAGCCTTGAACGTCGTAGAATGGTCGCTTCGCTATCGGTCTTCTATAGGATTTATTTTGGAGAGTGTGCGCAGGAATTACACGCACTAATTCCTCCACGCCCATTCTATCGACGGACGTCACGGCAGACGGCAATGCGGCATCCCTACTTAGTCGCGCTACCAACAGCCCGCACGAAGCGTTTTGCTTCGTCGTTTCTGATGAGAACTGGTCGCATTTGGAACACTTTGCCGTCATCCGTGTTTCCCGAGCGGTACAACTTGGGTATCTTCAAGGCACGAGTGAATAGGTACCTTTCTAGGCATCAAACGTGATCCATCGTCGACCGCATTTTCAGTTTAAATCAGGTGGGAGGTGGTCAAACGTAGGCCTATTTTGTATAAAAAAAAAGTGAATGGTTCCTTCCTTTCAAAATTAAACAGTGGAACATGATATGCTGTGGGATACGCACATGATATTATAGTGGTAATGATCAATGGCGAATTTCTAGATATTGTATCTAGAATTTTGCTACAGGCTCTAAAGATAATAGAAGAATGGTGAAAGTGAAAAGTCACTTTAATTCGGCACAGAGTTGGAATGATCTATGGGTAACGACAAGACGTGAAATATCCCAGTACGTCCTTAGAGAAGGAGCTCATATGGAATCTGCACGCCAAGAAGGTGACAGAAAAAGCTATAAGGGTTTTACTATGTGTTGGTCAGCGTATGCCATACCCGGGGACTTCGTCTTTATCTACACTTCAATGATACGCCCAATCTTTCCTACGGCAGCGTGTCATGCTGGCTTAGAACCGAACTTACATACAACAGGAGATGAAAGCGTTTTACATACTCCAAGTGCAACCAGATGCAGACTGCCACAGGCCGCATTTGGTATACAGATGGTTCAAAAACGGGATCCGGTACAGCATCAGGTATCTAGTCGGAAACTTTATAACAGTCTGGGTCTATACACTACAGTTTTTTGGTCGGAGATGTATGTCATTATAGCATGCGCTGAAGTAAACCTAAAGAGGAATGTGAAAGATAAGATCATATCTACGTTCTCAGTTCTCAGTAAAAGTCAAGGCCTTAAGTTTCTCTAGACTCCTCGTTCCTCAGCTCAAAACTAGTCTTGGATGCTGTGAAGGCTCTGAACAAAGAAGGCTGCAGCAACAGAGTACAAGTTTGGGTACCGGGCCATGTTGTTATATAAGAGAATGAGAAGGCTGATGGACTTCTCAGAAGAGGATCAGCAAATGACTAAGTTAGGGTCTGTCAGCATGCACTATCAATAGCCAGCATAGTAAGAGAGAGAAGTAGAACTTAGTGGGGTCGATTTTAAGCATGGTTTTTAAAATAAAATATTTTGAATAATATGGAAAAAATACAATAGAACATTTCAAAAAGAAGGAAGAGGAGAGGGGGGAGTTTATAAATGAAGATATAATTCATTATATTTTATTTAATAAAATAATTATCGACATTTTGTTAGAATTTTAGTGGCCGTAAACTAAGATGAGGGTGGTCGCATATTAACAAAAGTGGCCGCAAACTAGTGAAATAGCTACTTTTGGAGAAAAAAAATTTTTTCTTCAAATTTTAATACTATTCCTACTCATTTTTAATTTTTTAAATAAAACTTGATCATGTATAGATCCGCAAGAAAGATTTTTCATAACTGTCAAGAAGATTTTTCATATTAATAAGCTAACCTAAAGTGGGGAACTCTACTAATTGGTCGCAAACCAGTGAAATGACCCTATTGACGCTGGGAAAGCGACCTTGCTTATCCACCATTTAGCAACTTTACAGGAGAGAAGTTTAAAATGTCAGTGAACTTAGCAGATCATTCCCCAGCAGATCAAAAATAAATGTGAGTTCTTATCGCATGCAGCTGTTTATATTTATAATATTATAAATTATAGGTAATGATGGTTACACGACATAATTTATAACTAAAATTGTTGCAACTACTATCAATATAACTACGGTGTTTGATGGTGTTCGAATGGTACTCCCATTCCAATTATGAATAATGTTATCCTATCAAAATTACCTGTGTTATGAGAGCCAAGGTCAATATTATGATTTACGATATAAATAAATATACACCTTACCCTATGCCTTGGTTGTTGACTTCGACGACAAAAGAAGTGAGATCTAAAAATATCTAAGTGGGTGCCAAGTTCCAATAGTCATAAAATATATTTTATAACAAAATAATTTTTTATCACAACATAAGAGGGCTTATGAGAGTAGGTATATAATATCGAGTGACACTCTCTCGCTCGCACTATTTGACAAATTTTGAAATATAAATTCATAGAATATTTTTTTTAAAAATTCCTTAAGACCAGCCCACCATAATATTTTTGCACACTTTTTAAAAGTGTTTTCAGTTCGATATATTAAACTTTGGCATGATAAGAATTTTTGAAAAAACTTTTTTTTTTTTAAGTTTGCTCCTCTTGCCTTATTTTAATATATCAAACTGAAAACACTTTTAAAATGTGAGCAATAATATTATGCAGGGCTGGTCTTAAGGAATTTTTAATAAATTAATTCTATAATTTTGATTTTAAAATTTGTCAAATAGTGCGAGCGAGAGAGTGTCACTCGAAATATACGCTCTGTAAGTTGTTAATAAAATCCCATCAAAAACATAAATGTGAAAAGAGAGCCAAGTTCAATATTACGATGTATGTACTCATAGTTACCTATGATTTGGTAGTTGACTTGACGACAAAAGAAGTGGTATCTAAATGCGTGCCAAGTTCAATGGTCAGTCGTGAAAAATATTTACAACAACATAAAATATTTTATTACAACTTAAAAGATTATTTCTTCTTATCACTTAGAATTAATATTATTTTGAAGCCTAAAGACTGACTTGGCCAGTTCTCATAATATACTAGGTAGGTACTCTCTTAACTTTAGCTTGATCACTATTAAACGCACTTAATGCTAATTAGTGCGCCACCGTCTTTTATCGTGTAAATTAGTCCCCTCCATCCATTGGTTGTCTGGAAGATATCGCTCTTTAACGATAAGACCGCCACTTGTACATTGTAATTTTTAATTATAATTATGTACTTATGTATTTTCTGTAACATTATGTGGTGTACAATAAAGTATCTATTGTCTTATCTTAATGATACTTCTTCTTAATGGTACCCATGAGAACTAGCCAAGTCAAACTTTGGGCTTCAAAATAATATTAATTCTAAGTGATAAGAAGAAATAATCTTTTAAGTTGTAATAAAATATTTTATGTTGTTGTAAATATTTTTCACGACTGACCATTGAACTTGGCACGCATTTAGATACCACTTTTTTGTCGTCAAGTCAACTACCAAATCATAGATAACTATGAGTACATACATCGTAATATTGAACTTGGCTCTCTTTTCACATTTATGTTTTTGATGGGATATCATTGCTTTTTGTACAGTACTTTTTAGTATGTAATAGGTTTAAAACACTCAGTCATAATAAGATTAATACCAAATTATTGTTTTATTGCACCTCCCCCCACCCCACTGCTCCATGGCACGGCCGTCGCACCGCGGCCCGTGAGCCTCGCCGTGCTTCGATATACCTATACCTATAATTAATTTAGTACTTATTTATATATAGCATTTATGTGCACTATTGATTTGAATATTGTACCTAATCAATTGATTTTTAAACAATACTAGTTACTGATCAATTTATCTATATTCACCCAGCTATTTTATACCTACCGCCTACCTGGATGGAAATTTAACTTTTTAGATCATCTGGAACTGGATTAGAATTTCGATCAAAAAAAACCTAAGCCGACAAGACTTGTAATGACGACGACTTGGCGGGGGCACTGCTGTGCCCCCAGATACCGCCACATACCTATAATATTATGACTCTATACGTTACAGGTACGTAGGTATCTAAAATGTTTACACCAACTAGCACCTAAGGCGATATACATACATTATTTTTATTGTAAACAATGTTAATATTATTACCTCTATGTCACTGAGCCGCCTTGTGCTGGTAGGAGTCGATATGTTGATAGGTATTTACATTTTACATAGGATATACAATTGTTACGTAGGTACCAGGAACCTATTTTTATTAGTGACTAGCTGTGCCTAGCTGTTTTACCCGCATACAGTTTGGTACAGTAGTGTATATTATTTTATTCGAGGGGTCTAAGCTATTTTTTTTTATACCAAATTTAAAGTCAATCGGCCCACCCGTTTAGGCGTTAAAAAGTAAAAAACATTTCCATACGTACAGTAGGTATAAAGTTTTTATTTATATTTATAATTATATTAGAAGGAATAGTGGACTCGCGCACACTTCGTAGTATCTAACAGAAAATAGCCGCCTACACAAAAATTATAGCAACATGCAACATGTATTGCTTTATGCGTTCCTAGGCGTTCCAAACTATAATACATTTTTTTAAAAATTAATAATAATTTAAAATGATAAAAAAATACTAGTTTCCGATTTTTCCCTTTGTTACTATGACATTACCTATCGGGATGCCAAATTTCAGCTTTCTAGGTCATCTGGAACTGGGATATTACTTTTGATCTATCCCTCAGTATGTATTAACTTCACCGATTACTGGATGTTTATATCTAAATAACCGTTTGAGCTGTGTTATTGGAATTTGGAACAGAGATATAGTTCGTATATGTAAGTATATGTGCCAAATTTGACTTGTCTATGTGTAATAGTTTTTGTATAACGAGGATGTAAAAAGTCGTCAAAACGCGCTTTGGACGGTTCGTGTAATATAACACACGGCGCGGTCGCCAGTTCCTTTGCTTGAACTTGGCTTGACTCGCTGCCGCGTGTCTAGATTTAAAAAATAATTCATATATTATTGGTTATAATTAGTACATTGGAGGATTATAATAGGACCTTATTTGGGAGGTAATTGGCCATGATTTAAGCGCAATAAGTATAATATGTTCCGCGAAATTTTACGGTTTTCGAGTTATTTTTTAAATAATAATCAGAGTGACAATATTAGAATTTCATAAAAAAAATAACCCGAATGGGGTCAAAACACTGTAGGTACGTCAACATTCAGTCATACTAGACCGTAAACATTCGTAATTTTAGCGCTAATCGCCAAAATTACGAAATGTAAAGTGACGAAATGCTCTATTGACGTAATGCTCTTTTGACCATTTGCGCTTTGGACAAAAAGCACTTTCGACGATTTGCGCCTCGGTTGTCCAATTGCGCTTTTGTCGATTAGCGCCTAGCCCGTATTGAACTTGGCACTAGGCTGTCTATTCACATTAGTTTTTTTATGGTGTTTAATTATTTTTTGTACAGAAATTATTAGTAAGTTTACTTATACGTAATTAATGCGCCGCCGGAGAGTAGTAACCGGCGCGACGGCCGTCACAGCGCAGGTGCACCAGAAATTAATTAATGCAATCAGAAATGAAGTAGATACCCATATAAAACCCACTCACTTTTTAATGCAGAATTGAAGTACGCATAGTAAGCCCACTCACGTGCCAAAGCAAGAGGAAAGCACGAAGAGTTAAATGGGCTAACTTAAATGGGTGTTTCTCTGTAAACTGGGCAACTCGTTCTAAGAAAACTGACTAGGCAACAATTTTTGTATTAAAATGCAATGTTTGTTTATTATAATCTATTCTATTCTAATATTGTAAACTTTACTCTGAAATTTTACACTGTAATAGCACGTTCATATCTTTTTCGACGTAATATTTAAGATCCTTTATTTTTTAAATTAATATTGATCTGAGTCTGAGAGAGAGAGAGTAAGTTGCTGCCCAGTTTACAGAGGGGCATTTTCAAAAAAAATTTACCCCCCCCATTTTGTGCTGTCTCCTAACTTTATTTTTTTTTTATGATTATTACCATACTATCAGAAATACATGAATTTGAGTGCATAAATAATACATTATTTTATTAAATAAAACTAAAAGTATTTGTTATTTCATTAAAATATAAAATATGAGGTTTATAAACCATTAAAGACCGTCTATTTTGCACGTCCCCTTCACAGATGGGGTTAGAAAATCTTTAATAACTTTTTTTCTTAAATACAGAATACAGTGTAATTAAAAATATGTTTTTTGAAGTTGGAAAGGTTTATTTTAGTAGCAACATTACACGTACCTATTTAGTTAGTTTTATCGAGATATTAATATTTATAGTGCGAATACAATTTTTGACTCTCCCACCACAGTGACCGCCTTTTTTATACAAAAAACATACAAATAGATATTTTTTTTGCACTAAACAGCAACATATTATGATAATATCATAGATTATATAAGCTATTTTATCTCCATTCTGGATTTACCAGGAGCCCAGCGCGAACATATTGTTGAGCAGTTCTTTCTGTTCACGTTCTTTAGCTCAGGTCATTGTAACCATTATTTCTATTTATAAGCATTTCCTTTAGTTTTAATAACGACTGACCTATTCGAAAATTCATTATTGGTTTGAAATCAAAAAAATTATGAAGCTAAGTCCCATGGGCTATTTTAAATTAATTTAAAACCAAGCATATCGCAATATGTGACCTCAAGTATGTGACCGATCCTGCGGTCACGTAATTCAGGAACGACAAGTCACTTTATGTCGGAAAATATAAGGCTTAGTTTATAATGTTATTTTTTAAACTTCCATCAGTAGGTATAACGAGTGTAAAATACCACACATAACTGATTATAGTTATTGATGCGGGGAAATTCACCACATAACCCCTTGGCATCGAGGACATATATCCAATAGAGGGGCAATAGACAAAGTTTTCCTTGAAATAATTTTTTTCACAATTTGACAACTCCGCCCACTTTTCCTATTGGCTACGCTGGTTTTAGTGATGGGCAACGAAAAAGTTTCAATTTAAAACTCGATTATGCCAAGTAATCGATTACAAAGCGATAATATTATAATATTTTTGACTAAGAGGCAGAACATACGCACGGTTGCAAATCTGATCTTTTGTTTTAAATGGTGTTAATGTCGGAAATCATAAAGGAAGATTTTTGCTTTCCAAAGACATTGTTAGTTCCGATTTCATCTTATAGCAAAAATAGCGTTTTAGTTTTAAACAAGTCAAATATAAAATAATAGCTTATGTTCGCGGCTTTGCCCGCATGGCAAAATCCTTTCTTAGTGGAGGTCTACGTCATTAACCCTATTAATATTCCAAATTTCAACCCAATCCGTCCCTCGGTTTAGGCTGTGCGTTGATAGATCAGTCAGTCAATAAGTCAGTCACTCTTTCCATAAATAAATTTAGATTCTTAAAGACATCCGATTTATACACATGCATGCAAAGTTTAAGCTAAATTGAAAACTGGGAAGTAGATTAAATTTTACTTGCAAGATTTGATTACAGACAACAGGACAAAAAAGCTGTAAAAAAAAGCTTGTGAATAAAATTAAACAAAAATTGCCCCCTACGCAACGCTTTCAAAATTACCTATTTTGTGGATGGTGGCCATCTTTGATTTTAAATTTATCATAATAATATATACTTACTACATACTACTACTAGTCAAGCCTTTTCAACTTTCATTTGATGCCCACATTGACGGGATTATGGAGAAAATAATTAATCAGCTATTTTTAGCGGCGGCCATCTTGGATTTTTAATGTATTAAATGTAATGCATATATTTTACTAGTCAAGTCCTTTCATTTCATATTTTCTTTCCTTTCATTTCATTTGACGAGGTTGTGAAGAAAAAAAATAATCCGCCAAATTGTAGCGGCGGCCATTTTAGATCGATTTCCACCAAACACGGATAAGAAAACTCTCGACTACCTTTCGACTCTACTTTCAAACAAAAAAACCAGATCAAAATCCGTTCATCTGTACGGGACCCAGAAGTAAGACAAAGTACATGAGCAACGATGCCACAGACAGACAGACAGACACGTCAAACTTATAACACCCCGTCGTTTTTGCTTCGGGGTTAAAAGGAGGTCAGGTTTTTATGTTTTAGTTTTTGGTGAATAACTTTTAAAAAGAGTTTTCATTTCTTGTTCGGAACTTATTTTAGTCTATAACAAAAAATGACGTTTTCATGATGTGGATGGTATATTCTCATCCGCTCATAAAAAAGAAAATATTAAATTTGTAGGTATCTCGATCGAAAACAGGGGAATGGCATCGGAGCATTTTTATATTTTAGCAAATTTTATAGTTGTATATCAATACTGTAGGTTTTCACTAACCTACTCGCAGCGCCGCGTGATGCGACTAAACAAGAGGTTATAGGTATGATAATATTGTAAATATTATAAATAATAGACATAATATTATAAAAGTGTCTCCCTGTTGTATAGATAATGAATGATACGTAGCTTTTTGTGCGCAAGTCTGACTCGTATTCGCCATAGGTTTTATATACCAAAATACGAGATGATCTTTTGTCACGAAAAATGACGGTAACTTTACGCAACTTCACGTGTCATATTTTTTTGATACATCCTAAAATATCCGTGTACTTTTAATTTATGTTAAAATTTCGTTGAAATCAAATTTTTAGGGTAGTTCCCGCGTGCCCCACTATCCGTCCCACTGGTGGGGCAGGTGAAACTGTCAAATAATTTTTGTGTCTCACGCACCCCACTGATCGCGTTTTGGTGGGGCGGGTTCTTCCAAGACACCATCAGCCTAACGAGAACTTTCCGAGATATTGATATTTTAATTTTGATAGCTGTCATTTGAAATGAAGATTTCCTTAAGACCCTTCATTTCTTCCATCACTTTCACATATTTGCAAGGTAGATAACAAGAAAAAGGTACCAGGAGATCATAATTGAAATGAAGTCTTACATACGAGTATTCGTTGACTTGTACTGCTTTGCCTGTACCTGCGTCTATTAATGAAAAAAACACATGTTATCCCATTCATATAAATTACACAAAGGTACATAAAAGTTCAAATTAATCAGGAAAGTGCGACTAAAATCACCGCAATACGAGATTTTAATAATATATTATCAGATGGGATGATTTTCTTATGTGTTGTTTGTCTACTAAATAGTACATAGTTCCTTATAATTTCTGATCTCCTTGTTCTTCGCAAAATATTTGCATTAATAACACCATTCATCATTTAGTCGTGCCCAATAAATTATATTTTTGCATGAGTTACAGCGCTCTGATGGGGCGCGTGAAGTGTACTTTTTTAATATTATCACCCGCCACACTAAAACGCAATCAGTGGGGCGCGTGAGAAGCAAAAAATATTTGACAGTTCCACCTGCCCCACTAGTGGGACGAATAGTGGGGAACACGGAAACTACCCAATTTTTACAACAAAAGTGAATTATATTAAAAATAAAAAAAAACCCCCAACGCATTCAAATTATGTAATTTTGTGGTTGCAACCATCTTTTAGTTTTTCAGATGTTAGTTTATTAAAACCTGTTTATTATAGTTTGTAGTTTTCTACTAATCAAACTTTTTAGTTTAATTCCCATGTTGAGGGAGTTGTGGAAAAAAATGTAATCACCATTTCATGGCGGCTAAGAACACTCTACTACACTCACTATTTCTACCTAAAAAAAACAATCTCAAAAAATAAAAAAATAAAATCCGTAATACAGAGACAGACAGACACGTCATACTTATAACACCCCGTATTTTTCCGTGGGGGGTTAAAAAATAAATTGTGACGATACTGCCACGATAAAATTTTATGAGAACAACTCACTATAAAAAATCATCTGCTCTAGTTGTCAACTTATAAATGACATGGACTTCAAGGCGACTGTCCATTATACCGTATCATACAATAATAATAATTGTCTTAGGAACATGCCAAACCGAAAAATAACATCAGGCCCTTTTTACACTAAACGATTCGTGAGTATTCACCTTTGTAAATAAACGGCATAAACTCACTTGTATTTACTTCGGCTTCGTGCCGACTGCAGCTACTCCTTAAAGTAGATCCTCGTACAGGATCGAACCGGTCGGCACAAAGCCGAAATAAATACAAGTGAGTTTATGCCGTTTATTTACAAAGATAAACATCTGGCCCATGCCATTATGAACCTTATTTTCATTTATTTATTGCTCATAGCTTAAAATTAGGTTTTGGTAGATAACCGCATTATAAATATTATATATGTACCACGGCAGTATTGTATGTATTAAAAAGTAAGAGAACATCGTTGCGAGCCTTGCACGGAGCGTTAACAATAAATATCGCTGAGAATATGTTGCTGATACTGACAGGTCTATCCATGGCATGCGATGTTGCCAAACAACTGCGTGTGGGGACTGGGGACCAGAATGCAGTGAGTGTACGGGTTTATAGCCACGAATGATGACCGATAAAAAGATAATAATATAAACTTATTTTCATTATTAATAAAGAAAACTCATCTAAGTTCATCTGTTGCCAGTTCAACGAAAAAGTAGGGATGGGTGATACGAAACGTATATAGATATTGAAACTATATATCGCGTCAATATCGGATATCTATATATTGACCTTTGCAGAAACTATATATTTTGCGAAACACTATATTTGTCTATGGGAGAAAATCGTAACGATGTGGTACCGAAACGTATATTTAATATCGTGTTTGTTTAACGAAATAGTTTTTACGAAGATATCCGATTGTACAACGAAGCCGTCCCGAGTCCCAAACCCTATATTGAAATATCGTGTTTGAATATCGTGTTTGATAGTATAGTGTTTGCGAAGTTACACGATTCGCTCACGAATTTAGACGATGGTTAATGAAAGAGCGCACGTGAGTTAGAGCGAGATGCGATATATTTTTAGATCAACCATGCTATTTTAAACTTTAATTCATAAGTGGTTAAGTCGGTATTTAAAATAGATAAAAAATTGATTTTGAATATTTGGCAGAATTTTGGCATGTTACAATTATAGACTCTATCGCCTAAAGTTAAGGATTTAAAATAAATATTGACCTGACCTTTTGGCCTTGAAAGAAAGTTACAAGTGGATACAAATAAATTGAACACTTAACACTGCATTTTGTTTGTTTTGATTCAGTTTCGTGGTTTTTGAATTGGTGAATTTCCACCCCGACAGATTTCATGTGTAAATAGTACGATAATAAACAATGATGTAAATAATGTACTCATATAGAAAAACATGTCCAATTATGTAAAGAATGTATATAATATAGAAAAAGATGTACAATTATGTAAATAGAAAAATCATCTATATAAAATCGAATGAACTTCTAAATACGCCTGCGATTTGCATTATTGTTCTGCATATATCTACATTCTGCATACTTGTTAAGAAAATATATTTATGTTTAAAAATAGTCCGCTTTACTATAAATATCATAACTTGTAACATGTACAAAATAAAATAATAATGTAGCCAGTCCTAAGCCTGGGTAAAGTATGAAGGGAAGTTCATTCTGTGACTCTGTCGTAATGAAGATATTGTTTAGAAACGATTTGCTAAAAAATAATAGTTACATTATATTCAGCTATTGACGTAAGATGACACGATATTCAAATATCTAAATCATAACCAATAACCACATCGACTCGAATCGAGTTATTTGTTCAGTATATAGTTTCGTAAAATATATAGTTTTGATATCCGATATTGAATATCAATATATAGTTTCGATTCGATATTCATAAATATAGATATCACCCATTACTACGAAAAAGGTTAACACGTAAAGATGCTTGAACATGTAAGCAACATATTATATTGATAGGCATGCAAAAATGAAATTGGTACTGCATTCTCGTGATGAGATTCTGTTTTGAACACGGGCAAAATACGAGAGAAAGAAGAAATGCAAACGGGCATATGGTACGGTATAGTGGGCAAACCCCTTAAAACTCATTTCTTGCAATGTTATTTTGGAATATTTTCTAATACATTACACATTAGCTATTTATAACATATTTACAGCTGAACTAATCAAATTTGGTATAATAGGTAGCTTAGGCTCTATAAGTCTCTCTAGGCTCTTGACAATAGGTAACAGTAGGTACTTTTCAATGGGTAAAACTGGATAGGAATAAATGAATTTCCGTAGTAGTCGTACTGAACTATGAGTCGTCAACATGGGCCTACAGAACATATTATGCGCTAGTTGTACCTAAAGATAGCATGCAATTAGACCTGGTCGAAGATGTGGTATACATTTGTCCTCTAATCGATTATCATGCATCGATTCAATCGTCAAAATATTCACAACACTGGCGAAATACGAGTCAGTAGACAAGGATAGCTATTTGGAGAAAACGCTTTAGGTATTAGAAAGAGAGGCAATTTGCCTGACCAGTATAACTTGATCCCTCACTAGAACAAAAAATTATCATAATTTTGAGGATTATTTTACATTTCTGGGGATATTAAAATCGATTTAATAAATTTAGATATTTTATATGTATACTTTATTATATAATAATACGGTAAACAGTTTTATAAAAAAATAAAAAGTCGTGATTTTTTTGTTAAAGAGAATATTCCGTGAGGCCCGCGTAGTTCCTTAAACTGGCCGCTACTAAACGGCGCGTCACGTGGCGCTACGAGTGGGGTAGCAAATACAACCAGTGTTGATATACAAAAAATCCGCCGATGCCCTCCCCCTGCCCCTTGGCTACCACCGCAACTAAATAAAAATACTATTTAGTATTATTCAAGTCCACCATGTAAATACATCCTTAAAATTTTAGGCCGCCATTGTATAATGACTGTCCCCTCTATTTTAATGCAATAAAATCTATCGTATCAGATAATTTATTATATTTTCAATAAAAATAAGGCAGAATTATGTTCCCATCGAAGTTATTAATATATTTAAAAGCCACATGTACTAAGTAAAGGTTCAAAGTTTATGAGTAAAATAGATATGTTTCTATTTTACTTATAAACTCATTTAACTCGCTCGGCGATACTCTATCTCCTCCATAGAGTATCGCTGAGCGAGTGTTATCTTTCATATCTCCTCGATCGACAGTAATAGTTTGTCTCACTCACAAACTCGCTTATAGCCGAAACCTCGATATCAATTTTGAAGACCTATCCATAGACATCCCACACGTATGGGTTTGAAGAAAAAGAAAACATTTTGAGTTTCAGTTCTAAGTATGGGGAATGGGGAACCCCCAAAATGTATTGTTTTTTTTTCTATTTTTGTGTGAAAATATTAATGCAGTTCACAGAATAGATCTACTTATCAAGTTACAATAGTATTGTTCTTATAGTTTCGGAGAAAAGGACGGACAGACCGAGAAACATGACAAATCCATAAGGGTTCCGGTTTTTGTCATTTGGACAACCCTAAAATGGAGGTAAACGTAAACAACTGTACAATATTTATTATTATAGTAAATATTTGAAGACACTTCAGATATACCTAAGTATGCAGGTAGGTACATTAACTCTTAATTTAATCATCATCATTGTCAGCCCATATTATCCCACTGCTGGGCAAAGGCCCTAAATTTGGTATGTTAATTTAAATGCACCTAGAAACAACACATACAAGCAACGCGACGAGTGACGACGTAAAACGATGTATTAACAATAGCTGGCAGAGCCAGCAACACATCGACTATCGACCCATTATTGGGATCTATTGTTTTCACCCCTACCTTCTATCTATCTTTAACGGGGACTGGCAAATGAACCAGCAACACGTCGACCTATTGGGATCTATTGTGTTTTTCTCTACCTTATCGTTTCCTACTCATGAAAGAAGTGGGTTATTAAGGCGGTGATCCCACTTAGAGGAAGAAACCTATACTCCTCCGGTTTGGGAAATGCAATCTCAAGGAGCCTCATGCGCTTCGTAATTCGTAGCTAATACGTCGTATTCACATAAAATGTGCTCCATTGTCTCCTTGCCTGCGGAAATACTAGGTAAACAATCGGCGGTCTTATCGCACTAGGCAATTTCTTACAGACAACCTGGGAATGGAACAGGACTGATATTACAATAATAGACGGTGGTGCGCAGTATCTGTATACCATAGACTAGTTACAAAACAAGTGAAATTTTAAAAATACTTTTAAAAAACAAGCTTTAATTATTCTTACCATCTTGCATCATAAAGCACTCGTCAAGACGAATCAAATGAACCCAAACTCGATGGGGTTGCGTTGTTTAATGACAGAGTTCCTATGGCCACCTTCCAGCTCCATCATCAGATCAGCTCGATGTCATAAAAATATTGCATTGTCATCCGATTTACACACGCATGCAAATTTTCAGCTCAATTGGAAACCGGGAAGTGGGTCAAATTAAACTTGCAAGATTTGATTACAGACAGACAGACAGACAGACAACAGACAGGTGAAAGTAATATAAAGCTTGTAAAATATATATAGGATGGTTTACATATGACATACTAGGTACATATTATAATAAATATAATATACTACTACAATTAAATACATAAAATAATATATACAAATAAATATAATAAATAAATATTTTATTAAATAAATAAACTATAAACTGAGCTGCAAGTAATATTATAATAGGGAGGAGAGATAATGTTCCTTTACCGAATTCTTGAAGATTTCAAGCGATTTGGAATGTCTTATATGTACGGGAAGATTATTCCAAAGACGGACGGCTTGTATAGTGAAAGATTTGTTAGATAGTTGTGAGCTGTGTAAAGTATACGTCAGTAGTCATGACAGAGGTGGATATACTTAAAACGCTCTTTAAGATATGAAGGAGAAGCGGGGTTGAAGAGAATAGTATAGAGAAGGGACAGAATGTGCAAGTTCCGGCGAAGTCGAATTGGTAACCATTTTAGCTTAGCGCGAAATTCAGAAATGTGATCATATTTGCGTAAACCGAAAATAAATCGAATGCAGAGATTTTGCAAGCGTTCGAGTTTATTAAGCTGTTCTAAACTATTTTATGTACCTAATCAAACATGTACCTAGCTGTAAGTTTTCCTTTGAAAATAAAATAAATAATAATAATAAATAACCGCCCGGTTAAGGCACCAATGATAGCTCGTCCTTTGCTTCTTCCATTATTCAGGATATATTTAGAAGCTTTTCTGTAGCTGTTACCTTAGAATTTCCTCAAATGTATCAGCCCTTCGCTGTTTTCCCACTCTTGCCTGTTAGTCCAGTCAATTTAGACATTCGAAGTTACATAAAGTCCCAACAAGCTGAATTTCTGTGAAGTTGTTCAAAACATAATTATAAACAATGTCTAGAAGTTCCCCATCATTCCCCTGTAAGGAAAAAATTTAATTCAAGATCAAAGGTCAAAACAATGAGTTTTTCGCGATTTTCAGCAAAACGGTAAGTTTTATCATAAAAATATCTTAGACAAAATTGTAGATCATAAAATTGTCTACAAAAAAATATTTAATACTTTTTTTTCTACGAGCCACCGTTTTTGAGATATAACGATTCAAAAAGTTGTAATCTCTTATATAAAATGGTTCGTACACTTTCGTGCTATCAACGCACAGCCCAAACGGCCGGACGGATTGAGCTGAAATTTGGACAGCGTATTCCTTGGAAGATTTCATCGTGCAATAAGAAGCGATTTTTTGAAATTCCCTCAGGTAAAGGAATTATTCCCGAAAAACGTTTGTATGCAAATCCGTAACCGTTTACCCGATTGAGCTGAAATTTTGTAAAACGATTGTTGGGATTGTGTTGAGGAACATTGAATAGTTTTTATGACACAATTTAACTTTAAAGAGGGGGTAAGGGGGGGTCAAAGTTTGTATGGTAAATTTAGAACCGCTGGCCCTATTGAGCTGAAATTTGGTACAAAGGTAGACCAAGTCCTAAAAAATGATATGGGATACTTTTTATTCCAAAACTCAACCTCTAAGGTGGGATAAAGAAGGTCAATGTTTGAATACGAAATCAGTAACTAATGACCCCATTAAGCTACAATTTGGTTTAGACATAGTTTGAGCCTAATTTTTTGTAGACAATTTTATGATCTACAATTTTGTCTAAGATGTTTTTATGATAAAACTTACCGTTTTGCTGAAAATCGCGAAAAACTCATTTTTTTACCTTTGACCTTGAATTAATTTTTTTCCTTACAGGGGAATGATGGGGAACTTCTAGACATTGTTTATAATTATGTTTTGAACAACTTTACAAAAATTCAGCTTGTTGGGACTTTATGTAACTTCACTCTCATTTTTTGGTCTAAATTGACCGGACTATGTGTTATTATATCAGCATATTCCTTTATGGCCGTATTGATTGTGCATGCTGGCAGACCCATACATGGTTTTGGTCCGTGCATAGCATCTGCTGATCCACTTCTGGCAAGCTCATCAGCCTTCTCATTCCCTAATATTCCAACATGGCCCGCCCGGTACCCAAACTAATCGTACTCTGTTGCTGTGGCCTAGTTTGTTTAGGGCCTTAACAGCTTTTAAGAACAATTTTGAGCTGATCCTGCAGGAATTTAAGGCCTTTAGTGATGCTTGACTGTCACAGAATGTAGATAGTATTATCTTTTACATTCCTATTTATATTTTCATGAGCGCATGCTATGATAGCATACATTTCTGCCTGAAAGACGGTAGTGTATTGACTCAGACTGTTCCAAAGTTGGAAAGTATTTGAGTAGATACCTGCTCCTGTACCGGATCCAGTTTTTGAACCATCTATGTACCATATGTTGCAATCTGCGTCTGGTGTTCGTAGCTGCTGCTTCCAGTCATCCCTTGAACGGACATGTGTTTTAAAATTCCTTTTGAAGATTTTAATCTGCGGCATTACGTCGTTAATCATGTTCATCTTCCTCTGTAGCTCTTCACTGAGCTTCATTTTGTGTGCCTTGTTGTTGGCCGATAGAAGTCATGAACTCCTGCCGCTTGGAGTCTGTGTATAAGGCTTTCATTGCCTCCTGTTGTATGAATACGTAGGACAAACTGAAAGTTTTTAGAATATCATAATTTTGAATAACCAGCAACTATTTGTTTATTTATTGTTATTAACTAGGATCATTTGGACATCTTAAGCATCATTGCAACCGGCTAAGCTATTAAGTAAAGCTGTGAGTCCTGCTTCCTTGGAGGTCTTCCCGAAAGCCTTTTTAAACGTAGCGACCCCTTCTTTGGCATTCAAAAAATCGGATATCTTTAAAGTTTTTGTTTATTTTTCTTATATGAATAGAAACAACAAAGAGTCAGGTAGAGCTATTTGATAGATGAGACAAAAATTAAGATTTTAATTATGTAAAATTTTCATTAATTCATCTGGCTGTGTCTGCTGACGCGGCGCTCCATAATAGGGGTCTTTGCAGCGAGGTCAATGATATCAACCTTTTTCCTAAGCAGCTGGCCAAAAAAATACTTGCATACCACTTTTTGATTACCGTTTTGTTATTTTTCATCATAATAGTGCCAAAAAAATCAGACCGTCTAGGGAAAAAGGCAGTCGTGTTTTTCTTCTCACTCCCCGTCTCATCACTTTTGGTAATAACTCTTCAGAAAAAAACTCTGTATGCAAAAATTGGCGCTAGATTTCGGAAGACAACTAATAAATCCAGGTTTGTTAATTCATTACGATGATAAACATTTAATTTTAAGGCATCTTCATTCAACCTTGACAAAATCTGGCGACTCTGATAGGTACTACGTTATTGAGAACACGTTCAAATTGAGGGACATCCAACTAGCTCAGAGCTTTCAGACGTCAAAAATTGTTCGAGCAAGATTTTTTTTCTGGACTCATAGCTATCTCGTGATTTGCCCAAATCTACTGATATGCCATTTTCTTGTCTAACTCTAAGACAGAGGGCATGGTTTCAACGTAATCTTAGATAGTCGCAGTTTCAAGGCGGGCCTCACGCAGATCTTCAGTGAGACTGTTACAGCCACGCTTTTTTTTTTTTCACAAAATCCGATTTAAATAGTCTTACGAGCTGGGACATTAATTTGAAACAAGAATCAAACTCGATCGTAACAGTGTTGTGGAGTAATACCACAACGAAAATCGTAACAAATAATGCGCCGAACATTTTTACGCGCCAGATTCGAAATGGCGGTGACATGATTTTTTAAATTGACGCCAAATGAATAAAATAAGTGCCAGACAGATTTAAGTGGCATTTTTAGGGTTCCGTACCTCAAAAGGAAAAAAACGGAACCCTATAGAATCACTTTATTGTCCGTCCGTCTGTCTGTCTGTCCGTCAAGACCCTTTTTCTCAGGAACGCGTAAAGGTAACAAGCTGAAATATATAGAAAATACTAAGGTCCATTGCCTCTTGGAGCTGTGAAAATTTCAAACTTCTAGGCCAACGCAATCAAAAGATATAGTCAAATATGTCGCAAATTGCAGCAAATTTTCGACATTCCTAAATAAATCAAAACCTACGGGTTACGGGTACCTACGGTTCCGTACAAACCTACGGGTTTGTACGGAACCCTCGGTGCTCGAGTCCTACTCGTACTTGACCGGTTTTATTGTATTACAAAAGAACTCCATTTTAAAACGTAGTACTAGATTATTTTCTAAATTGCTTTAAACTGGCCCGTTCTAAAAACTTTCAGAGTGAACTACGTATATTGAGAGGTTTTAAGAGGTTAGTATTCTGTCAAGCGCCTTACTTGTTGTGGACTTAAACGCTCCTGTTATGGCCATAGTGACCATCCTTTGGAGTTTGTTTAGTGCTCTTTTGCACACTGCGAGTTCGGTTCTAGGCCACCATACCACGCTACCATAGGAAAGTACGGGGCGCACCATTGAAGTGTAGATAAAATTTAGTATCTTGGGTTTTTTTTTTTTTTTTTTTTTTTAAGTTTTTGCGCTCCGTTTACCCCCGTGTGGGGTGACAGGGACGTTGTTTTCCCATTTTCCTTTCTCTTCATTTTAATTGGTTTTATATTTAAAATTTTGTTGGCGCTATATGCTATTAATTATTATTTCTTTAGGTTTATTATGTTCATTTACTCTCTTTTCGTTTATTTCACATTTTCTCTTCTATAATTTACTCATGTATCCATCCAGTGTGTTTGGTCCTGTTTCCATTTCTATTTCAATTCTGAGAGCGGCATCCTCAGCGGATGCAAACTTACTCTGAACTTCCACTCCAGTGTGTTTTTGTTTTATCCAAAAATACGTCAGCATTTTCTTCCGAATTTTAGCTTTTGTAGCATTCGCGTGTTGTTTTGTTACACTGGAGTGGAAGGAGACTCTTCCGCCTTCTGTCTCTACAGCTAATCTCATAGCGCTGGGGATGTCGCTCTCCATTCTTCCACCCATATTGATTCTATTTCCTGTCCTATACATTTTTACACACACTTTACACTTTCGCAGCGATCTCACTCGTTTTCTAATTGTTTCCAGCTTATGTTCTTCCTTCCTCCAAATTCTGGCCAGTTTCACCAGAAACTGGTCCCAATTTGCTGCCACTTCTTTGACCTTTTCCAAAGAAAAATCATCTCCATTTCCTATTCTGCAATTTTAAACCGAGTGAGACCGTTGCTTCATCCAGTTGACGCGTTTTCTCTTCTCCTTTTTCCACTTCCTTTCCATCCCCCCGAGCACATCGATTGTCCGTATCTCCCCCTCCCACCATCGTGTTTAAGTTTGCTGCCATAATGTTCCCGTGGGCGCCTTTAACAGTATTGAACTGTGGAGCGGGCGAGTGCATCCCAACGCCTTCTGATAGGACACTCCTCGCTGAAGGCGTTGTGATCCACCCGCTCGAGCTTGGCGCCCACACAGTTCACGCATCGCGGCAGCGAACCCTCCGCCAGCCTGGTGCACTCCGACCTGAGGTGAGGCCCTCCGCAGTGACTGCATACGTCCACGGGATCCTGACAAAATCGTTTCCCGTGGCCGTACCCGAGGCACCGCGCGCACTGTATCAGTGGCGAGTGGTCTGCCACTTTCACTCGTTGCAGGTCGATGTGCACCTTGCCGGCTTCCGTCATGCGTGTCCAGATTTTGGGGGACACTTTCAATACGATGTGCTCGGTGAGAGGGTTCCGCGTCCTTTTCCTAAACCTCACCTCAATTCTATTATTTTCCGGCTCTATCCCTTCGAACATGTCCCTATTTTGTACCCTTAGCCCTTCCACCACTTGCTCATCCTTATTGTACCGCATCACGTCTCTAAGGATGACAAGGGGGTCCTTGTTTGTCATTTCCACCACACTTAGACTCTTTCCTGCTGTTTTCAATTTCTCCTTTACTCTCCCTATTTCCTCTCTTGTTTCACATCCTATAATCACTTTACAGTCCTTTGCCTTTCTAATGTTGTCTATTTTGATTCCCTCTTTCCTTGCATTTACTACCACTCTTATCTTCTCTAACACCTGTTCGCTAGTGTCCGATTCTACTTCTGAGCTGACCACTACCGAATGGACGGGCGTCCCTGCGACCTGTTTAACCCTGGGAGGGCCGGCCACCACATTCGCGTAGCTTCCTCTTCCCATCTCCTGTTGGTTCACTATCACTTCCCGTAGTCTGCCCATTTCTTCCATGTTTTCTTTCAGTAAAGTGTTATTTTTCTCTATCACCTTTACCATCTTTCTCACTTCTTCCTTCTTTTCCGTTTTGTTTCCTGTCTCAACCTCCGATTTTTCAATTTGTATCTGACCTTTCCCCTTGTCGTCTTCAGCCTCCTTCAATAACCTTATCAATAACTCTAAACATTCGTGAATCGCTGTCTTAACTTCTCTCTTCATGTTGGTATTCTCGTCCATCTATTTCTTCGTTTCTTTAATTTTCGCTTTCGCCTCCACAATCCGCTTCGACTCCGCAAACAGCTCCTTTACCTTGGGTGCCGCGTTACTCGCATGCGGGATAGTGAAGGTGAGATTCGCCTTTGTTCCTGCGACTGGCTTCTCCGGATGTTTGGCTGCGGCGGCGGTGGTCTGGGAGGAATGAGTCGCTGTACTCAGCGACTCAAGCTCCCCAGATCTCCTCCGCACGAAGCCATCCTTGGTCGGAGGAGCCTTTGACAAGGCAGCTTTCGTCGGCCCTTCACTTGTAGCGCGGGCCCTGGGAGGAGTGCGCTGGGGGTTGAACATTTTTATACAATTAGCTAACCTAACCTTAATTAATAATTTGCGAAAGATTTAATGAATAATTTATAATAAATAATTAAAGTTAAAAGCTCCACAGGGTGTAAAAAGCCCTGCGGAGGGTCCAAAGGTTTTAAAAATTTAGAATTTTTGGCAATAAGCCACGTACACAAACACTTAATAAATAAAAATTTCTATACGTCTGAGCGGCGCGACGGCCGGGAGACGGAGCAGATGCGAGCTGCGTGTCAAAACTATGCTTAAGATGAATCCAGGTATGTCAAAAACTTGACAATGTCCAAAACAAATACGAAAATAAAATCAAAACTAGATGGCGCTGCAAGCAAGTTAGCACACGCAAGCGATATTCTCACCCTCTGTCTTTAGTATTAACTATCGACAATGGGTGGGCGTGGGCGAGCCAAAAATCAAATTTCTATACGTCGGATCCCGACGTGTGATACACCAAAAGAATCGTGCGATCACGAGGATGTCAATAAAACAGAATTTACGAAAAAGTTTCCTGAAAAAATTTTGAAGATGGCCGAAAAACTTGATTTTTAGAGAAAAAGTATCAAAAAAGTTGGAATTTTGCACAAATGTAGGTCGCTGTCTGCCGAAACAATTAGGGGCGGTCGAGACAAAGGGTCCGACACGCCTAACACCAAAATTGGACAACAAACAACGAAGAAATTAATTAAAAATGAAAATTTTCACTGAATTTACTAAAATACGTCAAAAAATGTGTAAATATGTAAAATTTGGATTAAAACTATCACTGTCGTAACACACTCGTTCAGACCCTTCAATAGACGTATCAAACGTCACTGTCACTTAAAAACCAAAACTTAAGTTTAGTAAATGTATGGCGCTTTTGAGCCCGGTATATCGACTATTTCGTACTTGAAAAAATACAAGTACAGGCAAAAATCAAATTTCTATACGTCGGATCCCGACGTGTGATACACCAAAAGAATCGTGCGATCACGAGGATGTCAATAAAACAGAATTTACGAAAAAGTTTCCTGAAAAAATTTTGAAGATGGCCGAAAAACTTGATTTTTAGAGAAAAAGTATCAAAAAAGTTGGAATTTTGCACAAATGTAGGTCGCTGTCTGCCGAAACAATTAGGGGCGGTCGAGACAAAGGGTCCGACACGCCTAACACCAAAATTGGACAACAAACAACGAAGAAATTAATTAAAAATGAAAATTTTCACTGAATTTACTAAAATACGTCAAAAAATGTGTAAATATGTAAAATTTGGATTAAAACTATCACTGTCGTAACACACTCGTTCAGACCCTTCAATAGACGTATCAAACGTCACTGTCACTTAAAAACCAAAACTTAAGTTTAGTAATATCTTGGGTTTAAGCCCCCAGGTTTTGCCATACGCTGATCTACACATATTAAAAGCCCTCATGGCTTTTTCTGTCACCTTCTTGGCGTGCAGATTCCATGTAAGCTCCTTGTCTAGGGTCATACCGAGATATTTCACTTCGGTAGACCATTCCAACTCTGTGCCGAATAGTAGTAACTTTTTCAAACTACCCAGTTTCTTCTTCCCTGAAAATGGAAGAACAGTAGTTTTGCTTGGATTAATGGTAAGGCGGTTTACAGCACACCATTCTTCCACAATATATAAAGCCTGTTGCAAAAGTCCCGATGTCACTTCTGGAAATTTGCCATTGATCATTACTACTATGTCATCTGCGTATCCCACAGCATAGCATGCTCCACTGTTTAATTTTGTAAGGAGGGAGTTTACCACCAAACACCATAGTGTAGGTGACAAGGACGGGACTTGAGGGCAGCCTTTTGTTGTTGTCGCATGAATTTCATCTCCTAATAGAGAGGACCATATTCTCCTACCCCTCAGCACCCCTACCTTACCGTTTCTTACTCTTTAAAGAAGTGGTTATTACATCGGTGATCCTACTAAGAGGAAGAAACCTATACTCCTCCGGATTGGGATATGCAGTCTCGAAGAGACTCGTGTGTTTGGTAGCCAAGATATCGCATTCATGCAAAATGTGCTCCATTGTTTCATTGTTTCATAACTGCTGGCTCTACAGTCGTTTATTGTAGTCAACCTCATTTTGAATATCATATCGTTGGTTTCATAATGCCCAGTTAAAGCACCAATGATAGCTCGTCCTTTGCTTCTTCCATTATTCAGGATTAGTTTAGAAGCTCCTCTGTAGCTGTTACCTAGGAATTTGATCGAATGTTACACAGCCCTTGACTATTTTCCCACTCGGTAGTACACGGCGTAGACGGTTAAAACAGTTTATTCGTTTATCAATCATTTTAGAGCTTTATTTCTTTCACAAAACTGTTTTTTTTTTATTTATATTATTATTCTTTTAAACAAACATTTTATTATTGATCTTAACGTTACATAGCAAAATGTCATTCGTTCGCAAAACGTCCCTTTTGCAAAATTTCTCTTTTGTCTGTAAGCCCCCTACAAGCAAAAATGATCCTCAGACAAAAATTCCTTTTAAATTGTAAGAAAACCTTTATGCGCGCCACCTCAGCGGTCTGGTAAGAGACGTCTCTCCATATTTTTCTGGGCCGGCCTCGGCGGCGCTTACTTTCTGTTGGTTCCTTCCGGACGGTTAGTTCTGTTGCTTGTTCTGTAGTGATCTTCGCCCAACCCAACGCTTGGGATGCATACGTCTGGATGTGACCAGCACAGTCCCATTTCAATTTTGCAGACTTTTGACCGACATCTGTTACGTCTCTCGTCTTACCAACAAGGCAGTGTTACTCTTATGGGTTCTCTTGATGCCCAACTGCCCTCCATTGCCCGTTGGCAAACGAGACTGAAGTATTGCCATTAACAACCACGTTTGAGCACCGTAAATTAGGATGGGGAAGATACACATGCCGAGAAGTATGCGCTTCAGGGGGATTGGAAAATCGGAAGATATCCCTGCATGAGCGACTTCATGGACCAGTAGCTGTTCCAGGCGTTGTCGATCCCGCGATCGATTTCTTTCTCTTGCCTATTTTTGAAAGAAACTAACTGGCCCAAGTAGATGTATAGAGATCGATCAGTAGCTTCCGTGGCCCAGTGGTCATACGTCCGGCTCGTAATCCGGAGGCCCTGAGTTTAAATCTCAGTATGTGGTAAAAAAATCGCGTGGACGCTGCCGTGTTTCGGAAAGCACGTAAAACTGTGAATCCCGGCTGTTTCCTATAAGATATGAGGAGGCAGTCGTTAGGTCATGTTGCAGTGCAGGCCCTGTAGTAATCTCGGCGTCCTGAAACTGCCAACTCCCAACATATTAAGTTAAAAGGTTGGCCACACAGCCTATGATAATTATATTATATAATATATTATATATAATTATTGTGATTTGACTCTACAGTGTAAGTAACGTAACCTGTTGCTGTGCCGTACCTGTGCCTGTTATTTTTTTTTTTCATTTTATTATAGTGTATCAGCTCCCCATCTACCTCGACCTTTTGTCTCGTGCTATTTCTTGGTTATTATTTGTGTCTTGGACCGATTCATCGCTAGTCCCACGTCGAGGCTTGCGACGCTTAGTTGAAGCATCGTTTAAAGTTCAAGGGCTGTAGGACGTAGGGCCAAAAAGGACGATGTCATCAGCGGACCCATTAGTAAACCTATTGGTGCCAATTTCAACTCCTTTAGACGTCCACAAGTTCTTAAGTTATCTAAAGCCTAAATTTATATAGTTTTAAACAGAGGAAATCTCCCTACTTATGCTCGCTCGTTCGGTACAAAAGGATTTTTTAATATTTTACACTTCAGGGTGGCCTAAAAGTGAAGGGTTTTACTAGCTACAAATAACGTATTTACTCGTTGCTATCTGTATTATAATATAGCTTGATAAAACTATACATAATTGCTACTGGCTATACTGTATACTATACTTAATACACAAGGCTACAGTTACTGGTAACTCGAGACATTACTTTGAAAGGCTTATAGAGGAGGTCACCGGCTATTAATATTGAGCCACATTACAATTATTAATATTTATTTACTTATTAGGTAGGCATTAGGTACCTATATAACGTGAGAATTAAAATATTATACGAGAATATATACGCCTTATATTTCGGTCCAAGAGAAAAAATCCTTAAAAAATCTGAAGTAGTTGTTTAATTATAATATAGAGGTGTGTATGCATTATGCATAAGTACATTTTAGGGCGGCTTGCATAACAATATTTAAACGTAATTAGTGAGACGTTAAATTTGTTTAAGTCACTAAATCTGTTTATCGACTTGCACAACAAAATTTTAGCTCCTAAATAGATTTAGACAACTGTCAAAATTAAACACCCAAATATGGCTGTTTAACGAAGTTAAAACGTTTTAGCGCCATATTGTTCGACCAGCTGTTTTATGGGTAGGCTAGATTTGTAATCGGTTCACAGTTTTGTTTTGTGGTGTTTTTGTGAAAGTGCGTTTTTCTCAAGAATAGTATCAATCATACATCACATGTAATGGATTTGTTGGATTTTAATGATTTTTTATCAGATGATGATGAAGAGATAGTAGGTAGGTACAGTATTTAGACCGACCAGCAAGACAACTATTTCCGAAATCTGAATTGTTAGATGATCTTTCAGAGAAGAAATTTGTGCGGCGATTTCGTATATCGAAAGATACTACAATGATTTTGCTACAACAGATAGAAATGCATCTAAAATATAGAGTTGACAGGTACATACCTATTATATACCTAGTAATAGTAATTCATTTTTTATCATATTACATTATTTGATAGCTAGCTGGTACCTATTATATTCTATAAAATAATTACATAACCAGTGTTAATACCTATTATTTATTTCAGAATAACTGCTGTGAGTCCTATTAACCAACTACTCTGTACATTACGATTTTATGCAACTGGCAGCCAACTTATTACATGTGGTGATATGATTGGTGTACATGAATCAACAGCTTGTAGAATTGTTCATCGTGTAACTCATGCTATTGCTACCTAAACTAAAAGCGAGCGTGTTATTTTGGAAAATAACATGAAAACATTGAGTGTTTACGTTATTTTGACAATGACAATGACAACAACAACTGATTAACTGATGTAAAAGTATTCCGTTTTACATAAATTTCGAAGGTTTGACGTGGTTTGACGAAAATAAAACACACCATGTGAAACGGAACGTACTTAACACAATTTAGTTAAACAGCACCGGACTACGCCATGTGCAAGAGAATTAAACGCCATTTAACTTTAATCATATTTATCGGATTAAAGTCGTTTAACTAAATACGATTTTAAACAGTATGTTATGCAAGCCGCCCTTAGAATGTTTAACCAAGTTTTAAGTTAATCAATAACTTAAAATTGAAACTTTTTCCAAACAAAATTTCAACCTCTATTTAACCCACTTAAGGGTGTAATTATTGTAATGTAAAAAATAAAAATTATGAAAAATCCTTTCTTATTTCTTGTCTTAAACTCAATAGTAAAAGGAACCTGTATATTATATATTCCAAATATCATCATTCTGTTTCTTCACGCCTAAACGCTAGACCTATTGAGCTGAAATTTGGTATATAGATAGCTTAGACCCTGAAATAACACATAGCTAATATAGTACAGCGGGTAAAACAGCTGGTTTTCGTCGCGACTGTGCTGCATTATGGTGGCAAACTGTAATTGGTGCTACTCATCTGCTCTCGATCATACCTACTACCTACTCATCTCAACGCCAATCGATGGTGGTGGTGTTATCGATAATAGACTTCGTTTGCTACTCTTTAGTCGATCCTCAGGGATCGTCGAAAACTCGATCAAAAAGTCTATCGCGATGAAGTTCCTTAAGGCTTGTGTATCAACTCGCGCAACTCGCTTGTACGATATCACAATATTTGAATTATTAATTCGTAAAAATAACAGTAACTTTTTGAACGTAAAGTTGGATACAAACTTCTCGATAACGCGAATGTTTGCGTTATCACGATAAGTGTACCCGGAGCATGAGTGTCATAAGAGGATAAGTGTAGCACAGATAATATTGACCGCATGTCAATTTATGCAGAAACGCGCCATACGCGCTGCTGTTGTACATAAAAATGCTGCACAAGACAAGTTCATGACTCGTGACACCCCATTTTAAACAGGTGAGAATCTTGATGACTGATGTAGCCTAGTTCAAGGGCGGATCCAGGATTTGGTTCTTGTCAAGGTGCAGAAAGGCAAGAATATTATAATTAGAAAGCTCGTTCGCTCTGAACAGTTAGAAAGTTCAAATATCCCTAATAATAAGTGCGCGAGCAGCTTGCTACGAGCGCCGAAAAAAAATGATGACCATAAAATATGTGACCATAAATTCGTAACTCTACAATGCTTCTGTGGGGGCCTTGGCCCCCTGACCAAATCCGCCTATGGCCTAGTTGTACGAAATTATGTACCTAGGTCTAGATGGCTAAGTTCAAGAAGGGCTGAAGCCTCGCACTTCGCACTAAAAAAAACGCAGTTGGTAAACTACACATACTTACACATGTCTTACCATACTGTCTGAGGTGGGGGCACTGGTGTCCTGCATTACAGGCTTTTAAATAAGACCTACAGTAGGCACCAGTCTCTTACAATAGACAATAGGTTCACTACTTGTAAACTGCATTTTGATATTGTATTGTGAGAGGAAATAAAGAAATTTTATTTATTTATTTTATTATGTCTATGCTCTAAGTTATTATAATTGTAACAACTTAAACACCATGTTGCTTGGCAAATAAAGAATTATTATTATTAGAAGAAATGCGTCTGAAGAACATTGACATTGACTACGGTTACAAAACATTAAATCTAAGGATGGACGCAAGAATTAAATCGAGGAAATACCTATGGTGTTGAATGTGGGAAATAATATCATTCGAGGGGAGAATGAACTTTAATGAACATGTTATTAGCCATCACAAGTGTCAAAGGGAAGTTAATCGACGAGGTCCAGAACGTAAATTTTCTGGGCTTTGTAATCGATAGCCGCCTGACTTGGGAAGAACATAACCAAAAGTTGAGTGGAAAATTGTGAGGTGCTACGCACTTAAACGGGTTTCCCGGGTTGTGCCGGCCGGAGGTCGCACGCAGCTGCTACTTCGGCATGGTTCATTCCCTGCTGCAGTACGGCGCGGAGCTGTGGGGGCGGGCTGTCGACTGAGAGCGTGTTCCGCTTGCAGAAACGCGCCTAGTTAGCATTACGATATCTAGCTCATTAAGGTTCTTTGTAATTGTTTGGTATAAAGTATTATTCTATTTTTAAATATTTTGACTCAAAATTATTTTTTCCTCCCAACTGTCCCCCCTAATTTAATTTTTCTCCCCAACTATCCCCCCAATAGATTTTTGCCCCCGCAATTATTTTTAATGTACTACTACAATTTAATGTTCATATTTTAATGTAGGTACATGTGTAAATTAAGTGTAGCAGTTTTGTGGACTTTTAAATAAAAAAAGAATCGATTACAAAACTCTTTATTGAACTCCACAAATACAACAACAGTGTAATGCATTTTAAATGGATGATAAATTGGGTTATTTTTAGAGACTTTGACAGGGCCTGCCACTTCCGTCCCATTAAGAAATAATTTATTATGAACCCTAGTTGAATGTAATTGTTGTTGTTGTTCCAGTGGCGGTGAGGAGAGCTCGGGCGCTACGGCCACGTGTCCGCTGGCTGCGTCGGCGGCCGCGCCGGCCACCTGGCGGGGCACTAACGACAGCGCCACGGAATATTGTCGACGTGGCAATACGCCCGCTGCGTACGGCAGGTATCAGCGAAATAACTCCACTGCACCCTATTCTACGCCACCTTCTAACCTCGAAAGGTAAACACACGACCAACTTTAAACACAACCACAGCGTTGTTTTCACTGGACAGCGCTACAATATCTCTTCTACAAATAAATATACCTGTTCTAATCTAATCATAAATTTAATGCAAAATAAATATACCATGCTCGTTTTAGATATAATTTATCAGTGATTCACCGCAGTCCATACGTATTTACTTGAATATTAATCTTCATTATAAATAATATATTCACTAGAAATCATAATTTGGAACCTGTATGTCGAGTTTCCTATTTCTAATTGGCAATCTCGCGTGGAGTTTGAAGGGGCTATGATAGATTTGGGCAATATAATTAAAATTAGCCATTGTAACGCACTCTTACTACTGCTACATAAAGTTTAACAAAGCAAATAGCGACACGAACACTAAAACTTGTTTGAAGATATGGCACGAGGTTCAAGGGGTCAAAGGATATACTCATACTCTGATGGTTGATGGTTTACTTTTACGGCATAAGTAATGCATGTTGATGTTGCATGGTTTGACCCATCCTCAACTGATAGGTTTAATATAATAATTATGGTATTAGTTATACTAATGACGAGATAACGCAGCATGATGAGAAAACCCATCCGTGTGAATCAGCACTATCATAATATTTGTTTTTGTTGCATGTCACAAATTAATAATAATATGAGTGTTTTTGTCTTCTGTACATTATAGTAGTTCTGCAAAAAAGGGATTCTTTAAATATTTTCAGTCGAAAATGGTTCATTTCTTATATGTTTTATCACAAAGAAGTACCCCGATTTTCGACACTTCAAGCTTATTACAATAAATTTTCCTATTCTGTATGTATGAGCATAGGTAGTTAGTAAAAAATATATTATATAATATCTTCTCTAATTCTGAGGCCACAATACCCTCTATGATTAGTTAGATCATTATCTGGCCTTTTCTAGTGAATAGTAAAAATGTGACAAAAATTCCTGCTGTCTGTGTGTTGTGATATATTAATTGCTATTTTGTGTACTAATCAATTTATTCAACGTTATCATCGTGTTAACTGTTTGTGTTGCGTGTTCAAAGCGAGAGAGGAGCGACAAGATGCAGTAATATAATGTTGTGATTGCAGAACAACACCTCATCACCGATGGTACGCGTCGAGCGGCGGCGCGGGTGGTGGCGCGGGCGGCGAGTCCACGCCGAGCACGCCCGGCGGCGGCACCGAGAGCGGGCGGCGGCGGCGGCGCTCCGGCTCCAACTCGTCGCGCTCCGACTCCAGCTCCGGCGAGCCCAGCGACACGTCGCGCGCCTCCACGCCCGCCGCGCACGCGCCGCCCGCGCCGCACCACAACAACCACCGCGCGCCCTCCTCCCTCTCGCACCAGGTGCGTGCCGCACGTCACCCGCCCGCTCCACCTCGCTCGCTCGCTCACCCTCCTTCTCTGTGTCCGCAGTGGACGTCCACGGCCAGCGGGAGACCCCTGTCGATCTGCGTCAGAAATCTGCCGACGAGGTCCACCGATAGCTCTCTCAAGGACGGTCTCTACCACGAGTACAAGAAACACGGAAAAGTGGTGTGGGTCAAGGTGGTCGGTCAGAACGCCGACCGATACGCGGTGGTCCGCTTCAAGAAGCCGTCCGACGTGGAGAAAGCGCTGGAGGTGTCGCAGGACAAGCTCTTTTTCGGATGCAAGATCTCGGTAGCCCCTCACCAGAGCTGCGACGACGACGCGGACTCGACCAAACCCTACGAGACCGATATCGACGAATACCATCCGAAGGTATGCGAGGAGGACGCTCCGACCGCTCCCGCGTCGACGCCGCGCGCTCAAAATGTAGAACGATATCTGTTTTCGCAGGCGACGAGGACCCTGTTTATCGGCAATCTCGAAAAGGACGTCACGCAACAACAGCTGAGGGACAAATTCAAGCATTTCGGACGGATAATAGAGATCGACATAAAGAAGGGCAGCGGCGGAGGAGCCGGCTACGCCTTCTGTCAGTACGCGTCGATATCGAGCGTCGTGGAGGCCATTCGCGCCATGGACGGCGAGTACGTCGGCGGGTCGCGCGTCAAGCTCGGCTTCGGCAAGCCCGTCGCCACCGCCTGCGTGTGGGTCGACGGCCTCACCGAGCACACGGAGAAACAGGTGAGGCCCTCCCGCCCGCGCCGCTCCGCGCCCGGGCCGGGCGGCGCGCTCTGCAACCCGCTCCGTGCGCAGGTGCTGGGCGCGGTGTCGCGGTGCGGCGCCGCCACCTCCGTGTGCGTGGACCGCGCGGCCGGCGCGGCGCTCGTGCACTTCGAGCAGGCGTGCGCCGCCGGCGCCGCCGTGCGCGAGCTGCGCCGCGTCGCCGCCGCCGCCTCCGCCGCCGAGCCCGACCATCCAAGGCTCTGTGTCGACTACGCCTCGCGCGAGTGCCAGGTACACACCAGCCCGCGCCCTACCGCACACACACCCGCGCCTACACCACCACCACACCACGACACCATCACACTGTGACCGGCGTGTGTTTGTTTACAGGACGCCTTCTACGAACAACTAGAGAAGCACGGGGGCTCCGCGGCGCTCGCCGGCTCCGAGAGACTGAGCGGCGACCTCTCGACGCGATACGTTCCTTCCGCGCGACACGATTCGATAAGGTAACTTTTTGGCTTTCACAAAATGTACAGGATGGACACTGAACTTTAATATGGGGTATTCAGGACTAGACTCTTGTTCTTAAATGACTTTTAAGATGTTATGTAGTAGAGTAGGTATAGAAGTAGGTACCTAAAATTTGTTTAAAATAGCGTGTGAAAACAATGTTTTCGCAATGCAAACGCTTGCGCCAACGGGCGCCGTACCGCACTCTGTATATAATGTCGTAATTTAAACTTCACCATTTAATGGACACTCGAACGTGTATTTTTATTTAAATAAATCATCACGATCGTTCATCGTCATTCAGTTTCAGGAGTGAATGATGCTTGTAGAATTAGATATTTATGTGAAAGTGAAAAACATCCTTCCATATGCCCGCTCGGTTATGTGGGGTACCCTTTATATAGGAGTTCGCAGACGTGCGTGCGTAGTGTGTGCGGGCGTGCAACATGTAGTGAGTGTCTCGTGGCAGGTTCGAGTCGCTGGGGTCCCGGTCGCGCGCCTCCAGCTACGGGCGGTCGTCGTCGCGCACGCCGCGGTACGCCGCGCTCGAGCACTACGACCCCGTGGACTACGCCGCCGACCGCCGCTACAGGGTGTACGACGAGACGGGCGCCAGCCCGCCGCCCGAGGACGCGCCATTCGAGGACCGCCTGCAGTCCGTCGTCGTGTCCCCGCACCGCGCGCGCCGCCACCGCCGCGACTCCAGCCCCGACGACCGGAAACATTCTAAGGTGAGTCGCGTTATCGGCTCGAACTTATTTTCTACGTGACGTACGTTCAACGTCGATCGCAATTTCGTAAACGGGGAGATCTCATATCGCGTCGTTTGAATTCGCAGGAGCGTCGTCGGAGCGCCGGCGGCGGCCCGAGACGTTCTCGGTCGGGATCCGGCGGGCGCGAGCGGCACGCGGCGCGGCGCAAGCACCGGCGGCGGCGCGAGGGCTCCGGCTCGCGCGCCGGCACGCCGCTGCGGGACGAGGTGGAGGCGCCGCCCGCCGAGCCGCGCCGCCCGCCGCGCGACCGTCCGCCGCTGCCCATGTGCCTGCCGCTGCCCAAGTTCGCGGCGCAGCTGCTGCGCGCGCCGCCGCCCGCGCCTCGCGCGCCTCCCGCACCGGCGCCCTCGCACGCGCCCGACTCGCCGCCGCGTCCACCCTCCGTCTCCTCCTCGAGCGGCGGCTCGGCGCCCCACTCGCCCTCGCTCGAGGAGCGCATCCGGAGCCTCGACGAGAAGTACGAGAAGTGGAGCGGGTCGCGCGCGCTCGCGGACGCACCTGACCGCGCGCGCCTCCGCCACCGCCTGCTCGAGGTCGACATCAACGAGGTGAAACCCTCGGAGGTGGTGCGCTCGCTGCTCGCCAAGCGCTCCGTGTTCGACGAGGACTCGGAGCGGCTCGAGTGCGCCGTGCGTGCGCCCAGCCCGCCCGAGCGAGGCTCGCGCGCACCGCCCACGCCGCGCTACCCGCCGCCGGCGCCACCGCCCACAGACCCGCGCCTCAACAGGCCCGAGAGGCCCTGCACGCTCGAGAGACTCGTCAAGATCAACGAGAGCGACTACGGCGAGCGGCGGCCGCGGCCGCGCACCCCCTCCTCGGACCGCTCGCAGCCGGACTCGTGCGGCCGCCGCTCGCCCTCCACGCTCGTCGACGCGGACGCCGAGTCGAGGAGTAGAGATTCTGCGACGGGAACCTGCGACGCGGAGAGTAAATCGTCCTTCGAGACGGACGACAAGGATGTGGAACTCGAGATCAAGAGAGAGCGAACGAACTCGTCGGCTTCGGACAGTCTCTTGAAAGAATCGAGCGGCGTTTTGGTGTCGACCCATATGCTACATAAAGAATCTTCAAAGGTCGCCGAGGACGAGACCGAGTCGTCTGAGGCTTTGCGACGATACCGTTTAGAACAAGGGTCCGCTCGAGAAGTTCTGGACATGATACTGAGAAAAGTGGAACACGATCAACTCAATTCACAATTGGAAATATCTTCAAAACCTTCAAATGAAAATAAACCCGATATTTTTAATCAAGGTGAACTTAGACCGTCGCTAGATAGTGAAACGAATATTTTAAAATGTGATAAAACTATAACCTGTGACTCTAGCAAACTTTCTTTTCACCAAAACTTTTCAAGTAAAGATACCCTCGATTTTGAAATCCAATTAGAAAATCACATCAACTCTTCAATCCTTTCCGAGAAAACTGAATTCTGTGACTCGGAAGTTATAAAGTGTAATGACCAAAGCGACAAAGAAAGGTACAACCACAACATTTCACAAGTATATCAGACCCCCAAAATTGAAAAAGAAAATATTAAAATAGAGAAAAGTCTTGAGAAGGAAAAAGAAACCACAATAAGTAACTTATGTCTTGATAAAAAACTTTCAGAGACTGAATCCGTTACAGAAAATCGTTGCCGAAGTGATCGAGATAAAATAAAACAGAATAATAAAGAACGTCTAATAAAAGAGAAACAAGATCATGATAAAGATAGATCAAAAAACATAAAAAATGATAAAACACTAGAAAAAAATGAAAGGGACAAAAAGATTAAAGAAGATGGCGAAAGAAATCACATTGATAAAGCTGATAAGATCAAAGTTGAAAAGGATGTGGAAAAAAATTATAAAGATAAAACTGAAAGTGATAAATTAAAACACATTGAGGAGAAAGTTCGTCATGACCATCACAAAAAGGATAAATCTGAAAAGGATAAGAAAAGGGAATCTGATATTGATTCTACACACAAGTCAAAAAAAGAGGACAGACATAAATCAGATAAACCTAAAAGGGACCTTGATATTAAACGTGAAATAAAAAAGGAATCGGAACCTGTTAAAAGTCGTAAGTCTTCAAGGGATGAGACGTCGAGAGACGTTTCTCGCAAAGATTCCACAGATTCATCTACATCAAGAGCATCTCATGAATCAACAAAATCCAAAGATTTAGATAATCACGATGTCAAAGAGGAAATGAAACCGAGGGTAAAACTTACGGATTTATTTTTTAAACTAGAGATGGATAAAGAATCCCCAAACATCAAAGATATCAAATTTGAACCTACAATAAAGTTAAAAACTGAAATTAAAGAAGAAAAGCCATCAACACCAAGCATATCCAAAACACATGATGTAATACCTGAACCAAACATAAAATTAAAAGCAGAAGTAATAGATAAACATAGACATCATTCTTTGGATTCTCCTGGTGTTGAATCTAAAAGAAAAGAAAGACTTAATTCTTGTTCTAGTTTACCATCAAACATAGGACACAAACGGAGAATATCTTCTCATGACACTTTTGACTCTTTATGTGAAGATGCAAAGAAAAATAAAAATGATTCAAAGCCAGAACGCAGAGATTCCAAAGACTCTCGAAGTGGCGATAGACATAAAACAACTAAATTCAACAAGGGCCACTTTGCGAAAATAATAGAAAGTAAAACCAAAGATGACAAGAAGAACCAAGTAAAGCCACCAGATGAGACTTTAGTGGAAACAAAAGAAAACAATGAAATCAAAAACTCATGCGTCAAAGTGATTAAAAAACCATCAAAAGAGGAAACCCTTGAAAATGTTCCCAGTGAAACTAGGGAAGAAGCACATAATAATTTAGACTTTCTAGCTTTGTTTGAGCTCAGGTCAAGTGAAGAAGATGAGAGACAGAAAGCGCTGAGAAAAGAAATGAAAGAAAAGAAACGCATTCAACAGCTACAACAAATTCAAGAACTGCAAATGCAACAAGATGCAATGCAACAGGGAGAGCTATCTAAATTTAAAGATGATAAAAAACAGAAATCTGATGAAAAGAAAAAAGAACTCGCTCGAGAGAAGCGTTTTTCAACTGATCGCAAAAGCCGCGAAGAAAAAAACGATAACGGTAAAAAGAAAAATCGTAAACCTGCTCAAAGCAGTGATACCTCTGATTCAGACGAACCTAAAAAACATTCTATCTTCGATATCATTGATGACGGGCCGACTTATATTTCTATGTATGATAAAGTTAAAGCACGTTCATGTAAAAACATGCAAAAGCAAGAAGAAGAAAAACGGCAAGAAAAGATAAAAGCCAAATTTAGTCAATTGAAACAAAGCAGAGCTAAACGTGAAGAAAAGAAACGATCTAGTTGGGACGAAGATAGTGACTCTGAACATGATGTACGAACAAAACAAAAGTCGTCACTTGATAATTCTTCAGATGATGGAAGCTCAACAACCAATAAACAAACTGAGAAGATGCTCTCATCTAATATTGAATTTTATGAAAATAAGACTGAAGACTATTTTAGCACCCCCAATGATGAAGATTTGCGCAACAAACTGGCACGTAAAAATTCAAGAACTCGTATAATGTCAGATTCATCTGATGACGATACCTCCAAAAGTAAAAGTCCTAACTATATAAGTGAGTCCAAAAAGTTTAATGATTCTGCATTTAGATCAATAAATAAAATTGGCAACTCTAAAGACTATTCTGGTGATAACATCAAAAAGAATTCAATATTAAATTTATTTGGCAAGAGTGATAGTGATGATAACAGACTGAAATCCAGTTCTGTAAATGAAAATAATTACAAACTACCCCATTTTAAGTCTATGTGCAATGATATGTCTTCAGAAAGTGAATCTATGACATCTACCAGAAATCCTGGGGAGCTACGCAGAAAACATAAAAAGAAACCGAAGAAACATAAATCTACATATTCAGATGATGAAAATAAAACTATTCCAAGTGATGGTGGAGTTGGCGACGCAGAAAATCGATACAAAATGACTGACAAACAACGTCGTCACAGTAGTAAGAAAGACAAAAGAAGAGAAAAAGCTCGAGAAAGTATTGACACAGATGAGAGCCGTGACGATAAGGTAAAAGCTAGAAGAGAGAAAAGAACTCCAGACAATATTGGCTTTGAATATGGTTCTGATGTTTTTGCAAATAACACGAAAAGAGATGGGAAAATGGAAGACATTTTTGGACCATTATCTGATGAATCTGATAAAGATACGGTCAAAGGAAACTTTTCTTCACACGATTTTGACTCTATTAAAGAAAGATTACTAAATAATACAGACCCGAAATTGAAAGATAAGGATGACTTTAAACGTAAAAAGGAAAAGAAACGAAAAGAAAAACGTTGGCTTAGAGAAGATGACAACAGCTTAGATATGGACGCAGTGAGTAAAGCTATCGAAGCTAGATTATTCGCTGAACCCCTTACCGACGAGGACAACCGAATACGAACAGAATCATTAGATGAGAACATGAAACAAGACAATAATGATGGCAAGTTTTTAGATGGTAATTTAGTTAACGATTTGGCGACACTAAATAACAAGCACGATAAACTTAGGAGAGACAATAGAGAGAAAAAGAAAAAAAGGAAAAGAAATAAGGAAGACCGTCAAAATCGTAAGGATCATCATTCATATTATCATTCGGAATCCTATGAAAAATCTGACAATGAAGACAGATCAACTTTAGATACAATTACAAATACCATGTTGTTAGATATTCCATTGCCAAATGATTCGGTAGTTTGTGATGAAAAACTAGAGGAGGTGAAACCACTTGCTGAATCTGCTAGTTTACCGAGATTAACTGAAAGTCCTCCGATATCGATTAATTCTATTCCGGAAATTGACACTAAGAGCGGAGCATCAAGTGCTGCTAGTAATATTTCAGCCGTTGACTCCAACACTATTTTTATGGATAACAAGGATATAGAGATAGAGCAAATTCCTATGCCTCCGCCGTTAGTAGAAGAAGTTATTGTTCATGATATTAGCGAAGTACCTTTACCTGCGGAACCAGCTCCTCCCGCCTTGCACAATGAAGTCAAGTCGGACACTTTCATATCAACTCTGACTTCATTGAGCAGTGATAGTGATCTGAGTGAAGATGCTGTGCGCAGTATCTCGGTCATAGAATCGGATAACGACAAAAAAGTAGACACTGATATCAAAACAGATAAATCATTGGAAAAAATTGATCTTCCTTCACCAAAACTAGATAAAAAGCTTGAGGAAAAACCAAGAGCCATCATTTCTCAAGAAGAAACTGAAGATGCAGTCGCTGCATTATTGGGAGAAAGCTTTGGGGGAAAAGTAGACACGTTTTCTAATTATGAAGAACCTGAAAATAATTCAACTGATCAAAACGATATAGAAAGTACAACATTGAACACAGAAAACATTCCTGAAGAAGACGCTGAAGAGATGAGACAAGCCGTACAGAATTTAAACGCTTGTGAAATGGAGCTGAAGCCTGATACTCCAGTCTCAGATAATGATCTCTTATTAATTGATACAGACACTGAAGAAGCAGATGAATCCAGTCAAGAAGTCACCGACAAAGGTACCACAGTTGTTGCGAGTAAAATTATCATGAGCAATCATACAGAGACAACGAAACCAAATGTTGAACTTCCCGCTGAAGTTCCTCATTTGAAAACTGTGGAACCCCTTAAAACCCACTCACCATCGCCTTCATTAAAGCCTATCATTTCTGAAGCTGAAATTAAGACTAAAGACGCTGACGTTAAAGATGTTAAAATACAGTTGGCAAGGCGAGAAAACGTTCAAATAATTGCATCTACTGCTACCCCTGTAATTACATCATGGACTTTGACCAATAAGAAAATGCTTGAACCACATGTTATAAACATTCAACCCAACTTGTCATCAAACAAAGATAAAAATGAAAATAAACCTACTCACGTAACTACAAATATTGTTCAGATCAAAACTCCACAGACACAAAATGTTCAGATAAATAATATTGTCAAACCCGTTTTAACTCCGACGAGAGTGAGTGCACCATATCAAGTTATAAGCCAGATGGTCCGTCCGCAAGCCTCCAACATGCATCCGCCTACGATAAAAATTCCGACAGAGTCTCACATCTTATATCAAAAACCACAAGGGATCGTCATATCGCCAAGAATGGCCAATGAACCTAGACTGCAAAGTCCAAAGTCAAGTCCGCAAGGCGACGGTATGGCATCTCCACGATTATCGAATGTGGCAATACTGAGTACATCCCCTCAAAATTTAAATTCAGGTGGAATGATGTCACCTAACTCGATTCACCAGAGATCTCCCGGGCAAGTCACAGTGGTGAGAATGCAACAACCACCGCTCAGTCCAATTCAAACGATACACGTGCCACACGGAGCTAGAATGGTATCACCCAATAGACCAAATTCAGTTTTGATGCAAACGCAAGGATCGCCAATACATTTTAACAGGCTACCATGTACTCCAGTTTTAACACCAATATCTAAACAGATCAACGTAGGCACTGTTCTACAGCAGAATAAAAATGCTGTTGTCAATAGTCCCCTTCTTGCTCAACAAAAACTAATGCATGGCGATATACGGAAAAATGTGACGGAAAATAAAAATGAAAATGCTAAAATAATTTTATCTCCAACTAGTTTGCACCATAATAACTCTCAAGCGCAAGTCATTGCACAGAACCGACTGATGTCGATGCAAAATGCTGTACATATTGGTAATATAAATTCTCCTCTGCACATAAACAATAAAGTAGTAATAAATAATATGAATGCAGCAAATGACAAAAGAGATCAACAAAAAATGCCAGATCATGCAGGACAACCTTTCATCACTTCACCAATTATTCACGTGGCTGGAGTCAAACACTCCACTCCATCTATTATACAAAGTGGAACTAAATCTGTGATGTGCAACTTACAGGAAGCTAATGCTATAAATAGAGGCCAAGGGTCGAACGTGATACATACTCTAAATTCACAAAGGTTGCTTACTCCAGTATCTATAAGCAACATAAGGCAGTTAGACATGAATAAAGTCAATCCAACCGTTTTATCAATGGGTGCCATTCGGGCCTCCACAGTGCTGACTAAAATAGAAACTTCTAATATAACGACGTCAGCAACAATGTCTAATGCTACCAACGTGACACCGATATTAATTAAATCTGGAGCTCCTATTGGTACAATAAGAATTAACACAAAAATAGAAAAAGATAATCTTCAAAGTCACAATTTGTTGACTATTCATAAAGAAAGTAAATCCGACGATAGATCTGATAAAGAACCGCTGCTAGTAACAAATAATGACAAGCCCATTCTTAAACCTATTCATCCTATAGAGACAAGCATATCATCAAAATGTGAAACAGATTTTGAAGAATTATTGAAGGATAATACCAATAAAATAATTGTTACGAAAGATCCCGAAAAGAAATTAGAAGTCAACGTTGGAAAAAATACGACTCTAGTAACTTCAAGCACACAAAGTCATGATCGACAATATATGGGGAATGATTTCCTTATAAAGGAGCAAGATCCGCTGGAATCCGATAAAACATCTGCTGAAATTACGTGCCTAAAGAAAAAGGATGACAAAGCTGATGAACCTAACAAATTAAATATTTCAAAAGAGATTACTTATTCTGATGCTTCATTTTCGAAGGAAAGTTTGACTCCTACAGATATCAAAACATCACATAAAGAAGCTACTCTCCCCAACGCTAATACAATAGAAAATATGAACACAGAAACAAAAGTGGTAAAAACAGAATGTTTGCTCAATAAAATGTACGACAATGTGTCTACTGACAGAGAAGAAACAGTTTTTGATTTTGGGAATATCAAAAAAGAAGACGAATTAAAGAAGGAGAAAGATCAGGCAGGGAATCTTGAAAGTCAGATCAAAGATGAAATTGACTCATGGAGCACTAAAGACCTAAACATAGAATCTGTAATAAAAAAGGTTGATTCTTTGTGTAATGATGTCATAGATCCCATCCACAGTAGTCATGAGAGCAAAGTTATCGAAAAAACAGAGGACTTGAAACCAACCTTGGAACCAGAAATTGAACGAATAACTCAGCCTGTTCTAGAAAAAGCTGTTAACGCCGAAAATATTGAAAACGCGGATCAATCAGCCGAAAGTATGATAAACCATTGTAATATTGCATTTTCTAATGTGTCAACCCCAAAACGAGGTGGAAGAAGTATGAGAGGCAAAAAATCTGAAAAAATGCAAGATAGGGTTCAAACACGTCAAATTGCTAAGACCCCTAGAGGAGCTTCTGGAGCTAAAAGAGGCAGGGGAAGAGCTAAAGTGGACAAGAAAATTAAAAGCTTGGTGAACAGTAATATGAACACTATTCCCGGTGACGTTTACGATTTTCACGAGGATTCCGGGGACGAAGGGTCAACTGGTAAAACTGAACCTCGACCGAGGTTAATACTGACAATAAAGAGTCCTCTCTCGGGCCAAGTGGGAGTGACCGCCACATCCACTCTCAGCATATCTCAAAAAGATCAGAGCAAATTCGAAGAGAGAAGACCGAGCAAAGACGAAAAGATGGAGGATTTCGTGACACCGTCACCCAACACGAGGAAATCTCGAAGGCTACAAGAGAAGGACGTGCATCGAGGAAACGCCGACGACAGCGGCGACGACGTCGTCGGCAAGGCACGTCCCGCCAAACGACGGCAGGCCAAGCAGGCCGGCGGGAAGCCTCCGGTCGCGCTCGACAAAACGCTCGCCGCCGACACGAGAAAATCACCGAGAGGGACCAAGAGAACGCGCGTCCCGTCCGACGCGTCCGTCGACAACGCGGACGGAGATCGCCGCAGGGACGAGATCGCCCGCGAGCCGAAGCTGCCCCGTCTCGAGGGCGCGCTCGCCGCTCCCGGGAACGCCGACCTCACTCTTCCGCGACTCGTCCCGGCGCCGACCCCCGCGACCGCCGCCACGTCTTCCGCCGCCACGGCTTCCGCCGCTCCCTCGGCGACGACTTGCGCCGCCCTCTCCACCGCCCTCTCCACCGCCCTCTCCACCGCGCTCTCCACCGCGTCCTCCGCGTCCTCCGCGGTCGTTCCCTCGTCCGTTTCCACTCACGTCATCACGTCTCACACGACGACACCCGCACCGCAACCGACGAGCGCGCCCGCCCCCGCTCCAGCTCCGACGATCACACCCGTGCTCACGCCGGTGCTCGCACCGGCGCCAGCCCCGGCGCCGGCTCCCGCACCCGCTCCGGCGTTCGCTCCGACGCCCGCACTCGTCGTCCCGCCGACGGCGACGGCGCCCGTCGCGCTACCGTCGACGGCGCCGACGCCGATCACCAAGCCGCCCAAGAAGATGATATCGGAGATCAGCGCAAAGTTGGCGGGCGCGTTCGAGGCGGCGCTGCAGCACCGGGGGCCGGCGCGCGACCCGGCCACGGGCGAGGCGGCCGCCACGATGCCGGTGGGCGCGACGGAGGCGGCGGAGGCGCGCGTGCAGTCGCCGGCGCTGCCGCACCGCGCGTCCGCCGCCGTGCGCTGCGAGGGCGAGCCGGCGCGCGCGCGGGCACTGAGCGCGGGCGGGTGCGCCGCCGCCTCGCTGCCGCGCGGCGCGCAGCACCACCACCACCACCCGCACCCGCCGCATCACTACCAAGGTCGGTGCCGAGCGATGCGCGCTCTCCACGCTCCACGTCCGCCCGTCCCCGTTCCACTGCTTAATACTGTCCGTGTGTTACAGGTGTGGGGTCGCGCATGACGACGGTTCCGTCCGTGAGTCCGCAGGGACAGATCGCTCTGGTGAGTACCGCGCGAGCGCAGCGACTCGGCCGCGGTTCGTTCGATACTTTTCGTACATTTATAAGTTCATTACTTTGTTCACGCCGCTCGGATCAGTCCGCGGATTCGATAAGAAGTCCCCCGCCCGCTCATCAGCAGATGTCGCCTGTGCCATCGGTATTATTATATTAATTATAATAATATGTTTATTACGTTAGTTGCGTACGAAACGGTCCGCGGAGACTCTGCACAATGTACAATTCTATCACGATTATGTACCCCGTGAGGCCCTTATAATTCAGCGACGCCATTTTAAACGTAAAAGGGTACACGAAAAAATATTTAGTAATAAATAGTTTATAGCTATCTTCGAGCATGATTACTTTGTTTTTGTTGGCATGGGATCCTTTATTGATGGAATGATTGTATTGTCACAGGGAGACGGCATGTACCCTCACTTCTCGCAGCAACACTATCAGATGTACCAGCAACACTTCCGCGCCACGCAGCACGAGGCGAGGGCCACTCCTTCCCCGTTTACTCGGTGAGTCACATATTATTTATCATATTACTCTACCAGGTTTCGCCAGTTGGAAAGTAGGTATCTTATTTGTCATTCCAGATTCCGGGGTCTAACAAGACGTTCGCCAAATAGATTTAGTCTGAGCCAAACTAACATGATGTTGATTTATAAAAAAAAAACTCGTGTAATAACTAGGCCACAAATAATGGCGCGCCGACGACGTGTTGCGCACAGAGTCAGTGGGAAGGCGACCTCGTAATATAAGAGCAGGCCCGGATTTAGCCAAAATGCCGCCCTGGGCAGTGAGAAAATGGCGCCCTTCTCCGCCGAAATATTATTTATTAGGAGGTCATCGTCTAATATTTATAAAAAAATTACGATATAATATGTGCAGACTGTAGACTGTAAAATATATTTGGCTTAAAAATATATGGCTAAAACGAGACACCGAGATTTTTTTTGTATTTAAAGTGCGCGAGGAGCTCGCATTTCTCGTTTCGAAATTTGCCACTCAGGGCACTCGCCCCGAATGCCCCTAGTGTAAATCCAGGGCTGTATAAGAGTGCTACGTTAAGAGCGTATATATCGAGTGACACTCTCGCTCGCACTATTTGATCAATTTTTAAATATAAATTCATAGAATTAATATATTGTAAATTCCTTAAGAGCAGCCGTCCATTAGTAAATGTAAGCGGCAGTAAATGTAATGAGCACGTGATACCCCCAGATCCCTGGAAGCGGAGGGGTCGGAGGCTCCCACGCCGCCGCTGGAGCTGCGGCGGCCGCCCACAGCCCGCGTGCCGCGCCCCGCGCACTCGCCCTCGCCCGCTGACAGGCACATCAGTGAGTACCACTTTGATATTACTAGCTTTTATTTACCTTTATTCAGCAGGGTTATTCACTTACCCGTGAAAGAACCGAACTGAATACCGAATTGTCAAAAATGTATGAAATGACGTATTATGTAGATACAGCTTGACATGTCATGTCACGAAGTGACGTATGAAATGTCATACATTTTGACAATTCGGTTCAGTTCCCTAACCGATAAGTGAATAGCCCTGCTGATCAGATCCGCACCACTCTCGAAGCTCCCGTTAACGAGGCCTTGAAAATTGCATCCAGCCGGCCAAGATGGTGCTCTATCATAAGAGATCGCATCCTACAAGGGAGGCGTCACGACCCCCAGTAATGGGGAACACGACTCAAGGAGGACGAGGATTTACTGTTATTACTGGGCTGAAGAGTCTTAACATCTAATGACTCTCAAGTAGCGCGTTGGCGCAGTGCACCCAGATTTTTTTTCCCTTCGTAAAATACTGGGTAGCATTGTACTAATTATTATGGGCAGCGTTATCTCTTACCATCAGGAGAGCGTCTTGTTCGTCTTCTTACTTTGTTGTATAAAAAAAAGCTTTCACCTGCCCGTTGTCTGTCTGTCAAATCTTGCAAGTTTAATTTGATCCACTTCCCGGTTTTCGATTGCGCTGAAATTATGCATGCATGTATAATTCGGATGACAATGCAATATTATTATGACATAGAGCTGATCTGATGATGGAGCTGATTAAGATGGTCATAGTTATTAAATGACGAAACCCCATCGAGATTGGGCTTCGTCTTTACGAGTACTTTGGTGCTAGTTTGATTCGTTTTTACGAGTACTTTGGTGCTAGATGGTAATAATAAAAGCTTGTTCTGGTCGTCGTTGGGCTATTCAAACCTGAGCGATATTCGCTACTGCCTGCCGTAGTGAAACAAAACTGCATGCAAAGACCTCACCACGCCGCTCCTGCGCATCGCACAACCCAAGCGGTAGCGAATATCACACGGGTTTATCGCACATGTCTCGAAGGGGTTACAATAAACGTACACACACACAATACGTATTAAAGTTCCGTTTGTTGTTTGTTTTCCAGTGTACGCGGTGGGGTGCGGTCGGTCGCCGCCGCCGGCGCACGGCGTGTCTCGCGTGCCCGGCGCCCTGCCACCCGGCGCGCCGCCCGGCCCGCCGCACGCCTCGCAGGTGCCGCGCGAGGCTGACTCGCTGCAGATGCTGCTGCGCGTGAGTATAACACGCCTTTACACTCTGCTCGCTCAGAGGGCTAATTCTCACCCACTACGATTGATAACAACTTCAATGTACATTGCTGCGTTTGTTATATTACTCTTATTTGTGAGGAGGTTTAAGCAAGCAATGTACGCAATTTTGTCTTTGGATTTTAGTGTTTACATGTCGTTTGAAGATAGCCAATAGGCCCGCTGGCCACTGTTCACTGATCAACTTGTGCACACGTACTACCCGCTAGTTGCATTACAATATAATTTTTCAGCTATGTGCTCGTCCACCAGGTAGCATTCGAACAGCTTTACACATTCGAATAATCGTCAGTGCGGAAAAGCACTGTACGCCAAATATACAGTTTAAAGCATATAATGGAATTGATATTTAATCTTTTTGTTTAGTTCAAACCATTTTGGCGTTAACTTTTGACATATCTCGGTTTTAAATTGTAATGTGATAATACATGATCATTGTGGCAGCATTTGTCTGAATATTTCGATAGTATTTGATATTCTAATCACAGTTGAACTTTTTCCCTACACCTCCCATGGTCCTGCCTCCGGGGCGTACGGACCGAATCGCGAGGCCCGCGCGGTACTTGCCTCTTGCTGTACCCCGATTAATGCCGGCTAATAAAACATACCGCGGTTGCTTTTTTACCCCTACAAATATTTTTATTCTCATTCTTCCATACTTCTTCCATCATAATCACAGTTGTGAATCTCAATCTTACTTACTTGATTACTTATTACTTATTATTTCATTTTTTTGAAAAAAAAAATGAAAAAGTTTTTTATTCACAAAACTTATGCTATGTTATACCAACAAAATGCACCAAAATGTTAAATACAAAAAAGAAAAGACATGCATAAATAGTCAAATGTTATGGCTGCGGTACCCTAAACTAGGCGAGAGCCTGTGTCTTAGGGCCCAGAGATACGAGTTTACAAGAATTATATGCTAATGTTCGATTTTCAAGTGGTGTGAACCAATTATTATGATTGACAAACATGATAATGTAAGACTATAGTTGTAGTTGATGATTCCTAAGTATTGTGAGTTAATATAAAATTAAGTTACAGATTTTAATTACTAAAATAATATTAAAAGTACTGTTGGTTTAATCGTTAGGCTTAGACCAAGTACAAATTAGTGTAAAAAATATAAATTTAATAATATCAAAAATGAAAGCCATTTGTGCCAAAAGGGAGTGTGTGTGTGTGTGTGTGTGTGTGTGTGTGTGTGTGTGTGTGTGTGTGTGTGTGTGTGTGTGTGTGTGTGTGTGTGTGTGTGTGTGTGTGTGTGTGTGTGTGTGTGTGTGTGTGTGTGTGTGTGTGTGTGTGTGTGTGTGTGTGTGTGTGTGTGTGTGTGTGTGTGTGTGTGTGTGTGTGTGTGTGTGTGTGTGTGTGTGTGTGTGTGTGTGTGTGTGTGTGTGTGTGTGTGTGTGTGTGTTTATGTGTGTGTGTGTGTGTGTTTGTGCGCGGGATAGTGATCTGTAATATGTTCCTTATGCTGAGGTGCGTATAATTTCATGCTATGAGTTTTATGGATGCAGGACTGACACTAGTTTAGATAAGTTTTTCCGTTTCATCATAATTGAGCTTCAGCAGCCAATTTTTTACAATCATTTTACATCTGAATGTTGAGAGATTTTTGAGGTCGCATAATTTGCTTACTTTATTATATGTGTTAAGATGGGAGTACGCTGGGCAACGTCTGGCTAATAAAGACTTTACTCTAGGGAGAGGAATTCGGTACGTTCGTCTGGTCATAATAGCGTCATAGTCGTCACGATTGGTAATGGTTCTGTGAGTACGTGCTACGGCATGGAGGATGAACAGTTGACGCACCCTGAGGACCTGAAACTCACTATAGAGTTGGTTTGTGGAGAAACGAAAAGGTTTGCGAAGCATGACTTTGATGAGTGCTCTTTGGGCTCTTTCGACACTAATGAGAAAGGTAGAACCAGCGCTGCCCCAGACGGAGATGCAATAATTTATGATAGATTGACAGAGAGCCATATATACTCGCTTCAAGATCTCTATTGGAGTACAGTCTCGCAGTTTTTTCATTATAAATATCAATCTTCTGACTCTAGTGCTGAGATCCGCGATATGTAGTTTAAAGGTTAGGTTTTCATCCACTAACACTCCTAGGTACTTTATACTACTAGCTTGTTCTAGTGCTGTACAGCTACACGTCACAGCACTATTGAGATTGTGACCTTGATGTATTTTTAGAGCTAGGTTTGCAGGGGGTTGACTAACTATAGTTTTCGAGAAAGTGATAAATTTAGTTTTATTAAGGTTTAGAGTTAAAATATTCCTATCCATGAGGTTTTTGATGGAGTGCAACCCTTCCTCAGCAGTTTTATACGTCTGCTCCCATGTATCATTATAAAACAGCACTGCTGTATCGTCAGCGTAGGCTACAACCTCCACGTTCTTGAAGCTAGCTATGGATTTGAGAATGTCATCAAGGTAGAGCACAAAAAGAGAGGGACCAAGTATCCCCCTGTGTGTGTGTAGTAGTCCCTGAGGGACGCCAAATCTGATCGGTAGTGGGCTGCTGGGCTGATTATTGATGCAAATGTATTGATTACGATTGGATAAATAACTGATAAACCAGTCCAGAGTCACTCCCCTCACTCCAAAAGATTCTAGTTTCTTGATTAGCAAATGCGTCGATACTGTATCGAACGCCTTGGCCAAATCTAGAAACACACCTAGGCATTTCTCCCCATCTTCAGTATGTTTCCCAACTAAGTCTGTAAAAATTGTGACTGCGTCTTCAGAAGATCTACCACGTCTAAAACCAAATTGTCTATTTGATAAAAGGTTATGTTTTTCTAGATAGTTTATAAGTCTATGATTAACTACTTTTTCAAGAATTTTGGATACTACACAAAGTAGGGCAATGGGCCTGTAGTTTTCGGGACAGTCCTTCGAGCCGTTCTTATAAATTGGTGAAACTGCTGCCACCTTCCAGCAATCTGGAAAAACTCCAGTTTCCATGCTTAAGTTGAACAAGTGCGTTAGGGGGATAACAATTGATGTAAGTGTTTTTTTGATCAGGGCAACTGTCACCGAATCTGGACCAGCTGCACTATCAGTTCGAAACTTCTTATATCTATATTTAAGTCTCCTGCGACATAAAGAATGGGTTTTTCTCTAAGATTGGTCAAAGTTTCGTCCAGAGAAAAAATAAATTTGTCAATGTTGGTGAAAGAGGGAGACCGATACAACCCTAGAATGGTTACTTTACTATTGATATGAAGTATAAGAGAATCGCATTCATCAATATTAGGCTCAAGTGCTGTAGAATTATATGAGGATTTTGCGTACATTACTATACCTCCGTTTTTATTTTGCTGAGAGTGAGTGCGGTAGGTATTGTAACCTGGTATACTATCTACCATGCTGCCCTCAGACAGCCAGCATTCAGTAAGGATGATGACGTCGAATACAGTGCCAAAGCTATTTAATGAGACCATAAAATCATCAAAATTTCTCTGAAGGCTTCTAATATTTAGCGAAATAATTTTAAAGTTAAATTCTGTATTTATTTGAAGAAAGTTAGTGCATTGTTTTATGGTCTCATAATTCTGACATGTTATTGAGATGGTCTCGTCTATGTCATCTGATACATCAAGTAACACCATATTTATAATGTAAGAAGACAAAAACAAAGACTATGTAAGACTGAAACCATCTCAAAATCCTTAAGAGGTGTGTATTCTCATAGTAATTTGTCAGTACCGCACATCGGATGAGTGTGTAATATAGTGTGCAAGTGTAATGATTTGTAGATGTGTGTAAGAGTAGAAAAGGTATGTGTGTGATCAGGATTGGCATTTGAGGCATAGTTATCATGATAACAATTTTATTACAGACGGCATAATGAAGAAACTTATATATGGCCAATGTTATCATTGAAATAAATGTTTGATATAAACTATCGCGCGATTGAGAAGAGGATACACGGTAGGGTGGAGCGCGAATGTATGGAAAAATTTTTTTTTTTAGATTCTGAGTTCTAATAGTGCGGGATTGGTGCCTTATATTATTGTTAAAACATATGTAAATTTTCATTTAATTTGACGGACTTCTTCTGCCTCCGCAGTGACATCAAAAATTTAAAAAAATTGTAAAATAGTTAACGAGCTATTGAGGTGAAAAATTATGCTTAACATAATGGTTATTATGTATTAAATGATAAAAAACTAAAGTTTTGACATTTATTTAAATTCTACAATATAAAAACCCGTGCAAAAATTAAGAAATAAAATAAAATATATATTATTAGTTAGCACTAAAATCTCTTTTAGTTTTAAATTTAGGCATTTCATTGCGTGATTCCATCTTGGCTTTTATTGCACCCAATCTTGCTCTTTTTGTGCACTGTGAAATGGAAGCTTCTGTTGTAATAAGTCACAGCTCTTTCAACCGCTTGAGTATGACAGGGAAGCCTTAAAAATATCAATTCGCTGTTACTTAAATCATAATAATTAATTAAATCTTTAGCCATTTCTGGGAGCACTTGTCCTTCGATGGATGTAATTTTTTTAACAGGCAGCATTTCTCAGGTTTCTAGAGCTTTCCCTAATGGACCAGAATAAGATTTAGGTCCCGAAGTACATCCGTCGAGATTAAGAAACAGGTGTCCAATAGGAAATTAGTTCATGTGCAGTAAACAAATTATCCACTGAAGTGGTTTTTGTAATCTTTTCTCAATCAGCCTTATGATCCCACCATACTTTCCAGTATTAACATTGGTACCATCACAACCCTTACCATCCATTTACCATTTTTTTTAACATTCATCAAAGTTACATCTTTCCTGCCATCGAAGTATAAAGACGAAAGCTCTGTGACAGTTGCATTTGTCATTAATTTTTCTCTATTTTTGCTTCTCTCTCTACATAGCTTGTATCTATCGATAACCTCCAAATCAGATCCAATGTCGAACAATACAGATGATGCTATTGCTGCTGCTGCTCTATCTGATACCCCATACCTATCACAGGTCATCGATAACGTAGGGAAATCGACGGACATCATTTTCTTTCTTTTTTTTCAGGACCGCTTTCGATCGTAGTATTTTCTGGATTTTCTGATGCTGATGATGTCGTTGAAGATGTACTAACATCTAATTCCTCTAACGTTGAAGTGCTTAAGGATGTAGTAGGGCGATTTTCTCGTTCATGCTTAATTTTAAAAGTTTTTGCAACTTCCTTGTAACAGTTACGTCGATAACGCTGATTACCAATATTCGCGACGTTTTTTGGTCTATTAAAAAAGGTTGCTCTTGTTTAGGTACCTTTTTATCTTAGGGCAAATACATCGAGCAAAGTATTTGCATGCAATGAAATTTCGAAAAGTAGTTCACTGCTTTGTCGAAAACTTTGTAAATTTTCCGGGGTGATATGCTTTTAACATCTGTATGATTCTTGTTCTAGTCACTATTGGAAAAGATGCAGTTTGCCATATATTTTCAATCCGGGATATCACTGTATCTGCTATCTCTGCGAATGTTGGTTCATTTGCAGTTTCTAATTATAATTTCAGTTGATGTCTCATCCATTCATAGTACTTCATTACATCTTCGTAAGTAGGTAGAACATTTCCTTTTATCTCACAAATATCCCCAAAAAGAGAACATTTCAGTGCACTCCGAGTTCTTTGCATAATTGCAGCGATACAAAATCGACGGTTTGACTAATACGAGCTTAGAACATTAGAGCACTGAAGCAACGCGCGAGCAATGTGACCCTTTGTTTGAGTGGTGATTTTCGCGACAAATGTATGTACTTAAATATCCATTCACACCATTTATTTGAATCTAAAAACAACGTTAAGATTTTTTATCGAAAATTAACAATATTAGTTATCGTTTCTACGTTAAATAATGGACCATTTAATAAAAAAGCTTACGTTAACATAGCTTCCTAATAGGATCTAAAATTAACTATTTTCATAATTTCAATGACGTTGCGGAGGCAGTTACTCTAAACCAAATTGAATCATATTTTGCATAACTTAATTTGAGCCTAAAATGCATCGAATTTTAACTATTACATTACCGTTTCATAAAAAAAAATTTTTCGCTCCACCCTAATACACGGGTCCGTTGTCTATGCTTGTCCGGGTAGCCCGAGTACCATATGAAGCTCGTTTTCGGTCCTAATCGGTATGGCAGGGTTTCCTTCTTGCTTCCGGACGTAGATGGTTCCATATTTGACCCAGCAGTACTTGAAATTAGCTTCTCTTGATTTTTGCCGTGCCGATCGAAATAATCCGCGATTGTTTTTTGTGAGGCGTTCATTTATATAAATTTTATTCGAGGGGCCAGCAAAGCCGAGGTCAGAGGTCGTGACGTTCTTAGTTTTCTTCCCTGAAGATATGAACTCATCCCGGATACGGCGGCGTGTGAATCTTATCACCAAGGGACGGGGCGCCGAGGGGCTGGAGCTGGGGAGTTTGGTCGCTGAGCCCGCGGGTCTGCCGGAGTTGCGAGGGCCGACGCGCGCTATGTAGTCGATGTCATCGGCGTTTAACCTGAGCCCGAACTTCTCGGCGAGAGTGGTAGCAATTTGCAATGGGTTCTCGTTGAGTAGTTCATTAGCGCCGACTACCTCCACCTCATATCTGAGGTCAGCCTGGTCGCGTGCATTTAATTCTAGACGTAGTTGAGCGATAGTGTGCTCGCACTGGGTTAGTTTATTTTCCCGCTGTTCTACTATTCGTAGGCGGGCTTCGTGGTCGTCTAGTCGCTCAACGCTTTTTTTAAGAAGCTCCATCAATGTTCCTATGCTCGATTTTATGTCGCTAATATCTGCTCTTAGTAATTTTATTTCACTTGCCAGCGGAGAAACATTTTCGGAAGGATCCACAGTAATAGTAGGTACACACGGGCTCGCTAAAGTAGACGACGGTGTTGAGCGTGAGCCTTTGCATAGCGATATAGCTACGGTTTCGTCTTTATTTACGTTCGAAGCTGCAGCGCGCACCGGTGTGTTGGAGTTATCTTTTTTAGGCTCTTTACTGTGACATAAGGGACATAACCAGCTATTTTTAACCTCATCAGCTAGTCTCCGGCTCTCAGTTATATTGACACACATAAGGTGGTAATAACTAGCGCAATTTGTGCATTTAATTTGTGACGTCGTAGATCTAATAGTTTTAGTGCAGGCGGCGCACGTATTAACCATTTTTAAATGCAGCCGCAGCGGTGCAATATGTCGTAGCCGTAACAAACCGGTTCGAGTGCTCAACGTCGCTCGCAGTCGCAGGTGACGTCACTCGCAGAGACGATCCGCCGCAGTAGAACCGGTCCGGGAAGCCTCAGAGGTGGCTTGGGAGGGAGCGCTCACGCCGTGCTGCTGTGGTGCGAGCGAGTCGAATTATTTTAAATCCGCAGCCCGTCCCGTTTCGCCGAAGTGAGGTGGAAATTACCTCCGCTCGTTGATATAGCTAGATTGTCACAAATGTCGATAGCTTGATCGATTAGATGCACTCCACAATGACACTTAAAGTAACTAAGTCTATGCACGAAGTTGCTATGCGGTTTAAGGCAGATTTTTGAGAATAAACTTAAATACGTTCACTCCGGTTCGAGGTTGAATTCGCACTCAAACTAATGTTATAAACTTCTTCTTACTAATGTTATAAACGTGAAAGTTTGTAAGAATGGATGTCCTGGATGTCAGGATGTCTGGATGTGTGTTTGTGACTCTTTCACGCCTAAACGGGTGGACCGATTGAGCTGAAATTTGGTATACATATAGCTTAGGGCTTAGACCATAGAGTAACACATAGGCTAGGACAGCGGGTAAAACCGCTGGGCACAGCTAGTTAATGATGTAATGTATGTGTATTTGCAGCGTTACCCGGTGATGTGGCAAGGTCTGCTGGCGTTGAAGAACGACTCGGCGGCGGTGCAGATGCACTTCGTGGGCGGCAACCCCGGCGTGGCGAGCGACACGCTGGCGCGCCCGCCCGACCTCACCACGCCGCTCCTGCGCATCGCACAACGCATGCGTCTCGAGCCCGCGCAGCTCGACCAGGTGCACAGGAAGATGAAGGTGAACCTACTCTCTTACTTACTCTCACACTCTCTCTTACTTACTCTCACACTCTCTCTTACTTACTCTCTCCTACACACACGCACAGTCTAAACCCCTCATGCCACCTGTGAAGGTTCACACTCTGCGACGTTTATTGTACAGTGTACAGGGTGGGCCAGAAAGAATTGCGAATTTGAAAAAATAATAATAATAAAACTAAATTGTTACACTGTCTACATTACAAATTGTATTTAGTTCTAAGTTCTTTTATGTTGTATCAATAAAGCGTTATCTATCTAAATACAATTCACATACAAATTTTTATTTCAAGTAAAATAGACATCTGGGAAATTCATTTCTTAAAAAGAACATCATCCAGGTGTGCAACATCGCCCTGCAAACATTCCTCGAATCTGAACCTCAAATTGGTAAAAACTCGCTGGCACGGGGAATGGCTGCCATTTCTTCTCTGATATTGGTCTTCAACTGATTAATTGTTGCTGGGCTATTAGAGTAAACTCTACTTTTTAGATATGCCCACATAAAAAAGTCCGGTGGCGTTAGATCCGGACTTATAGGCGGCCATGCAATATCACCTCGGCGCGATATCAGTTTCCCAGCAAACATCTCATTCACGACCGCCAAAGAGGCATTAGAAGTATGGCATGTCGCGCCATCACGTCGCACGATTATAGGCTTCAAATTGTTGCAATTGCGGAAAGAAAAAATCCCTTAACATCCCTTAAACGCAACAGTGTTTTTAAAATCGTACGCCTTTCTGGCCCACCCTGTATAAGCGGTCTACTGTTCTAGCTAGATATTACGTTGTGTTTATATAAAGTGTTAAATGATTATCTCGTCAGATTGATGTGTGGTCGAAACGTGAAGAAAATTTAGCTCGAAGACTTCGGTAGCTTTATATAGTTTTAATCACATTAGAACTAAATTGTGATCTATATCCTGGTATCCCTGTAAAACTGGCTAAGCGTCCGTGTGTGCGTAGTAACGTGTAAGTAACGAGTGTGTCGTTGTGTTGCAGCTGGAGAACGAGCACTGCATCCTGCTGGCGCTGCCGTGCGGGCGCGACCACATGGACGTACTGCAGCAGTCCACCAACCTCACCGCCGGCTTCATCACCTACCTGCAGCGCAAGCAGGCCGCCGGCATCGTCAACATCGCACCACCCGGACACCAACAGGTGACCACCTCACACATGTACACACCTCACCGTACACTGTATCTACCGTCCTGTAGCTCGACATAACATGTGTATGTGTGTGTGTGCAGGCCATGTTCACGGTGCACGTGTTCCCGTCGTGCGAGTTCGCCAACGAGAACCTGAACCGCATCGCGCCCGACCTGATGCACCGCGTGGCCGACATCGCGCACCTGCTCATCGTGATCGCGACCGCCTGAGCCGCGCCCGCACGAGCCGCGACCGCACGAGCCGCGACCGCACGAGCCGCGACCGCACGACGCACGCTCTATATTATGACGACAGGTTGTGAATTTTCAAATCGTTTATTTGGCGAGTGGGCGCACTCTCGCGTCCCTCCGTCGACGCGACGGCGTCCGGCCTCTAATGATAAGTGTAACGTTATTTGTAAAGTACTTTTGTTATGGTCGACCGAGTTCGACGCCGTTCGGAGTTTAAATTTATAAAAAAAAATATTAAAAGTGATCAATGGCAAAGTCAGTTGATAAAAATATATTTAATTTCGGGTTCCGATTGGACGAGAGACGATCTATCGAGCATTTTTTATTGATAGTGTAAATTGTTATTTTGTTTTAAGCGTCTAGTGTAAATTGAATTCTGTAAATACCGAATCTATCCGCACTGAGATCGTTCGCCGGGAACATTACGGTAGGTAATGTCGGACTCGCGAGCGCCGGCCGAATGATGTCATTTTACTTGTAAAAATTATCATAGTTATTTAAGATTAATGATAAGAGAAAAAACATGTTGAGAAATAAACTGTGATTCTGACTTATGTAGAATATAGTTAGTGTTATGGAGCTAACGAACAGTTGCAGACACGCGGCGCGAGCGCACCCTTACATTCCTCTCTCCTTCCTCCACTACACTTACTGCCCCCCACTCATGCTCACATCCTCACTTGGTACCTTCTAACAGGCAATCACATAAAAATATAATCATTGGGATATTGAATCCCGACAATATTTTTATGCCTGCAACCGGTAATCGAGTGAAGCGACTGTTGATTTTCTTTTTAGGAAACACACAAGATTTAGATTGTTATCTTTTCATTGGCCACATTTACATAGAGATGAACTAATTCAATATTGAGCAAGATCTCTGGTTCACCGTTACTCGACTGCCCAGGGATCTTGGTCCATTGTAGAAATTTATTCATCTTATTACAGATACTTTTCCTTAAACTGTGACCTAATAAATGTGTAAATCTGATGATTGGAGTATTTACGTTAGGTACGAGTGAAAGTGTAAAGATACCGCCTACCGATAGGCGTTCTAAGCCTCGTGTCCATTTAGATTCGTTTTCGTTGCGTGGCGGTGTCGCGCGGCACGGTAATGTGTGCGTGTAACATACAAGTAATGTTCCAGCCCCTAGGGACAATATTACCGTACCGCTAATAATGTCGCTTTCCCATGTTGGCGACATCGTGCGACATTTGTAAGCGATGTCAATGTCGCACGATGTAATCGATATCGCATGATAATACAGGCGACAAAATGTTGCACGACAGTTGTCTTTGAGTGAATACGAGGCTTTAGCGCACCATTTAACTTTAAAGTGGAAAGGTAGAGGCCGCCACGGTTTCCACTGTCACATGCAGTGTGACGCCCGCGCACACTCCGCCTCTAGCCTCGCGCCGACTATTTCGGATCTCAGCCGCTGCTTTATTCTGTTGCATACATTATATTCGTTCACGTACCGTCGCCTGACTACTAGTTACGTCAGTGGAGTAGTAAAGGGACGGCCCGTCCCTACCACCCGCTGGAGGCGACACTATTCGGATAGTTTTTACAATTAATATGTACATTTATTTAAATTCCTGCCGCGTCATCAACAAACATGAAACGTTCACGGCTCCCGCTCACGCCCCGTGGTGACGAACCCCTCGACGGCGATGGTCGCTTTTAAACTAACGATATTGTACTTCTCATGATTATAATATTGTGTTTGTAGTGATCGCACAGTACCCGCTAACGATAGCCTCTCTCTGTCTGTCTGTCTGTCTGTCTGGCAGCGCGTTCACACCGCCGCGTATCTAGATAATGGTGCGATTGGGTCGTACGTAAAACAAAGTACAAAATATTTTATGTATTGTAATTTTATGATGTACGATATAAATTAATAGCACAGGTAATAAAAAATATAATTATTATGTATATTGTTTTTAAGATTTGAATACATAATAGAATGTATAATAATAAATATAATATATTGTAATATTATAATTTGTCATGTTTCCGTCGCAAATAGTTCTCGACTCTGCTAGGAGGAACACTAACGAACTCGTCATTTCGTCCATTAATTTAAAAATATAATTTTATTAGCGGACAGATGCCCAATGATGTACACGTACTCTATATTTATTAATTCTAATTTGATTCCTTATGAAGGAACTCGCTGTAAATATATATAATATCTTCATAAATAAATGTAGACTATATTCAAGGTTATTCATAAGTGAACACAGAGAACTACAATATAAGGTATTTATTTATCGCGGTAAAGGTGTTGACTCATCTTTATTCTTGTTACACGGGTGTAGTTATTTTCTAGGCGATATATTTCTGATTTTAGTAAGTGTAAAATTTGTCTTCACAACGTACATAAAATATTTTTTACATATTTTTGCTGAAAAGTAATAGAGAAATTTCAACAGTTTATAAGCACGAATTTCGGGACGACACCAAAGCTCCATAACGACTCGCATAAGGAATTCTGCTTAGTCAATAATTGCATCCATAAGTTACGCTACTAAAATGTCAATTACTAATATATTATAATTATTAAACTTTTCATAATCTTTAAACGTTAATTCCATGGATTCATTTCGTTTTCGTCGGTTATAATATCACATAAGATATAACGCAGACTTAATAGGTTAAATAGTATGTGAGAAGTATAATATAGTTTCGTTTATTTATAACAGAGTTGTAATCAGAGTAATGTGAATGAGAGGGAGAGGAGGGCGCGCGGTCCCCCCCCGGGCGGGGTGGGTCGAGGTCGGGGGCGGGGGCCCCCTCGAGCTGGGGCCGGGGGGGCGGGGGGCCGGGGGGGCGCCGCGCCGGTCCGCGGCTCCCGCGGGCGCGGCTGATGCCGAGTGTGACAGGATGATACGAGTTTATGTTCAATATTTGTATAAATAAACATTTGATCTCAAGTGTGCAGCAAACGTGAAGTGAGAGTAGTTGTACGCATCAGCCGCGCGCGCCGCCGCCCGGACCTTACCGATAGGAAAATATTGTGATCATAATTAACTATTATAGTTCTTAATGTAGGCTATCCAGATATAACTGTATATTTTGTACATATTGAAAATAGTATTGTAACTTTACTTCCCTTATCCAAACGACCCAGACTCCTGTGTGTTATGTACCTCCTACCTACCAATACTATTAAAAAAAATATTACATATAACTGGTGTTTTTATTTTCAACGTTCTGTGTTGAAGTTAGACTTATATCCCTCTAGTAAAGACCCCTCTATTCTATGGCCACGAACGCCTTCGACAGCTGCGAAAAATAAGTCAACGAGGATGTGGATGAGTTCGCATTAAATTTATTATATAAACCTATCACTAGGATATTCAAGGTTTATGGACATGAAATAAAGAAGACTATTTAAAATAATGAAATTTAATAGAATAACAACACATAGTTAAGAAAGAACACTCATCTCTTCTCAATAGGTACAATATGTTTTTATATATATCTTTTATGAATAAAAATTACATATACATTACATAAAACGTATAGAATTCAACAATAATATAAATATGTAGGTTTTTATGATAAGTAACACTTCTCTACAGATTGCGTTGACATGATGAGGGTAGGCAAAATAAAGTTTATGAAACAGCTGTAAGTAGCATAAAATAAAAACCTTATTTAATGTCTAATTAAAATGTTTTCAATGTGACTATAATACTGTAATATTGTCTTACGGCTCATAAATATATTATCTACATCTATTGACGTAAATCTCATCCAAAGATATGTGGACGATCTACGCTATAAACCTTTTACTAACTTGTAGAGAACAAATCGCTATCTCTATAAACTCTCTAATTATAATTATTTTCTTTTCCATAAATAACTAAAATATTAAAACTAGGTATTTCAGATAAAATGCCTATTTAGCATTTACTCCAACATAATATGTAGATAGGCTAAAGTAACAACAATATGGATAACATCTAGATACATAAGTAGAACAATCAAGAGAGTAGGTTCTTATAATAAACTACCTCATTTTAATGTTTATTGTAGCTTTTTATTGCTATGACTTTCAGGATAATACTTAGGTGTTAGGTAAGTGCATCAAATTGGGTAGATAGTTACCTACAAATGATTGTATTATTGAGATATTGCTGATTCATTCTATGGTTAGGTTAGTAAGTACCTACTATTGCAAAGTGGGGATATCCTCGTTGGTAGCATATTATCTTTAAATTCTTTATTGTGGATAGGATGCGCATCTTTAAAAATGTGTCGAGTGGCGAGTGTGGGAATGCGTTTTTTTCTTAGTTCGCGAAGGATTATCCTTAGAGTTGTCTCGATGCTTGACTAAGCAAACCCACATCCTCCTACAGTACGCATCCTGGTTTAGGTACTGTATGGTTAATTCAATTCTGTTTTCCTTTTAAAGTAAATGATCTTGCGTGAAAGTAGGCAGGTACCGCTCGTTATTCAGCATCCTTGTTTCATCATGAGATCAGCGATTTTGAAGACTCTGAACCAGCTGAAAGGGTCCGACTGCTGAGGAGTTGAAGACGCTGGTGTCTCGGTGGTAGCTGGTGGAGCATTCTCGGTGCCGCTCGTGGAGTGGCTCGGTGACTTCTTGCCGTTCTTCTGGGGAGACTTGGTGATTGCTGGGGACGTCATTCTAGAAAACAAAAGAATCATGTTTAATTTAGGTATACCTACACAGAATACCGCTTTTTTGCACACCATGTTACAAGAAATAGTTATAAGTAGAAACTTAAAACTAGAGGTAAACAATTGACGGTCTTATCGCATAAAACAATCTTTTACAGACACCCAAGTTGGAAGGATTTTGACTGTGCAAGAACAGTTTAGTAGGGACAAAACTATAAACGTAAATGTACGTACATACGGTACATATAGGCATAGGTACTCAAGTACATATATGTAGACGAATTTAATTAGTATAGAGATAGCACTGTTTTTTAACCGGCAATCGGTGTAACGGCATCTTGCAATCTGTAATAACAAACTGAACCTACAATTTACCATAAACATATGATTTACGATTATGGCAAGTTTATCGGCTTTCTACCCAACTTCCTGAATAGTATATATAATATGTAGGTAGTATAATATAGGTCCCATATGACTCATGACCCCTTTAAGTGTAAAGTTATTACATTTTGTTTAGCGTCGCAAGCATGACCGAAACAATGGCTTGCTCCAGCTCGAAAGTGGCTGAACCACTAATGTGTTCAGGTGCGTTAGGTATATTGTACATGTCTGCACATGCAGGCTATAAACTTTCATAACCGACTGTGTCGAGTTATTATAGGAAGTAGGTAGTACTTAGGTGCTGCCCTCGCCGTTCCTTCAAGGGTCAAGAGCTTAGCTTAAAAAAAGCCTCAGATCAATATAAATTATATAATAGACAGGATAATACGATAATATTTTATAAAAATCTAAGGAAGTCTAGTGAAAAAATTTAAAACGTGCAATTGCGCCCCTTTATGTCTACCGAATGTAGGTTCACGATTAACGATATATTATTATATAATATAGGTACCTAGGTACATTAAAAAAGTTTAACATCATCTTTATTCTAAATTTTTATAATATAATAATATAAAAAATCTAGTTACGTATTCTCTGTATTTTATGACAATATAAGTAAAAAATAAAAGTCACATAAGTAGGTAAGTATAATATTATTATTTAGAATTTAATGTTCCCCGGGCTGAACCCTAAATTTTGTAATGGACTTTATGTATCGTTGTCAGGCTACCTATACATGTATAGCTACTTCTAGTATAAAATGATGTGACTTCCCGCCGCGGCTGACCTAAATTTAACTGGGACACTAGATATACACGCATTTACCTACACGACTAACTATAATACCTATGCTACGTTACTAACTGGGCAGATGAAAACCGAGTTCGTAGCTAGCATTCGAAAAGAGTACCTATCTAGATTAGATTTTTTTAACACTAATATTTTTATGACACAAAATACAAAAACAATATTATATTTTGTTGTAGCGCTTCGTAGCACATGCTACGACTATTGCTACGGCTCTACGATCCTTTTAAATATTTTTGACCTATTTAAGAGCGTGTATGAGTAATAATTATATTATCGAGTGACGCTCTCTCGCTCGCACTATTTGACAAATTTTGAAATATAAATTAATAGAATTAATTTATTGAAAATTAATTAATGGAACTAGGCGTTACTTTGCGGAAATCCATCACAACAATTATTAGTTATTATTTAAAATTTAGTGTTAATTCCGCTCTAAATTTGTGAGTTTTAAGAGACGGCGAGAAATTCAAACGTTACCAAAATAGTAATTAGTATTAATTCCACCACCGAGTGCACCACCCGCCCTCCCGCATATGCATGCAGGGTTATAACTCACAAATTTAGAGCGGAATTAACACTAAATATTAAATAATAACTAATAATTATTGAAAATTCCTTAAGACCAGCCCTGTATGACATTATTGCACACATTTTAAAAGTTTTTTCAGTTTGATATATTAAAAAATGGCAAGGAAAGCAATATCGAAAAATATTTTGTTTTTCAAAAATTCTCAACATGCCATTTTGTACCCCCCTACCCTACTACCTACCTAAAATACCTACCTAAAATTATATGAAAAATATTTTTACCTGAGGAAATATTGTGCTGCGTTTAAAAAAAATCGATGTATGTAAGTAAAATAATCTAAAAATACATGCACATTGTGTTTTATAGTCAAAGCCTAAACCTTGCATTTCAGTCGATGAATTTGTAATCGAATTGATCGCTGACCACTCATACACATATAGATAGTTATACAAGTTAAAACAACATTTAATACATAGATATAACGTTGGTGACCGTGACACGGTTGCAGCAATCATTTGATAAAACTCCATACACACATCATACAACGCCGATATTTTATGTTTAGTATATTGACTATTGACCACATCATTCCGGCATGTATACTACTAACCATATGACATTATAATATTGGTTATTGGTACTATTATAATATATAATCGATATTTTTATGAATTACTTATGTAAGGTTTAAATAATACAAGTTTATGTGGGATATCAACACATTGGTTATCAATTAGTTATTATAATAATTGTCCACGCGCCGCCCACTTACCTATATGTGTAAAACATCTAAGAAGTGGAATGCGACAACCTAGTTATGACCTGAATCTAGTTCGTCCCGTATCTATAGTAAAGCTGAGTTCGGAAGATAAGGAAACTACTGAAACCTACTCACCTATAAAGCTTTTTACTCAAAAATGTTGAATGAAGATAACCTAACAAAGCGCACATTTTTAAATAGTAAATAGCTTCACAATTTTTTAAGATCCATAAAAAATGTACGGGTATTGGTATTTATTATAATAATGTTGTAGGAATAATGGGTGTTAAAAAGCTCCACAAATTACTTACGTTTTTTTTTCCCAATATAAACCACTATTCTGTCAATCGACAGCCAATACAATCTTTTGTCAATCGTTCAGATTCACATCACTAAAGTACTTTTACAAAAAATTTAATATATCGATAAAGTGATTTTTTGGAACGTGCGACGTACGTCCGTCAACGAGAAAAGTTCGTGAGCTAGTTACAGAGAGCCGTGAGCACGGCGCGGCGCGGAGCGGCGCGGGCGTCTTCATTGTGGACACTTGTGTTGCAACATCCTATGTTTGTTTGTTAGGTCACAGTCACAGTTGTCAGTTGTCACGCAACTTCTAATGTTGCCACTTTTAATCTCGCTATGGAAATAATAACGGAGGGTCACGATTCACGATTGACGTCATAGCGCGCGCCCACGATCTGCCTATTCATTTGCTTGGTCTGCATAATCTTTTATGCGCATATGGAGATCGTTTGATATTGATATTACTTTGTACACCGCATAATAGTGATAATTATTATTACAGGTACTATACTGTCCCACTGCTGGACATCCCGAATACCTGTCTTTCTTTAGAGCTACAAAATTTATTTTATTACGTTACTAGCTGTTAGCTTTCTTAAAATAATAAAATCCTTTCATGGTAGTCATCACTAAATAATTATTGTACTAATTACTATTTCAGTCCACATTTTTTGATATAGTACGGGTATTTATAAGTTTGTCAGTACGTAGTATCTACCAATATGAGTCTAAATGCCTTTTTCCTGATACGATATATTTTCAGAGAATCGTTTCAGAGTGCTTTGTTGCTAACACAATCCTCGGTCATCGACCTACTTCGGCCGTTGTCAGAGAAACGTCAGGAGAAGCCTTAATTTCACTCCGACCCGAGATCGCTATGTTTAGAGACAATCGGTAGCTTAGCGACTGACGTACATAGGCATTGTATATAAGCACAATAATATTCTATAGACTGAGGACAAGGATTAAGAAGCTTAGAAATAAGAGCTATGTAGGCAGACTAATATATATAAGTATATTCGAAACTGCTTAAAATTCATCGTTATATAATATATCTAAGTAATGTAAATAAGAATAGGACTTGAATTTGAAACGGACTAGAATTCAGAATAAGCGTTATATAATATCTAATAAAATTATATCTTGAACGCAAATGTTTTTATTTGTGACATAAAATTAAATTTGTCTAATGCATCGTTTACTTGTAAACTATAAATAGCCGCTACGTTAAATGATCAGTTTATATTAAAAAAAACTGCATAAAAATTAACGTTCGTATCGCGAATCTAAACGAGATTCCGTAAGTAGGTCTCGGCGATCAAGAGCAAAGGGTGAAGAGCGAACTTATAATGAGCAACAAAATCGATATCCACATATAAAATGTATGACCACATGAAACATACCTTTAGCTTTGAGGGTTTGGAAGACTTGAAGCACTGTAATTAGTATTTGAGTGGTAAAAACAAACTGTGGTATTATGGAGTCAGCGGGCGAGTGGTGGAGGCGGGTGGAGAAGCAGCAGTGCCGCGCTGCCGTGACAACTTCTGCGCTGCTCATACTGCGCAATGCGCTACTGATTCATGGATTACATTCACTGAATAAATAACGATGAGAAATGGATGTGTTATAAAAGCTAGATCTTTTTTTTACAACGTATTAAGAAGACGCGCAAGACGCTCTCCTGACGGTAAGAGATAACGCTGCCCATAATTAGTACAGTGCTACCCAGTATTTTACAAAGGTAAAATTCTGGGTGCACTACACCAACGGTTCTTACTTGAGAGTCATAAGATGTTAAGACTCTTCAGCCCAGTAATTTCACTAGAGAATTAGTACAAATAGTCTAAACATCCACTTCATGAGTCATGGTCATGAGGACGATCGCGCGATGGTTTCTCGTTGCTTTTTGAAATGTTAACGCCTTTCGCATTCTGATAGAAACATCCAATGGTAGCCGATCCAGTATTAAATTGTCTGTGATTTCAATGCTCAATTGCTACTCGACGATCAAACGATCTACTCAATCTCAAAGAGAAAATGAATGGCAACTTGTAAGATATATTCAGACTATCCAGAATACAGTAGATACTATGGTGTAAACAATTTTTAAATCAAAGGCGAATGAAAACTTATGGCTTTAGAGATCTTAGCTATCTAGATTAGATCTGATAATACTTTATTGATACAACTTACAAGAACTTAGAACTAAATACAATTTGTAATGTAAACAGTGTAACAATTGGCGGTCTTATCGCTAATAGCGATCTCTTCCAGACAACCAAAATCTATTAATAGAAATAATATTATCTCATTAGTAAACATAATTAACATTAAATAAAGTGAATTTTATGAGAAAATTTAGGTATAAAACTATAATTCACTTTTGGCGACATGCATTTCAGCTCCAGTTTTCCAAAATCATTTTGTATGATCAGAGAGTTTTATACACTTATAAGTAGGAATCCATCTGAGTAGATGCATAAATCTAATAATCCATTAAGATTATGTGTCCATTACTGTTAATAATAATAACCAAACATTAACCTATTGACCGCACGCGCTGCTGCAACGCTTAAGATATTTATGTGGATATCTCAATATATAACAAATAAGCTAAAGTACATTAATATAGTTCAAGCAAACACGCCTAAAATTCACAATCATTGTTTTAAACAATGACATAACATATAATAACAAATGAAATTTAAAAAAAACTTTTTAAAAATAAGCTTTTATTATTACTACCATCTAGCACCAAAGTACTCGTCAAGACGAATCAAATGACCTCAAACTCGATGGGGTTGAAGTTCTTATGCCTACCTTCCTGCTCCATCATTAGATCAGCTCGATGTCAATAATATTGCATTGTTATTTGTCATCCGATGTATGTAGCATGCCAAATTTCAGCTCAATCAGAAATCGGGAAGTGGATCAAATTTAACTTTCAAGATTTGATTACAGACAGACAACAGATATGTGAAAGTAAATAAAAGATTGAAATAAACATTAATTAAAAATACTTTTTAAAAACAAGCTTTAATTATTATTATTATCTTGCATCATAAAGTACTCGTCAAGACGAATCAAATGAGCCCAAACTCGATGGGGTTGCGTTGTTTTATGACAGAGTTTCTTTGGCCACCTTCCAGCTCCATCGTCAGATCAGCTCGATGTCATAAAAATATTGCATTGTCATCCGATTTACACACGCATGCAAATTTTCAGCTCAATTGGAAACCGGGAAGTGGGTCAAATTAAACTTGCAAGATTTGATTACAGACAGACAGACAGACAGACAGACAGACAGACAGACAGACAGACAGACAGACAGACAACAGACAGGTGAAAGTTATATAAAGCTTGTAAAAAAGTTAGGCTCTGTTAGTTGCTAGTGTAATTAGGGTAGCTTGTTCTATTGAAGTATAAACCCTAATAATTATTGTTGTTATAATAGATACCGAATGTGCCTATAGCTTGGTAATTGAATCAGTGCCCGTCCTGATTGAACTGAATAGATGTTAAACTATTGTTTATGTCCAACAAATGGATGTAAACAGCCGTCTGCTTTAGTCACTAGCCTACTTACTGACGCAATACACCAATTTATAAAGTTTGTTAAGATGTTTACGTAGTGTATTTGCCCACCTACTTTCGATTATAAAATAAGTATATTAAATGCGAAAGTATTGGTATGGGTGTTTAGTTAGCTACGTACTCTTTACGTCTAACTGAAATTTGGTTAAATATTTATGAGGGGAAGCCTGAAAGTTGCACAAGTAAAGAAATTAAAGAGATTGACCTGGTATAAGTAACTGTATACCATGTGACCCAAAAGGTCCATGAATATAACGATAAGTGGAAATTCGCGATGGAGGCGTCCGGCGTGACGTCCGAAAAAGGTTTTGATGAACTTTCTGAAAGAAAATATGCGAGCTAGGATAGTGAATGAAGATATGATGGATGATGGAGCAGAATGGAGGAGAAAGACATTATGTTGTGCCGGCTCTACATAATGGGATAAGGGAAGGAAGAAGAAGAGGTAGCTTTTGGATGAATCACAGTACGCGGAGAGACTTTGCAGCTAGCCGTAATTACAACCTGCGGCCAGCTGAAGGATCAGCCGTGCGCATAAAACATAAATAGGGCTTGTTTCAAACTCAAACTCAAACTCAAACATTTATTCACTATAAGAACATAAAGAACACTTAGTTTCGTCAACAGATACATGTGTGGCTGTAAAGAGGCCTTGTCTTGTATAGTTTATTATTAATAAATATATCTACTTATGTAATTATAGTAAGGAAGTGTCATACAATCACTGACTTAGCAGCTGAATAGGGGCTTTGTCACACTTAACTAATCTTTTGCACAGAGTTAAACCTGTAGACCATGCTTCTTTATCCTCGATATAATCTTTGATGTTATAATATGCTTTATTCATTAAGTTAGATCGTACTATTTTCTTAAATTGTGTTTCCTTTAGCTGAATTATTTCGTTTGGAATTTTGTTATAAAATCTTACAGCATTACCTAGAAACGATTTGCTGCTTTTAGCAAGCCGGAAGTTTGTGACAGCTAATTTGTCTTTGTTTCTTGTGTTAAAAGAGTGTCGATCTCTGTTCTTAAGATATTTATCTATGTTCTTTCGAGTGTACATAATAACTTCATAAATATATAGTGATGGCACTGTCAGAATATTTATTGTTTTAAAAAAGTTTCTTAATGAGGTTCTTGGACTGAGCCTATACAATGCTCTAATAGCACGTTTTTGCAAAATAAAAATATTATTTATGTCCGCTGCAGTGCCCCAGAGTAATATACCATAACTCATAATGCTGTGAAAGTAGGAAAAATAGACCAGCCTTGCAGTAGGGATATCACTTAGTTTACGAATTTCACGAATTGCATGTACAGCTGAGCTCAGTCTGTTTCCTAGCAACTTGATATGAGAGCCCCATTGAAGATTTTTATCTATTTTTAGCCCTAAGAAAGTGGTGCTGTTTACCATTTCGAGAGTTTCGGTTCCTAATATCAACTCAGTGTCTGGAACAGAAACATTAGGTAAAAGAAAACGGACACACTAGGTTTTCGTTGAGTTAAGCAATAAGTTATTTTTAGAGAACCATTTGTATACGGAATCTAAAATTATGTTTATGTCTCCCACTTCATTTGATTTTCTGTTTGCTTTAAAAATCAGAGATGTATCATCTGCATAGAGTACAATATCCATATCAACTTGCCTATCCAGCATATGAGGTAAATCGTTTATGTATACCAAAAACAAAAATGGGCCGAGTATTGAGCCTTGAGGAACACCCAATTTAATGTCATTTCCTGCAGATTTCACATTGTCAACTACAACAAACTGTCGTCTTTCAGCAAGATATGATGATATCAACATAAGAGCACCATTTGAAAGGCCATAATGCCTGAGCTTGAGAGCTAGTATTTTATGATCTACGCAATCAAATGCCTTGGAAAGGTCACAGAACACCCCAATGGCATCCTGTTTTCCTTCCCATGCATTGATTATAGCTGTTATTAATTGAGATCCAGCATCTGTTGTCGATTTGCCTTTAGTAAATCCAAACTGTTTTTTATGTAAGAGATTGTTTAAGTTAAAGTAAGCTAATAATTGATTTAAAATAACCTTCTCAAAAATCTTACTAAGACATGGTAATATTGATACTGGTCTATAATTTGATGGGTCATTTTTGCAACCAGACTTGAATAAAGGTATTATCTTGCTGAACTTCATCAATTTCGGAAAGATGCCCTTTTCTACACATGCGTTAAATATGGATGCCAAATAGGGGGAGATAACGTTAATAATGTTACTAACTTCACGTTTGAACACGCGGGAACGGGCGCGGGCGCGGGCGCGGGCGCGACAGACTTTGCTTACACCGCATGTGCGTTTGTACGTGAACACTTTCATAGCACGTCGTATGTTTGATATTTCGCGCCTGCGCGTTCAACGTGAACAAGCCCATATGAGTAAAACTAAACTTATTATCAAAGGCTAACTTATATAACTTATATCTATTGGAATGACAATGATACGCGAGTGATAGCACGTGGCTTGCATGATGCGAGTCGGTTCCATCTGGTGTTTGGTAACGATATCGGGATCGACGGGATGTCCGCCTGTTAAACGTCGCGTCACACAGATGCTATTTACAAACCTATTCCGATTACATGCATTGATGTAAAAATGAATAGCAGCATTAGAATAATTTTGTCTAATTAACTAGATACTGTATACTAAATATAGACATAAAATCAAAGAGTTTCTTTTTAAATCAAATAATTATCTAGGTACTTTTAATTCTTCTCCTATATTGAACGTTCTTGCAGACAAAACAATCAATTGTTCCAAAGACTTTAAAGGAATTTTAATAATAATTTTTTGAGTAACAGACCTATCAGCCATTTAATTAAAATACCTATGTTTTGGAAATTATTCTCATTTCAAATAACAGTTTTAAGGTACATCTTCGACATTTTCCATGTAAAGCGCCCTCTACCGTAATGTTTTAAAGTTATTTGATACAACGTAAAACCTGGGAGCGCTGTGACCCCGCTCGTCTCCGAACATAGAACCAGTAGGTGTGCTGTATTTTCAGACAGATTTGAAGACTCATGATAACGTCATGTTTGGTGTAGGAACGGCAATATTACAGTGTTTCAGTTTTCAGGCAGATGTCACTAATATAAATTCTGAGTTTGAAACGCAGTAAGATACTTCTAAAGCATAATCATTTTTTATTGGAATAGTATGAAACTATTCAGATGTGATTTGCGGGATATTAAAAGGAAACATGTAAAATGAGATTTTTAAATATTAAAACATACAATATAACGGATATTTGAAAATTCACTTAAACATATACCTAAGTAAATTCACAAAAATCAACTTTTAAAAAAGATTTTTATTTCATGTTATATTTTGCCTAAGTATATTCGTTATATAAAAGGAAAATGTGACTGATTGACTGACTGTAATGCATAGATCAAACTGCTGAACAGGTCAGATAGAAATTTGGCACAAATAGGTTTATTAGCGTAGAAATTTGTTAAGAATGGATTAGATGGGTTAATGTTGGCGACTGGCGAAGCGTCGCATCAGCAAGATTACCTATTATAATTTAATGAAATTACAAGTTCAAAGAAGAAGGAAGATAGGGAGGCATTTGCCCTGCAGTAGGACGATCATGGCTAATAATGATTACAATAATAAAGTTCGAAATAATGAAAAAACGGTAGATGTAATAAATTACTATGTAAATGTCAAGGTGTAATAACGTCATCGGAAAGAATGTATATGTAACACCCGACGGCACGAAGTTGTTCTCAATTTACATTTTAAAATGTTTGAGAAAGCTATCTCGGAGAGCTTAAGGCGACTTTGCCCTTGATTTATAGGCGCAGGTAAGTGGAGAAAAATTCAAATTTCCCATCGCAGCGCACCAAGCGTGGATGGTGCCTTCTCATTGAAGCCTTGGTTAACTTTGCAGCAGACTGCAATAACTGCCTTTGCACCCGCCTCACTACGTAAAACTCCAATAAATTATACCCCAACGGCTTTATACCTCCAGATACATCTTGTAATTAATTTTAAATTCTATTACGGCGATTTGAGTTTATTTTAATCGCACCTTAAAACGACTGTAATGGAAAGTTACGAGTTGAACATCCCTTCTTTTAAATATACCATTTTGTAAGTGTAAAGTTTTTGAATCAGAATTATGTAGATTCTAATTATTTAATTTGGGTAAGATGATAAATATATTCGTTTGATTGATATATATTTTATTAAGTATACACACTTTTCAAAACACAACATAAAATCAAAGTATTATCTTCATCCTAAGCTAGTAAAAGCAGACGGTTACTTATTTCATTAAAACTTGAATCTAATTAGTTTCTTAGCATGTGCAAGTTTAATTTTAGCAAATTATGTATGTATAGTCTACCATCTGGTGCCGGCATATTGAAGCTTGTTCCTCGTTCACCAACATTTTGTAGGAAACTCACAACATGATAGCGTGAAACTCAAAATAACACCAACTTTACTGTGCTCTTATATCTAGATAAATACCTGCAGGTAGGTACAGTTTTACCTGGAAGAGATTGATCAAGCTATGTAATTGATCCTCTGAAGATTATTATAGTTACAATTAAAATATCGAACATAATCTGTAGATAAAGAAAACTTCAGGCAATCCTACGGAATAAAACATACGAATCTAAATACAGTAGAACCTTGATATAGATCATTCACAGTTATTTTACCTCTAGCCCTTACATTGGCTAGCCTGAAAATAATGTTGCCATGTCAGGTGAGTATTGACTTCCCCATTTTTAACTAACTACAAAATGGTGAATTACTTTTTTCTACCAGAACCACCTCAATATGGAAATCAAATGAAAGGGCACTGTATAAAATTTAAAATCCAAGATGGCCGCCATTCAAAATGGTGAATTACGTTTTGCGTTGGGGGCGGGGGTTTTTTATTTTTTTTATTTAATTCACTTGTAAGTATTATTTTACAGTGATGTGTATACTTACATGAATTTCCTGTTTCGAACCTACCTAATATTTTATATCATATTGATAGTTCGCAGTAACCACTTGTTCATATTATGTTAACCATCCGATATTGTTATAGATAAATTCTTTTTCTTCAAAGGAAATTGAGTTTATGGGCATTGGTAAAGCTTGGGATTATAATAATAATTATTAAAACAACGAGTACAAGTAACCTTATCAATTACAAAAAGTAACGTTTGAACAAGAAAATTAACGCATTTTTGAAAATTTTACACAATATACACAGTTGAATAGAAATACGCTTACATATTCTAACATTTCGGTGATAATTACTAATTTTTCAGTTTATTTAAATAAGAAATTGCTAATCAACAAAAATAATCCTTTTCTAAACCAGATAAAGTTATACAAAATTGCCTTATTTTTTTGTCTCTGCTAAATCAATAAATTAACAATTATTTTCTATACCATTACAAGAAAAAAGATTCATTAATTATAAGGTTCAATTTAAAATAAAGACCTTGAAAAGTATCGTAAAAGTCATCTAGACACGAATACAAAAGTAACTCAAAGGGTGAAAAAGTAACGTAAAACAAAACAAAAGTAACGATCTGGCAACATTTTGACAATAATGCAACATAAAGAAAATAATGTTGACATCTGTCAGAGGTAAAATAACTGTGAATGATCTATAACTCCAACCTCGATAACTTCATAACCTCTATAAGTTCACAAAAAAATGTGTTCCCTTCCCCTCGGAGCCCAAAACCTCTTTTACTTCAAAAACAAACCCTCTGTAACTTCAATAAAAAATTTGAGCATCACACCTCAGCAACTTAAATTTGTGTCGGCGACGACTTTTGTAACTTCAATATTATCTATCAATGACTAATTTTAAACAAATGTGCAATCACAAAAGGTTCCTTGTAGACCATTGTTGCATTGCAATAACATTTTTTATTGCTTTCCTACACGTGTTTACCAAATGGCTTAAAATGTTAACAATACAACAGTAAATTATTTTTATCAGTAGTTTTTAGCCTTCATTCCAAAAGCATCTCTTAACAAGTTGTGAGTGAAAACAAGTGAAATTTAAAAAATACTTTTTAAAAACAAGCTTTAATTATTGTTATCATCTTGCATCATAAAGTACTCGTCAAGACGAATCAAATGAGCCCAAACTCGATGGGGTTGCGTTGTTTTATGACAGAGTTCCTTTGGCCACCTTCCAGCTCCATCATCAGATCAGCTCGATGTCATAAAAATATTGCATTGTCATCCGATTTACACACGCATGCAAATTTTCAGCTCAATTGGAAACCGGGAAGTGGGTCAAATTAAACTTGCAAGATTTGATTACAGACAGACAGACAGACAGACAGACAGACAACAGAAAGTAATATAAAGCTTGTAATAAAAGGAAAGAATGATTGACTGATCTATCAACGCACAGCCTAAACCGCTGGACGAATTGGGTTGAAATTTGGATGATAGATAGGTTTTATGACGTAGATAGACCTCCACTAAGAAAGTTTTTTGCTATTCGGGCAAAGCCGCGAGAATAAGCTAGTAATATAATATGTCGTGAATATATTAATTAGGAAGATACTTTTTCATGTCATGTAAGTTTGTATCTTATATTGTGAGGCCTGTCGTGTTAATATTTAATAAATATTTATGAATCTTATTATTCTACTGCATACCTACTAGTTCTAATTATGCCCAGCGGTTTTAGGTTTTAGAAAAGAAGCCTATTTATTAAAGTGTTATTTTTGGGTTTAAGTATTATAGGTACCATTCAGTCCAATTGGTACAGAGCTGTTTAGGTGTGAGGTAACAAAGATATGCGCATCCCGAATTTAAAATTTAAAAATATCAGTAGGATTGAATTTAGCGATTTATCTTTAGGCCTATCTAGACATGCAAACTTTAGTTCGGTGTGAGTAAGTAGTGCAGTGTTGACTTATTAAGTTGTACACAAATATTGCGACACAACAGGTGCTTAACTTTACCAAAACATGTACCACACAACATTTAATTAAGTTACGATGTTCCCTCATTTAAATATGCATTGATTTGCAGTTTAGAGTTTTCCCAACAGTGAAACGGTCTATCAATCTCGCACCGAATTGTTCGTTCGATTCGAAATGCATTGGAAAATTCCACACCTACCCACCGAGCACATAGTTCCATAAAAAATTCAGGAAGCTCACCGTTTGCGAATTTGTTATATGAATAGGTACCAACGAACACTGCTCCTATTTAAATAGCAGCGAGAGCTATGGTTTTCGAATGCGGGTATCCTCCGATGACGTCAAGTGGGTACTTGGGTCCTCCAGGATTGAATCTAGGCAGAGATCGGTCCTAGTCTAAGTACAGTCGCGCCATTCGCCCGAGGCCTCTCTTATCCGCCTTACAGCTCTACGCGGTAATAAAATAAGCAGTTTTTTCGATTCGAGGGTTTATCTTGTCGCTTCGTATTCTCTGGCTGATTTTCATTCGGAGGGAATCGAATGCGATGGCCCCTTGCGGATTGCGCTCAGGAATTAGTTTTGCTTACACAACGCTCAGGATATTGTGAGTAAACAGCCAACGTAAACCGTAAACGATAACTTTTGCTTAGTTTACGTGAGCTATTAATCATTTATAGCCCCATAAAAATCTACAAGTTCCGGTTTATGGCTGCAAACTATCAACTTACTCGCTTTTATTTCTATCTTCTACGCGATGCGCTCTGTAACAAAAATACCGTGATAAAAATATACGAGTATTACACCTTAAATAATATTATGTTTCGTTGTACACATAGTTCCTAAGTAAATGTTCAACTCTGCACATTATTGTACCAGTGGGTATATTTGGCAAAAATAAACAGGCACAAGAAGCAAATAAATCCAGTTAATGTAAGTAGGCGCGTTACAGAACCTTGCGTGTTCCTATGTAAAGCACCAGCTTAAAATGAGAATGTATGACGGGCTCAATATAGGTGCGCGGATTCCGCACATAAATCAACTGAGAACGATTATAAGGCTTCCAGGGAACTTTCGGCTCCTCGCAGTGCAAAGTGTGAAAGACAAATAAATCTCACTCATTTTCGTCTAGAGCGTTTCTCATTTCTAACAAACTTTTTGATTGCTTAAAGACAAACAAAAACTAAAATATTCCAGCCTGATTAGCCGCTTCAAACAAAAATATAAGCCTTTTCTTGATTGTTCTTATTTCCGTTCTCTTGTTATGCCCGCGGGATAGCCGCCTGTGTCACCGAAATGCGACTACGTAGGTACCTAATATGATTTATCAAGTTGAATTCTTTTGCCTTTTGTGTTATTTTCGTATCTTTTATTTGGAGGAGAGAAATACATATGTCTACTGGAGATACTGAGGTGTTAATGTATTTGTTTGCTAGTAGGTAGTTAGGTAGGTATTTATCTATATGGTAGCAGCTATATTATTACCGTCAAATTATAGAATAGTTAAACCATTTTCCTATTTAGACTTGTCGTAGCTGCTAAAGGCAGAAATTAGAGTGTCTGCAGCAGAGCTAGCGCATAAGGTGCTTCAAAGCTCTATTCAGATCTTAATCCGATTTGAAAATAGAAATCCTAATACGATATTGGGTACCATTATTATATGGAAACGGCACCAATGTTTTTCTTTAGAATTTGAATGAGAAAGTTGGTCAAACAAACTGAATGGATATTTATTTGTGAGTTTACTCCGCGTATATTTCAATGTTTAGGTAAGTAGACTCGTAAATTAATCCTCGTATTTACAGAAACAGTTTCTAATTCGTTCTGGCTGTACAATACAACGCTGGAATCATTTGTCTTGATATTTAACTTCCTTAATATCGGCGCTTTCACCGAATTACTCGAGTCATTTATGTTGATCCTCTGGGCCATTGTCTGGGCTCGAGGCTCGCGGCCGGGCGCCGGTGCCGGCGAGAGCTTTCAAACTTTTGTAAACTTTTTGCGGGGCTTCGTTCGCACGCATTGCCGTGAATAATTTGCCAGGTTCTCAGCGTTGTGAGGTGAAGATTGGGCCTCACGGGTTGCGTCGTAAACACGCCTCGGGGAAATACCTGACGATTCCAGGCAATTCCGTGCCGCAAGAAGAGCACTTTACTTCCCTCGCGCTGAGTAAGCGACTCTCTCATCGCCGTACTCGACTATTCTTTTCAGCGAGCGAGTTAACTTTTTATGCTCTTTTCCTAGCGGAGAACCCGCACTTTTCAGTAATAGCTGGGGATTCATCTGACTGAGAATTTTCTCTTCTGTTTATGAGAGCTATTAGGAGCTCACCTTTTACAATTTTTCCTTTGTAAGTAACTATAGGTACCACGTTTTAGCCCTAAAAGGTGTAGTACTACAGCAAAAAATAAAAAGCTGTAAGTACTGTCAGGATTTATTGATGTTCGCTTGACAAGTGTCATGATGAGGTTTGATTGTGTATAAAATTCAAACGCATCATTAATTATCTGTGGTTTTTGTTTTATGTTGGCATTACTTTTTTCATTTTTTCCCTCTCGATCAATGGCTGCGGTGTATTTTGTAAAATTGTAAGTTTGTGTGTAAAATATATCAGTTCAACAAGTAAAAGCATTTTAATCATCATTCCCCGCCGTACATCTTGTGGTCCTTCGAAGTCGGATGGTCAATTTCGCGAGTGCGAAGTTGAAACCAGGCAAATTATCGTGTCGGCGGGGAAACGCTCCGAAACGCACGCGCCGCCGATTATAATATTGGTGTGCGAGCGCAACGGTGCAGGTCCAGGACAGGGTTGGAAGCCCTGTTCACGTCGGGAAGCAGTGCCGGAGGTGTAGGTGCTCTCGAGGCCCGACAGGAGCGGGCGGGAGCACACCGCGCCCACGCACGCACGTGGTGCGGGGTTCTCGCGGCGGGAATCGCCGGCCCTACATCAGCGAATTTTGGTAAATACAGTGCAATTACTTGAATTACAGTGCTAAAAAGGTCAATACAGTGTTAAAAAGTCATTTGTGAGAAAAATAAAGTAATAAATCAGTGCGTATCTTGTGTGAAATTGTGCAAATCAAAATGGACGCTCTAATTATTTTTCAATTTGAGCTCAAAGAACATTTATCCAGAGCTCTTATTAACTTTAAAAAATCTCCTAAAGAAAGGTTGTGCAGCAAAGAATATATAGAAGGTCGTTTAGAGCGGGTGGAACAGTTGTGGTTAGAATTTTTAAATGGACACAAAACATTAATGTGTAAACACAATGGTAAAGAATTTCGGGCTAGCCAATATGTAACAAATGATGTCTACGATGGGGCAGAGGAAGCATATCTAGATGCTAAATGCCAAATGAAGTCTCAGCTGTCCAATATTTCTAATGAACAGACATCCACCAACGTTAGTCCTCGAGCACAAATTAAATTGCCAAAAATCAACATTTCAAAATTTAGTGGTGACTATAATGAATGGTCGACCTTTAGGGATTTGTTTAATTCACTTGTACATTCAAATACAAGTCTTAGTGAGGTTGAAAAGTTACATTATTTGAAAGCTCATCTAACTGGGGAGGCAGAGCAACTTTTAAGAAATGTGCCAATTTCAAATAGCAATTATTCACATTGTTGGCAAATACTTCATGACAGATATAATAACAAACGATTCATTTGTCATCAAAATTTATCTAAATTATTCAATCAAAACAAAGTGTCCATAGAATCATCAAAGTTATTAAAGGAATTATTAGATACAACAAAAGATTGTCTTAACTCACTTTCAAATATAGGCATTGATATTAAAAGTTGGGATGTCATGTTAATTCATATCATTGTTTTGAAGCTGGATCCAGAAACAAAAAGGCAGTGGGAGTTTAGCATTAATAATGATAATTTGGAAGATTTACCCACATTTAAAAGTTTTTGTGAATTCTTAACTAATAGATATAGGGCTATTGAGTTTCTGGAATCAACTTCTACCAAACCAACGCGACTGAATACTTCAAACATTAATAAGACTAAGTCATTACACACAACTAAACTCACATGTCCTTTCTGTTCTGAGGAACATAAATTATGTTTTTGCAAGGCTTTTGGGAAGGAGGCAGTAGATGTTCGGCGCAGATTTGTACTTGACAACAAATTGTGTTACAATTGTTTAGGTGGCAGTCACTCCGCTAGGGATTGTCGTAGTTCAGCAAGGTGTCAGATCTGCAAGCGTAGTCACCATTCACTTCTACACCTTAAGGGTGTTCCCGAGGCCAGGGTCAGCAGAAAGGAAGTTGAAAATTCATCGATGTCAACGGACATCGCTTCAGGTAGCAACAAAGCCGCAGCAGCAGAGGCAAACGGCACCACATCAGTGGTCTCCTGTTTCTCGTCAAGGAAGGTCAACAAGCAGGTCTTGCTCGCAACAGCCGTGGTAGAGGCCATGTCAAGAAACGGGAAGAGGTATAGGATTCGAGCTTTATTGGATCAAGGCTCGCAGTCTTCATTCATCACAGAATCAACAGTGCAGTTCCTAGGCTTGAAGAAGTCTGTGGTTCATAGCCATATCTCTGGCTTGGGGGAGGATAACAAGGTTATCTCTAAGGCAACTGTGATGATACAAATCAAATCCTGTGTCAATCCAAACATAACCATCTCAGTGAGAGCATATGTACTGAAGTGCATAACAAGTCTTATGCCAACGCAAAGACTTGAGGATATTCAGTGGTCAGAACTCGATGAGATTCCACTAGCGGATCCCGAGTACCACACTCCGAACAGAATTGACATCTTATTAGGAGCAGAAGTTTATGGGGAAATTATTCAAGATGGAGTGAAGAAGGATCCATGTGGAACACTAGCAGCACAGGCTACCAGTCTAGGCTGGATTTTGTCTGGAGTAGTAAAGACTACTATCACCCCTCCATCTGACATCAAGGCCATGCATTGTCATATAACAAATGCTGATGATGACATCAACAGTCTACTCAAGAAATTTTGGGAGATTGAATCGGACACTCAGGTGCCGAAGGAAAGACTCTTCACAGAAGAAGAAAAAATGTGTGAACAACATTTCGCTGAAAATACACAACGGGATGAAGAAGGTAGATACATTGTGTGTCTTCCATTAAAATCAGATCCACCTCAAGTGACAGGATCACAAGCCATAGCTGAACGAAGATTGAAATCATTAGAGAATAAATTTATGAAGAACCAAGCCTTGAAAGAAAGTTATCAAGAAGTCATAGATGACTATGTCAAATCAAATTACATGGAACTAGTACCACCAGAAGATGTCAACGATGAGAGAGCAGTATACATACCACATCATGCAGTAATCCGTGAAGATAAAGAAACTACCAAATTAAGAGTAGTCTACGACGCATCCTGCAAAGGAAGAAATGGTGTGTCACTTAATGATCAACTGATGGTTGGGCCTACATTACAACCGGAGCTTCGCCACACTCTAATACGTTGGAGACTTGCACCAATTTGCATGACTGCAGATATAACCAAGATGTATTGTCAAGTAAAAATTCAGAAGAACAATGTGGATTACCAAAGGATTCTCTGGAGAGCTGGACCTGAAACACAGCATTACAGATTGTTAAGGGTAACATTTGGGACAGCATCAGCTCCATACTTGGCGGTCAAGGCGTTGCAACAGGTCGCAGTGGAGGAAGGGGAAGGTTTTCCTTTAGCCTGCAACAGAGTAAAAACAGATTTTTATGTGGATGATTTATTAACAGGATGTCAAAGTAAAGAAGAGGGAATAGAAATCTACAAACAAATGAATGGATTACTAGCAAAGGGAGGATTTGAGCTAATGAAGTGGTCAAGCAATGATGACGATCTACTGGAAGAACTGAAGAGGCTTGGAAAGGATAAAGATGTGAAGGACGGTTTAAAAATCAAGGAAAATGAAGTCATGAAGATAATGGGACTTACCTGGAACCGTAGCGATGATACTTTCCGCTATGCTGTGACACTTCCAGAGTTGCAGGAACCTGTAACAAAAAGGAAGATCATATCTGACATATCACGCTTCTATGACCCATTGGGATGGATAGGACCCAGCGTCATAATATCAAAAATGATCATCCAAAAGCTATGGTTAGCAGGGATTGAATGGGACGAAGTGGTACCAGAAGAAATTTTAAAGGAGTGGCTTACTTACCGGGAAGAGCTGAAGATGCTGACGCAGATTCACATTCCACGATGGGCTGGAACTAAAGATAATGACAAGCTGGTTGAGTTACACGGCTTCTGCGATGCTTCCAAGGTGGCATATGCAGCGGTGGTATTCATCCGTGTCCTTGACTCAGCAGGGGGAATTCATGTCACTTTAGTATCCTCGAAAACAAAGGTAGCCCCTGTAAAGCAAGTTTCAATACCAAGATTGGAGCTGTGCGGCGCTGTTCTCTTGAGCAGATTAATGGTAGAGTTATCACAGATCATGGGAATCAAACGGGAGCATCTCCACGCGTGGACAGACTCCACAGTGGTGCTGGCATGGCTGAACAGCCATCCTGGAAGATGGAACGTTTTTGTGGCCAATAGAGTTTCAGAGATTTTAACAAATCTTGATCCACACAACTGGGCACATGTAAAATCAAAGCAGAATCCAGCAGATTGTGCGTCGCGAGGGCTACATCCATCAGCTTTAGCGCAGGAAACAATGTGGTTTTGTGGGCCAGATTTCTTAAAGGAAGCTGAAATAATTTATGAGAAACCCAAGGATATTTCTTCAAATCTGGAAGAGATTAAATCTCACTGTGCCACAGTACCAGAGTCATTATTGGAAAGGTTTTCCTCACTCACCAGAATGACAAGAGTAATTTCATGGTGCAGAAGGTTCGCAAACAACGCAAGGAATCCTGACTGTAGAGTTACTGGTTATCTTACCAGTAAGGAATTAAATGACACATTGACACTCTGCATCAGGAACACTCAACTGGAAAGTTTCTGCGAAGATATAAATTTGGTCAAATCAAGCAAAGAATTACAGAAGAGAAGCAAACTTCGGGCTTTCAATCCATATCTGGACGATGATGAAGTACTGAGAGTTGGTGGTAGGCTGGAAAATTCATCTCTGACTTATAGTCAAAGACACCCCATCCTCATGCCTAAATCATCTCATTTAACACATCTTATCATCTTAGATGCCCATCATCAAACACTCCATGGCGGTCCTCAGCTTATGCTTAATTTTATTCAATCCAAATATTGGATCTTGGGAGTGAAGCCATTGGTGAAACATATGTATCGCAAATGTGCCATATGTGTCAAGCATGCTGCAGCTACAAAACCTCCACTGATGGGACAAGCGCCGGTTGCACGGGTTACTCCAGCTCGAGCCTTCAGCTGCAGCGGGGTTGACTTTGCAGGACCCATACAGATCCGTACTGCAAAGGGAAGGGGGCACAAATTACACAAAGGATACATCTGTGTATTTGTTTGTATGGCAACAAGGGCCATACACTTAGAAGTGGTTAGTGACTTAACCACAGAGGGATTTTTACAAGCATTTAAGAGATTCGTGGCAAGACGGGGTCGCTGCACTGATATGTGGAGCGACAATGGGACAAATTTCATTGGAGCAGCAGGAGAATTAACAAAGCTGAACAAATCAGAAAAGCATGGTATGCTTAAGGAAGTGGCTGAGGCTGTGGCCACAAATGGATGCCAGTGGCATTTCATACCACCTCATGCCCCAAACTTTGGCGGGCTCTGGGAAGCCGGCGTGAAATCGGTCAAGTATCATCTCAAGAGAGTACTGAGTGGTTCCACGCTGACCTTTGAAGAAATGGCGACAGTCCTTGCGCAAATTGAGGCGTGCCTAAACTCACGCCCTTTATCAGTCCATGTAGATGATCCAAACCATGCCGGGGCATTGACACCTGGACATTTTCTTGTCGGGGAACCATTGATCACTGCACCGGACCGGAACTATGAAAATGGTAATGAGAGTTCTTTGAGGAGATGGCAGTACACCCAACGGATGCTTCAGAGCTTCTGGCGACAATGGTCTCGGGAATATCTGACAAAATTCTTGCAACGTCCAAAATGGTCAAGGCAGCAGCACCAACCCATCATCGGTGATGTGGTAGTTATCAAAGAGGAGGGGCTGCCACCATGTAGATGGTTACTCGGTCGAGTTATAGATATACATCAGGGGTCAGACAACGTTGCTCGGGTAGTCACCTTAAAAACTAAAAATGGTTCTTTAAAAAGGCCTGTATCTAAATTGTGCTTTCTGCCAGCTACAGAATAGACATGTGAGTTTATTTGTTAGGTTGTTATTTATCAAAATTTACTATTGAAATTTCATCTGGCTGTAACTTCAAACTTTATTTTATAAGTAACTATGTTCAAACTATATTGTTACTCACCTCAAACTATATTTAAAATTTATTCATAAGTACAAGATTGTACTCATCAAGGTACATGTACATACCTACAGTATACAATATGTTTTGTATATTCTTTAACTTCCTATGTGTAGGAAAGGCATAAATGTAAAGCTATGTGGGAGATATCTTTAAATTTCAAGCATAAAGTCAAATATTATGTTATTTTGGGGAAAGATATCTTTTAAATTTCAATTTGGGAAATGCTTTGTTCGAGTTTGGGAAAAATATGTTTCAATGTTCAATTTGAGAGATGATTGTTTTGTTAACTTTGTTTTTAAGTATATTGTATCAGTATAATTTTAACTATAAGTTCTAAATTGTACACCACGAAGGACAAAGACCAGCCCCTTTGTAAATTCATCAAGATATTGTAATAGTGTTGTCTCACAGTGGGCGGTGGGAGTCCTTATGTAAAGGACAACGTGCACTTTGTCCTTAGTGGGCGGGATGTCAGGATTTATTGATGTTTGCTTGACAAGTGTCATGATGAGGTTTGATTGTGTATAAAATTCAAACGCATCATTAATTATCTGTGGTTTTTGTTTTATGTTGGCATTACTTTTTTCACTTTTTCCCTCTCGATTCATGGCTGCGGTGTATGTTGCAAATTGTAAGTTTTGTGTGTGAAAATATATCAGTTCAACAAGTAAAAGCATTTTAATCATCATTCCCCGCCGTACAAGTACCTTTAACATTACCAAGTCTATTATATTATTTCAGTAATATTTACGTGATAACGACCTAACAACAGCTAACAATAACTAATAGTTATTGCGGTTTGAAAAACGATAAATCAATTCGGATTCATAAAACGTCGGTATAGGTACGATTTAGTAGATATTTCGTGGCGATGCGGGACCGGGCCGCGGGCACAGCGCCGCCCTGGAAAATATTATGAAAATTGGAAATACGCGACCGACACTGCGTCAAATAAATTTCGACCCTATTTGTAAGCGAACCTCAATATCGCGGAGTGGTTGTATTCTCCACTTTACCGATTGGAGCCAATGTATGATTGAAACAACAAAAGATTCGGGAATAGCTGAACATTTGGTTATTTTATTGCGGGGTCAAGATTTTATCTGTGCTCTTATTTAGTTAGTTGTGTTATGGTTATTTTTATAGGGTATTGGAACGGAGAGGTTTTCTATTCTTGAAATAAAAGGTTTTGCACAAGGGTCTCGTTGTGGCGAGTGACCCAGATCTCTGGAGGTCCGGATTGGGCGTCGCGACCCAACGTCTGCCTCATCAGACTTTAATGCTTTTCCATCCGTCCCGAATTGGTCCCAATGAAACTCAACTAATTACAATCTATTTTCTCGTTTCGTGGATGCCGAATGCCGACCTTTTTGTTTATCCTATAAATACCAAATAGGAGGACACATTAGCTATGTACGAGTATGTTTGTTTCTAATTAGAGTTTGTGGATTACGAAAGTATTTTTGGAAAATCACATAATTGAATAATAAATACAAGAAAGAAAAAAGTGCTTGGCTTTTTATGATATTACTGAAAGCTGAACAAATTTTTATGTGGACTTGAGAAACGTTCCACGTCTCTCCGACAACATACTTAAATGTTTGAAGGTAAAATAAAACGTGCGGTGCACACAGAGGGGTACACACCGGCGGTCGTTTAGTATTCAGGGAAGGCTTCAATCCAGTCTTCGGAAACTTAGCACATGTTGACATGAATTGTTGGGTCGCACATTCTTTCAATTTTTATTATAGTCTTGCCGCGGTATTTCTCGTGTGAAAAACTCGATAGAATCCCTTTCTTTAGTTTTACATATAAAATAATCAGCTCAAATTCCTTTTTACAAAATATTTAAACGACTGTGTTTATAACCAATGTCATTGGAATGTCATTTTGTCATAAAAAAATGTTATGCAATTGATAGATCTTTTTTCTTGTTCTCTGCAAAGAGAATTCTTTTCGTTTTTTTAACCGACTTTAAAGAGTAGGAAAGTTTTATGAATCTGTGTTGTACTTATTTTAATCGAATTACTCGAAGACACCTGCAGGGTTATTCATTTATCCGTGAAAGAACCGAACCGAATACCGAATTGTCAAAAATGTATGAAATGACGTATTATGTAGATACAACTTGACATGTCATGTCACGTCATTTCATACATTTTTGACAATTCGGTATTCGGTTCGGTTTCCTAACCGATAAGTGAATAACCCTGCAGAAACGATTTGGTGGTACTTGCGAGTTGGTTTTCAAGTATAGATTTAAAAGGAACATTTTTCTATGTATGAATAGTCTACATTAGAAGTGGATGGCCTACTATGTCGAAAATTGGTGCGAAGCGGCATCGAGCGACTGCCAACCACGAAACGCATTTACACTGCGCTACCCTCGACGTAAAAATAATGGTTTAATCTCACTGCACCACCGACCTACTGCCTCGTTCGTACTGACAGCCGTTGTGGCTGCAGTTATTGCAGACGAGTTTTCATAGGAAATGGTTTGCTGGATTTAGTATACCATGCTTTTCTTTGTGCTTAAAGTGACGAGTGTTTTAGGAAATTTCAAAGTCTTTCGATAAGTCTTAGGCTTACGATATTTTCGCGATAAGAGGACTTTTGAAATATAATTTCGTAGAAATTGCTTTTCGATTTTTTTCAGGCGATGATTTCGGGTTTTTTTATATTTCAAAACGTATCATATCGTTCTAGCAAGAACGTAACAATTATTTTTTAAGCCATTAAATGAAATGAAGCGATTATTCTTAGCATCTTAATAAGCTCCCTCTTATTTTGTAGTCAAAACCATCCGTCCTTTTTTCAGTTTTTAAACTATGACCAAGCTTGATACACAACGTCTGACCTATTCTTAGGCCTATATATTTTTTTAACGCATTATGAGTATATGAGGCAAGAGAAGATAAAAAGTAAGGGAAAATAATAATAGAAGTTAAAACGTACCAACATCTACCAACATTGTTGCAGTCGTCAATTGTAAAGAATAACTCTCCAAACACGCCACTCGTCCACTGTTTGAAAGAATCAAATAAAGGAGACAGCCACTTTTTCACCAGAACAAAGAGACAGTTTTTGTTCGTCGCTCAAATAAAATCACGTGTTTTAGGACACCAACAAAGTTAGTTCGCGACAAATTCTATGAATACAAATTCTTTTTGAGTTCAATGTCTCAGTGAATAGAAATCGTGGCCAGCATTTGAACTTGTCACAGCTTTTATTTATTAAAATATGATCTACATTGTTTGAGATGTCTTCATGTACAGAGATCTGATACGAATTCTAAATAAATAATAAATAAATAAATAAAAATGTGTTTATTTTTCAAAAACATCTTACAATAATAAAGTAGGTACAGCAAATACTTAGGTACAGCGCTGTAGTCCTAACCACACCTGAAAGAAAGAAACCCTCGCTCCCTGAACTAAGTAACAACTTGTATCTCAGGTAATAAGGGCCCTCACAAGCAGGAAGTGGCAAGACTATACAGCTCTGCTTACAAAGATCGATATATTTAAAGTAAATTAGTTCTGTATCTACTTATACATACTTAATTGGTGCTCCTAGAATAGGTTCATTAAAACCTGTGTATAGAGCACCAATAAAATTTATTAAAATTATTAGTTTTTAAGTATGAACTGCCGTGTGCTTTATTGCACTTTATTTAGAACTAATATTTTATATATTAACAATTATTGATAGACCACTGACTAAATCTTGTTGTGGGATAAGTAATTAAACAGTTGGCAAGAGTAGAACTAAGTGTTGTTACTATGAGATGTTTAATATTTGGATGTAATTTTCTTAGTTTCAATATTACTAATATAATAAACTTCTAGAATATACTGAAAATATTGGGTCGAACATCAACAAAATTTAGCAATAATAGATGTCAAATCGCAGCAAAGTTATTGTGCATTTTATTTCCGTATCAGATACTAAGGTACTTGTTGTTCAGTAACCAGCTAAATGATCACTGTTGAGTACCTAGTCTACTTCGATAACGCTATTGGATAGAAGCAGTATTTCAAGCTTTTCTGTATCTTAATTATTGTCAGTAGAATATTGGGCCTATCTTCTAATAATATATTTGACCTAAGTTTTGCATGGCAACGATATGATTCATGATACTTTTTCCAAGGATTTTTATTATAAGATATATATGTATTTCTTTATAAGTACGTACACAGTAGTAGTGTAGACTATTTTACATCTGCTATAATTAAACGTCAAGGGAGTTGCCCATAAGGGCATAACGGCCTCATCGAAAGTTGCTAACTTAGCGGTTCGAATAAACGTGTGAAATGGAGAGCATAATACATTGAGCCAGAATCCCGTCGGACGCTCCAGTGGTCCCGCTGATGGCACGCAAACCTCGCGTCCTGCCCGAGCTCAGCACGTCCCACTTTATGAAATGGGAATTAAATTGTCTGTGAAGAATACTACAGGATTAACATTTATTCCAATATACCATTTTGCGATTTATTTTCCTACATAGAGTATATTACCGTGCATGAGTCGACGGCGCGCTCGAAATTGTTACGAAAATGGCGATGTACACTTTAGGGATTGATTTGTTCGCTCTTGAAGCAGACTCGCAGGGATGTAATCCTCGGCGCTCCATCGTCCACTGCACTGCACACTGCAGGGGTATGAGAGCCTGCGAGCCGATGTTTGGCAAGCCGCCGTATCGCGCGGTGTATCGTAAGCATTCTAAGGATTACGATATTTTTAAAAGAAAATTGTATTCATATTTTTACATTTATTTGCTTACATTAAAATAAATTTAAATTCTATTTTCACTTATCAAAATAATCAAAGTTAGAATGGAAGTACGAAGGGGAGTTTTGTCGTGTCAAGCCTTCATAATGTTTTGATATAAACGGGCGACGAAACTGTAATATTTTTTTTTCATTTTTCAATACATATTTTTTATTATTCTGGTTAAATATAACTGAATCAAAGTCGCGGTCGCCCAGATTGAAATTATTGATGTCTGTTGTTTGTTGTAGCTTAGTGTTTAAATTTGCATAAGTCATAACTTGTGGACGAGGCATTATTGGTACAACTGCTTGCTTTAATTTTAGATACTCCTGGGGTATGCTTCCAGGGATTTTTTGATCTACATGTATATTGCCAGTAGTTGTATGATTTCTATTGTTGTCAACATCTGGCATCAGACTTTGAAAGTTACTGAGCAAAATATTTCGACGATAAGGTTGAGTAGAAGTTGAGCTTGATTCATTATTTAACCTTCTCTTCGGGACATTAAAATAATTATACTGACGATATTTAGGGGCGGTGTTTACAGGTTTAACGATTTCTCCGTTATGAGGGTGATAAGTTCTTGGTAGTAAGTTAACATTGAAACTAGTCTTCGAAATCTTCGTCGGGTGGAGAATTCTTGAGTTTTTTATTAATTTTGATTTAGTGTTATCTATTCTGCTGACTATGTTTTCCAATTCTCGTAGGGAAAGCGTCCGTCCCGTCGATGCCGCTAACGCTACTTCATTTTCAAGACTAAACAAATTTTCATTGCTATTCTTCAGCCTGTTCATATTGTTTTTGAAGGACATGGTGTAACGGTATGGAGACCTAATCGATCTCTCCCAGTATGATCGAGAGCCATAGTTATTTCCATTAAAAATAGGATTCTCCGGGAGTTTTTGTTGTGTTTTTTCAATTTGTATGTCTACTTCTCTATCTCCTTCAACATTTCGTATCATCGAAGCTATTTGTCTCCCAAGCTTAGTATAATAAGCGTCATCGGTATCTTCTATTCTATATCGATGTTGAACATCATTAGCGTGTATATTTCTAGCTTGTTGACTGTATTCATTGAAGGCAGTATTTGTAGGCATTATATTTTCGGGACGTGTGATTACAAAATTGTGATTTACTGGCATATTTTGTATACTTTTGAAGGAATTGTCCGGAGTGTTTGGTATTATCTGATTTTTATTTTCGATATTATGTTCCACAGGTTCGTAATTGACAGGGTCACTCATATAAAAAGTATCAAAATAATGTCTGCGTGTCGGACTAGCTGGATGTACATTAGCTTCCATTTTTTTCATTTCGAATGGCGGTGGTGGATTTGTGGGCATGTGCATCTTATTATGTTTTGTTTTATTTAAATTTTCTCTGTGTATCAATTGTGCGAGATACTTGAAGTCTATACCTCGTAAACCAGGTGGTAATTCATCTTTAACGTCATCTTTCATTATTGGCGTAATACGTGAATTGGGTATGAATTCAGGAGGCATATCTAAATCAAGGAATGCAGGTTCTAGGCCTTGATATTCATTAGCAATGAACTTTTGTAATTTGTTCTTTCTCTTCATTTTTTCCTGTAACTGTTTCATCTGAAACGTCATACAATGTTGTAATTTTCAATGTAGTACTAATAATAATATGAGGGAAAATAATTATGATACCTTACACTTAGAAATACTTACTAATTTTTGCCGGGGAATATTTCGGTGTCTGAATTTAGGATGCGAACGAAGTCTGAAAAGAAAAGATGATTTAATTAGTAGCTGATTTGAGCCACGACCACGGATGGGCTGCAGCTGATTATATAATATTAAGGCCTGTTTAAATCTGTGTTATAGTCGGTACCGCAAGCGGTAGCGAATATAGCTATGTGTAAAAAATATTATTTAAACTATTATATTTTACACCTGCTTGACCTTTTGTCCTAAAGCATATTTTTTATTACAGTCAATATTTTTAATAATTAATTTGTAAGTTCTATCATTAAATAAAATATAAAAAGAAACTTAACTATACTTTAATTTGCTTACCCAGAAGGTTGAGAAGAGTCTTCGGGCGGTGATGGTTCGGGTGGAATCTCATCTGGTGGTTCAGGAGGAGTCTCGGGCGGTAGAGGATCAGGACTAGTAGTAGTGGCCACTGCATCTGGTTCTTGCCTAGGTTCTGTTGTATGTTGATCTCCGTTTGATGGCTTTTCGGAATGAGCAATCGTGGTGCTTGGCGCAGAAGAAGTTGTTTCATCGTCGTCATGAATGTGAGGTATAACTGAAACATTAAAGGTAACAAAAACAATATATTACATACATAAACATTAAAGGTTTTAATTACATTTTAACATGAAACATAGAATGGTTTAGTACAGGTGATAATTTTGCCACACGCTGAGATTTGAACCCAGAGCCTCCAGATGGCCTCCAGATACAAGCCAGACGTATGACCACTTTGGGCTAAAGACGCTATCGCTATCCCAAATCGCTTAGATGATAAAATCATATCTTCTAGGCGTATGAGACGATTTACTAAGATTTTACTTTCTGTTTTTGAATGTATTAGTGTGCTTTAAATAAAACATACCTGGATATGGATATGGAAACGGCGGTGAAGGCATCATCGGCGGCACTGGAACCATGGGATACATGGGCATGGGAGGCGGGGGGAGACCTATTGGTGGGAAAAACGGAGTTTCCATGTTGGGAAGGAATATAAACGATGGAAGCGGGGGCTTCGGCCTCTTGTTAACTACCAGTATCTTTTTATGACCATGGTCTTTAATTTTCCTGTCTCCACGTATGATGTGATCGTCGTCGCTGTCAGAAGACGTAGAATCACTGCTACTATCAGATGAAGTATCTGAGCTGGAGTCAAACAAACTGTCGTCTTCTGTAATCCGTAGCAACTTGTGCTTTAAGCCTTTCTTTTTCTTTTTTTTCCTCTTCGCATACTTGTGTGACCGCCTCGATGTTCTTTTGTTGAAATTAGGATTACTGCCACTCCTCCTAGTCTGTTCAACGTTATCATTTTCAGTATTGTTAATGACTTGATTCTCTATTGTTTTGAAGAACTGGTTGTAGAGCCAGTCCCCGAGATCGTCTGCATCGTTAGTTATTTCATCGATCTTATCATCAATAGCACGAGAACTGACTGTTGTTGTTGATTGAACTAAAGCTGCTGATACGGGAACTTGGACGCGCGTCGGTTCTTGGAAGTAATGGCGTCTGTAGTCTTCAGTTAATTTCACGCTGAGAGAATAAATTTTGTATTATTATTATTACACGCACATGATGATATAGGAGGTACAATACAATATAGGATGGATAATATAGTTTGAGAGTTTTTTCTTCATAAATTTGGAGGTTATTTAAAATTTAAGGTATTGAAATTTGGATACACTATGTAATCATATTATACTAATCATTTAAGATGCCAATCGGAGTAGGTATCTCAGTATTCCCATAAAACAAGTTTCTAAAATTCTCGCTAGAATATCGAGAACGACAGGGCAAAGCCTCTGGATTTTCACTAGAAATAGTAAATTGAACAAAATTCTTACTTTGGTTCACAAATCTTCGAGCTGGTATCAAAGTAGTATCCAGGGTGACAGTGACAGCCAACCACGCACCCGGGGATGCCGTCGATGCAGTACTCGAACCTTCCATGCGAGCCACATTCTAAACATTTCTTAAACTTTTACTATACTGGGCTTAGAGTTAACTGCATTAAGAAATTGCACACCAAGCATCCTTCGGCTTTCAGCAGGCATGCCAATTTTATTAAATTGGCGGGCTAATCGCTAAGTCTGTCTGCGAACAATTTCTTCGGCAATTTTTTTTTATTATTGTAACATAGCAAAGAGAAAAATCTATGAAATGAGACATTTTTTTATTATATAAATTCAATGCGCACAAAGTCGCAGTGGCAACTGGTATTAAAACGTAAAAATATTTACCATAGGGAGCCATGGTGGTCCATCTTCCATGGCCATTTGTAGAACCAAATATATTTAATGCTATTAACCAAATAAACATTATTGTATCTAATTTTGCACTTCAATTAGTAAACGAGCGCACATTTTAAACACATACATGTTTCAAGCTTTATGGAAATAGGTAACATTAATTGCGGAAATTAACATTTTCGTGTGAGTGAACAATAGGTTCAGTTTTGTGACGTTTTGTAGTTTCAAACAATATGCATTGAAATGATTAGATGATTCCGAAGTAGGTTAGCAGTTGTGGTTTGCTTAACTTTTTGGGATCCTTGAAAAATCACCGGTGTTTTTCCTTGCATGTATATTAGATACCTACCTTATACTCGTATCTGCTCTATTATTTATTCTCATTAGTTTTATAAATAAAAGGTAGGTACATGTACTGTTTTTTATAACTCCTGCTAATATTAGATTAATAAATTATTATTAAATATAAATAATAATTATTAAATTACTTTTTATTGTTACAAGGCCCGCGTTTAACCACAGTCTTACCTGATGGAATATGACGATGTGGCAAAAGATAATATTTACAAGGACCTAGAAGTTACCTAATATTCCTAGACTCAAGATTGGTGTTTTCGTGCGCACTCTCCGAAATGATCTTTCTAAAAGACCGATAAGCTTGCAACTTGAATTCGGTGTTTTAGGTTTTGCAAGTAGCGTTTACCAATGAAGTTGTAGTTGTGTGTGTATGGTTTTTAAGCAACGTTTTTAAGTAACTATGAAACTGTTCGCGCTGCATACACACATACTGTGTTGATAATTTACGAAAAAACTACTAAACCGATTGTGATGAAACTCGGTATCGTTGGCTGAAAAGCTGAATACAGCCTACTTTTTATTCAGATTTTATTATGGCATCGAAACGTACGCGGCTGAATCCATGGGGCTCAGCTAGTAAAGTAATAAAGAATACTTTGTACAAGTGTTTTCCACAGATTTTATTTAAATTGTGAAGGAGTATGGGATTAAAATGAAATAATAACACATTTTAGTATGAGACATTTTTTATTATAAAACCTTTAAAAAATATGAAACTATCTGCTAAGATCCTACAGCTACGTCCTCTCCGAGGTCTGGAATACCTTTCAGGCCTCTGAAAAATTAAAAGGAATATATTATGTAATTCTTCTTCGCAGTTTTTAGCACATTTCCAAACTTCACTAATCACTTTAAAGATGCAGGTTCTGAAATGGCAGTAAGATTTTATGTCTGTTACGTTATTTAAAAAAAAAATGTTTGTTTAAGAGAGTGTAAAATAGGTCCTGTTTAGTTCCACAACAATTTGCTAGGTTGAGATTTATCTCATCTTCAATTTTATTAACATATACCATCTGAGTTAGTATAATATTTACGCCTTTTAGTGTTCCGTATTTAAATTGTATGCATACTTAGTGCAGTCCTCAGGTAGCACACACTTGTGCGTCCTGTCGTCGCGTACGTAAGGGTGCACGCACACACACCCCGCTTCGCAGAACGGGTAGCAAGGCTGCATCCTATCGCGCGGGTTGTCGCACGTCACCGATGCACAGCCGGCGAAGCACGATTCGTACCTTACAGATTATTATATCAACATCATATATTAACATTCATTTCATTTTTTTTATTATGATTTTTTTATCATCATCATCATAAGCATTCAATTATAATTGTTGCTGCTAGGCATGAGTTTTTTCCCGTTCTTGCCATCCTAATTTGTTATGTTCGGATCGCATATATAAATGGTAATATACCTAGTCAGGTCATAAGTATTGTCACACAGTAAAAACTTTTCTTTTAGAATGCTGGCCACAAAAAAGTTTATTGAATTCGAATTTCGAATCGTTCATGAAAATAAAAATGTATACTTTTTAGAATTTTACTCATTTTTAAATATGGAGTGGACGCTTAAAGAAGACCGTGTTGCAGTTATTGCGTTGCATCGTTGCGGTTACGCGCCAATTCAAATTTTTGACATACTGAAAAATTTGAATATAACCAAAAGATTCGTTTATCGTACCATCAAACGATACAATGAAGACTCTAGTGTAGATGACAGGTCAAGAAGTGGTCGCCCTCGGTCTGTTAGGACTCCAGCAGTGATAAAAGCTGTGAAGGCGCGAATTCAAAGAAATCCCAAACGTAAGCAGAAACTGTTGGCCCTTCAGATGGGGTTAAGCAGAACCACGGTGAAAAGGGTGTTAAATGAAGACTTAGGGCTTCGGGCATATTGAAGAAAAACAGGACATCGTTTAAATGCTCGTCTAATGGACCTGAGACTGAAGAGATGCCGCGCTTTGTTGAAGCGGTACGCGAGAAAAAAATATCGAGAAATTCTTTTTTCGGATGAAAAAATTTTTACCGTAGAAGAGAGCTACAACAAACAAAATGATAAGGTGTACGCACACAGTAGTGAAGAAGCGAGCAACCGTATTCCGCGTGTCCAACGAGGTCATTTTCCATCCTCGCTCATGGTATGGTTGGGAGTTTCTTATTGGGGCTTAACAGAGGTACATTTTTGTGAGAAAGGTGTAAAAACGAATGCAGTTGTGTATCAAAATACAGTCCTGACGAACCTCGTGGAACCTGTTTCTCATACCATGTTCAATAACAGGCACTGGGTATTCCAACAAGATTCGGCGCCAGCTCATAGAGCGAAGAGCACACAAGACTGGCTGGCGGCGCGTGAAATTGACTTCATCCGGCACGAAGACTGGCCCTCCTCTAGTCCAGATTTGAGTCCGTTAGATTACAAGATTCGGCAACACTTGGAGGAAAAGGCGTGCTCAAAGCCTCATCCCAATTTGGAGTCACTCAAGACATCCTTGATTAAGGCAGCAGCCGATATTGACATGGACTATTCAAAATCACGGAGGTCATTTTGAATAAACTTTATTGTCATAAGAATCTATGTTTTGTTAAGTTCATTTTGGTATATAAATGGTTACATAATAAATAAACTTGTTCCAATAATTTTATATTAAACATGTGACAGAATTTATGACCTGACTAGGTATAAATGGTCTTATACGCATAAATATATCTATTATGTTTTAAAAAGACTACGCACTTCTTGTAGTATTTAGTAAAAGCGTTTCTCTAAATGTTATGAAAATATTTGGTAATACTCTAGGGGACATATCTTTAGGTCGAACTGTACAACTTATTCAAGGAAGAATTCTAAAATAAATAAAATAGGTATGCCTTTGTCCATTACCCACCTCTCATGTTGTCTGGCGCAATTCATTTCAATGGGAGGTGTCTTCTGCTCTGAAATATATTTCTCCCTGCAAACATAATAATATGCATAACAATTTGTTGCATATTTTGAACTAATACACAAGCAAGACGTTTGACGCGACATTAAGGTAATATTCTAAAGAAATAAATTATTAGGTACCTAATTTGCAATGTTACTTACGAAGAGGAATGCGCTATTTCAGACGAACTCTTCCCAATCGGCAGCCCAAAACTATCATCATCAGACTTGTGGTGTTTATATTCCGAGGAGAAATCAATATCTTTTTGTCGAGCAATGCCGTTGTAGCTTTTAGAGTCCGTGTCATCAGAGTACCTAGGACTGTCGTACTCATACCGCTTCCTATCCCAGTCTCTATGCTGGTCTGCTGACTTAGACAGTAACTTCTTCCTCCAGTTACGTCTATCATCCATCTTGGCGTGATGCTTTGATCCATCGTCATAGTCATAACCGTTCAGTCGGGTAGCCATGGCTATAACATCATCTGCAATGTGATTATTGTAATCCTGGGGATCATATTGTTCCGAATCAACATAATTGAGTAAAGCCAAACACTTACACAGCAGTATCGCGAGCACCAATAGTTTCCTCATTTTCCTCGTTTCGTCAACGCATTGTTTTAGTGAGCGAGTTTACAATTCGATAGAGTTTGTAGACTAATCAGCGAAATTAAACTTGGTTTAGCAAAAACAACTGCGACTCCACCGGATTTGTTGTTTTGCTCGTGATCCTTTATCGATGGTAAAAAAGATCTGATTTGAAACGACATTGGGCTTTACAAAAACCAATTGGTTTCAAAAAACTTTATGCAAAATCTACAATCGGTATGAATGGATTGCAATCCGCTGAAAATGGCTGTAAAACGATGTATATGTCAGACCTTTTTCCAAAGCCTATCTTTTCCCAATTGCAGGACAGATCCCAGCCTGCGTCTGTCTCCATTTATCTTTTGCTATTAGGTACAAGCAACGTTTTCAGACACCTTGTTGAAATATGAATGCAGTTTTTTGAACCTATAGAAACATAATATTATATTTTATTAAAATTGCAAAATAAGAAATGCAACTTGCTGTTTGTGTTTAACACAAACAGCAACTTAATGCTCTTAACATTATATTGACGTTTACTATCAATTTCGCATGAATTCGAGCAATACAAACTAATTTGTTTCAAACATACTCGAACTAAATATATCATTATTGAAATATTTCCACTTGAGCAATATAAGCTGTGACTTTTTTGATAAAGTCGTGTGCTATTCTCAAAGAACTGTAATTTATTTTCTGCCATAACTATATTGTTAGTCGTAGATCTTCTAACCTTTAGTAAGTACATTTCTCTCTTTGTTTCTTTGTCAAGGATAAAAATAATGTAATAAATTAAACGAGAAACAGACAGTGCTATTCTTCCTTGACGTACCTAGCTACATACTTTATAATTTAAAGGGTCAGTTATTATTTTTCTGTGAATGGGTAAATAAATGTATAATAGTTAATATAAGTTTTATTTTAATACATGTAAAAATCTATTCACTATACGAAAATCTCTTCCCATTTCCATTTTCTACCAACTTCCTGGGTTGCAGAGCTTTGATAGGTGGAGGGGCGATCACTATGTTAAAGTAATTCCCCATTCTAGAAACTTCTGGTCTCTTGTAATCTTCTTTAATAATAGAAGATGGTAGAAGTGGCTGGAGGTCAGATTCTGAGAACTCCTGGATTGGAGGCTCTTCGCGCTTGGTGTGGAGGCTGTTTGAAGAAGATCTTGAGTATTTTGACGCAGGTGGTGGTTTGTCTGATCGCTTGGTTGGAACTGGAATTCCCATTTGGGTTCTGAAAAGGGTTTATTAATATGTTAATTGTGAGGTAGGTGCTAAAAACTTTTAAATTAAAAAAAAAAATTGGTTAACCGAAAAGAGATATACAGACTACTCACAATTCTTATTTGTTATGTAGGCTTTAGAATGCAAACTAGGCACTTGAATTTTTAAATTTGAAATTGAGCCAAATATCTCTAGACATGACATGTAACAATGAAATTTAAATTTGTTGCGAAAAAACTAGTGACAAATTAATTAACACCATACGATTATAATCATCATATTATTGATGTAATTGCTGTTTATTGATATATCTTAGTTCAAGAGAAAACTTGGCTCCAAAACTAAAAGTTGTCACACAGCTTTCCTTTATTGCAAGGCATCGTAACTCGTCAACTTACGGTGAACAATCCTGTGGTAACACACACTGGTGGGTCCGGTCATCTCTCACGTAAGGTTCCTCGCAGATACAGCCTGGCTCGCAGTAAGGGTAGCAAGGACGCAGGTGGTCGCGAGGGTTGTCGCATGAGACCTCGGCGCAACCTCCGAAGCATGGCTCGTAGATCTCCTTCGGCCAGTAACATGCTGGATAGAAACAACCGATGGTGATATTATGATCTGATTTGATGTGGCCAGCTTCTTTTATATATTCTGGCGCAGTTAAACTGCAGAAGTAGTTGATCATTTATTGGCAATATCTATATATTGTTGTATGTAAAAAGTACAAAATGATTATGTAAGTGTGGCGTTTGGCACAAGTTTTTTGATTATAATTAGTACAATCATATTGAATTTAAGCGATTTGTGCAAAAATAATTGAAATTATAATTTGAAATACAAATTTGACACGATTCCATTGTTTGAACCTTAAATACATATATAAGTTTCAGCCTTCAGCAGCTGTTTCCACTGATAGACCGAATTACAGAGAATACAGCCGCACTCGTAACTAGGTAGTTAAAGAATTTTTCACGAAGTCTGGAGAGCATTATAAATCTTGTAGGAACATTATTAGATATCTCACAAGTGTAAATCTAGTTGGAGGCACTAGATACTAGAGTTTCGTTCGTTTTGCAGTCGTTTCCACAGGGCCATTACAATTCCCACGGGCGCTACTTGTGGTGGAGCTTAGGTGCTTAAAGCATTAGAGTGCTTACACTGGACACCAATACTACATCTAAAACTTCGGCATTTATTTGGTTGTCCGACTAGAGAAAGATTTGGGGAAAACAGCTGACTTAAGTCCCAGTTGCTTTTAATACCCTGTTCACAGGACAGAAGATGGACGTGCTTTTTAGAAATACGAGTGACGAGTATAGTAAGAGCAAGTAGTTTGAAAGCGTTTGAAATGACGAAGTGGCTTGTCTGATAACTTTTATTACGCTTTTCTTTAGAAAGCACTTCGGTCATGTGAATTGAGTCTATTTTTTAACGAGTCTAAGTTTCAGCACGTATTCAGTAAGCAATACCTTCAGTGATTCAGAGAAACGTCAGTTAAATGTTTTTATGATTCGCAATGAGAGTTCTAACAGAATATTAATATTATCTTACTTTGACAGGGAAATTAGCGAATATGGAATCGTGAAACTTAGGTAATTTATACACGACAATATTAATTAATTTAAATTGTTTTGACAGTTTACTCCGAGAAATTTTGAGTTAATTTTGATCGTACAGGTAACTTGGGTATTATTTACTTAATGATTTATTATAACACTAGCTGTTCTCGGTACCCTTTAGCAAGTTTTTTTTTCAATTTAATTTTAGTACCTACCTATTCTTACCACATAATTTCAGCGCAATCAATCCAGCCGTTTAGCTCGCGTTTTAGTTCTTATACAAAGTTCACTTAAAGTTTACCTTTCATGATTTTCTCTTCATCCCGGCATTTTCCATAGTTCAACAGAGTAATGGCGATCAGGAAATAAAACCGACTAATCATGGCCAAAGCGTTCGTTCACGTGTTGAATAAACTGGTTTCTCTTATAGACTATCGCGTTTTCTTATCAAGTACAAACATTTTTTTTCTTTTTAGCGTCAGTTTTTGCAGATTGTTGCTGTTAGCATCTACATATAATTATTTCAATGATATATCATGTAAGTCTGGATGTTTCGACCTATACAATACAATACAATACTCTTTATTGGGACAAAAAATAACAAAATAGACTTAAAACTAAATTAAAGTACTAATATGAATGTCCACAATTGGCGGCCTTATCGCTTAGAGCGATCTCTTCCAGGCAACCCACTTTGCACGGAAAGTAATAAATTAAAGAGTAGGGTAGGACCTATCCTTAGGATAAAGTCACATCTAAATCTAAATGATCCCGCATTTAGATTTAGATCTAAGTAGGTACCTAATTTAATTAAATATCACTTTTCGCTCTAATTTTTTTAACCCTGAAGAAGAGACATACCCTGTGTATTACAGCACAGGGTCGATAAAATTAGCTAAAGGTATGCAACCCATACTTTAATTTTGGTATTCTTTGAAGTACCGACTTTGACTTTTTGATTTATTATCGTACTAGCTGCGCCCAGCTATTTTACCCGCAGTACTTGTAGCCTATTGTTAGAAATTGTGATACATAACGATTTAAATGCTTAATAAACGATGCGGAAAAGCAAATCAACAAAATTAAAAATAAACAATATAAGGAATGATATAGTCTATGGCACTATGGTCTGTCATAAGTCATGATGACAAGAAAAATATATGCAAGTGTGTGATAAAAATACAAACAGAAAAAATAGTAAACTATGTAATTACCGAAAATATAATACAGTTCGACAAGTAAATATGTGCTTTTATTCAAGATCCTGTTGGTATGTATGCCTGATTATAACAAGTCAGAAGAGGGATGAACGCTAACATGTCCAAATGCTGTTAGTAAGAGATATGGGTATGTCATCATAATATCATGCCATTATTATACTTTTTCATTAATAATTTACGACTCACTAGGTACTTAATTGTAGATCGATCTGGAAATTTAGCTTGGCAGTGCAATGTACGACACCGATGTACACTGCTTTGCGTTTTCGACCCAACGCTATGGTAAGTTGGCAGGAACTATGATTGTGTCCATGTATTTATTTTGTTCACTTATTATTGTGTTAATATTTTGTATCAAACGATAGCTTTGCTACTCTGTGTAGTCCAGAAGTCCAGACTCCGAAAATTTTATTGGTTTCATTTTCTGTAGTGTAATAATAATTAATTACACACACACATTACAGTATACTTAATAATAATTAATTATTAAAATAAATAAAACGGACAGTTCTACCTCTATATTATGGTGGGTTCGTGTACAATGTCCTACACACATATTTTGGTACCTACATAATATTGTTGCACAATCTAAACAGAAATCTTACTGATTAAATGGAGGTTTATATTTAGTATATTATGTAGTACCTATTACCTACCTAATATCAACATGTACTTTTCTGTGAGGTACTTGATTAGACAAGTTATTTTATGTTGCTGATATTTTATGTGATATTGCGCTTCGGAGCAATGACCTTTATGTTAAATTAAACTAAATTTTAACAAACCTTTACTGTAATCAATGGTAAATAATAGTTATTTTGCTATAGCGAAGTTACTAGAATAAGCAAATTTTGCATAACCTTATTTAATTTGGTGAGAAGATAAAGGAATAAATAAAATGAATTACTGTTCATATTAAGGCATTTCTTGTCATGCTTGAGGAGGTTAGTTTTGAAGATAAGGCACTGGCCGCACTGATCTGTCAAGTTTTGCTTCTTTGTCAAGAATAGCTGATAGTATAATATATTTTTAATTTTTGTAAATTGTACAATATGTTTTCCAATGGAAGTAAGAGAATCTTACTCTAGCATTTATAATGAAATTATTACTGACCATATCCTTATCGCAGACTTTCCTAGCACAATGTTTATGATACCTTGAGAAGGTGGACATTAGCAGAACTGCGGCACCCAGCCACACGTTGGAGCTACAAGCTGAAAAGAGGAATGTTCAACGTGTGGGTTTTGAGTAACTGAAGTATTATGAAACTGTTTCTCAACTACTGTTACCTACAAAATATGGCATCGGTTCACATGTAAGTTCACTTTAGACTTTGTAACAATTCGGTTCGTAAAGATTATTTTATTAATCTTCTATGCTTAATACTGAGACGGAATGTATAGTGTACCGTAAAGTCTATTACTATAGTTATTAATCAGTCATATTCCCATTGGCAATTAATAATAAATCTTGAAGCTCAGCCCCTGAAGCAAGGAAATATGATATTAGAGAACCATTTTTAAAACTAAAACATTGAATATGTTTTAAGTAAATTATATCTGCATTAATTATATATATCTGTATACATGTAGAGATGATGTACCTATACCCAGTAGGTATTGACACAAAGTATTTTTACATTTGAATTACTATAGCTATAATATTGGATACAGAGTTTTCTAGAATCAAATTGAATTTTAATATCAGTGAACCAGAACAATATTTTGGTTCAGAAAGTAAAAGAAGAAAAAAAGTGGTTAGTGAAGTAAAATGACAGTAAAAGCACGGCTTATACTAAATGTTCCCACTGAGGTCGAAGTGACTGTGATATTATAATATTGTTCTGTCAGTCTTAGGTCCGTCTAATCATAACATTGTACCTTGAAATGTATCTTTTATTATTATTACAATTTGCATGCTGAAAAGCGGACTGTAGCAGACTATTATATTATAGAATGGAAAACTCCTTATTGTTCACACAAATACAGCAATATAAACTTGGAACTAAGGTTGCACAGAAGGAAGTGTTACGATTGGCAGTCTTATCACTGATGGCGATCTCTTCCAGACAACCATATTATAATAACTTGTTATCTTTTGTATACATACTCTCGCAATGAATAACTTTGAAATTTGAACTTTGAGTATATAATGTAGACTTATTAATAAATGTAGTGTATTCCACAATGAATGATGTTGACTCATCAAACTGATATTTTATGGACATATATTCTCACATATTATTTGGGAGGCCTACAGCTATGGTGCATAAATAAAGTAGTGAAGAGCCAATAAATAGCTTCCACATATAAAGTGATAACACCATTATATGCAAAAGGAATAAGTATACAATATTATAACAGATGACATATTATCTTTTTGGAAGGGTTTACATAATTGTTATCATAGACTTGAGTAAATGAGATATATGTGTACAATCATTTGAATGCTCTTAGGGCAGTTTGTCTATTACAGAATGATTTACGGGTTACCACCAAACTACTAATTGGGGGATTTATATTGCTCACTACATAGCTCAGATTTCATATTATTGAATGGTACAGAAGAACAAATAATAAAATAATTTTGTGATAATTTGTATTCATAGTTGGAATTCTGGATTTGCCCCAGATGTCATAAAGTAGAATTATTGTTATAACACTACATGATTTATAAACGTGAGCATGTAACCTTTTGTAAAGGAGACATTTTTTTAATTATTGCAATTGTTACTACCTACTTTCTATGTAAGGCAGATTTGAAATTTAACTAGGTAAATTATTTAGATATGATTACATTTAAAAGTAACGGTATGCAATGGTTACCTGTCGTTTGGACTATCTAGTACCATCTTTATAGGATAGTAGTATTGTTGACGCTGACAACCCTACGTGACGTCACGGCCAAATGTCATATAGGCGACAGGAGCCCGCCATTTTTTTGATTACCTTGGAAAGCTCGGACCGTGACACATTACTTTTCAATATTTTAACCAATTTTACTATAAATCTATATCTGTACCACCAAATTTCCATATTATACAAGTTGAAGCAGTCCGGGTGTTTAATTCCATCAACCTACGGCGTAATCAAATGGTGACCCCGACGTGATTCGAAGAAACAAGTACGTTGCGAGTCGGCGAGAATATTGGACTCATCCTTCAGGAACCCGCCAGCCTACAGCTGCAGCAGCTATTTCCGAGGGAAGTGCGTTCGTATTCCCATCTTTTCCAATCCTTTCCGCTTCTATTTGTTACTAATTTGTCGATAATTTCTTCGAAAATTCGATCGTCAATTATTGACCTACCTACATGTAAAAAAAAAATATTTTATAATCGTTGTTTCTAACTTTTTCTAATTAATTTCAACGATTTACAACAAACTTTTGTCATAACATCAATCTTCTTACAAAATCCATTAATTTCAAAACAGTTTCAATCGTAAAAAACATATTTTTCGCCCTAAAATTGTCGCATCATTAACTTGTTTGCAAGTTCACAACTTAAGCGCATTCGCCGACGATTTCCAGGTGATGCGAGTGATATCGACGAGCCCCAGTGCATATATCTGCACCTATATACTACGCCAGCCCTGCCGGTACATAACAAGTACTGTTGCCGGCCGCCGAAGCGAAGTCAGCCGTAAAACCAGTTTGTTATCTGCGCAGGATCTCACGTAACGTACAATTTACACTGTTTTGATCTAGTTTCAAATTAATTGTCGTGAAGTGATTAAGTGATTTGTATTTGTGCCGACAGAATGAGTGATTTAAAAGATCTTATTAAGCAAAGAGGTACTATTCGTGCTAGATTAACATTGTTTGATAAATATGTATCACCATTAATGGATTGCAAGGAAGTGAACGCGTTACAACAAAACGAATTACGTTTGAGATGCGAAAAGGTGCGTGATCTTGCTTGTAACTTTGAAGAAATACAATCACAAATCGAGTTGTTGGATGAAGATACTACTAAACAAATTGAAGAACGGGAAAGCACTGAAAATGCTTTCTTTAATTTAATGGCTAAGGCTCAATCTCTGTTAGATTTTTTCGAGAATAAAAATAAAGAAGAATCTTCATCCAACACAAGTAAGGGACGTCGTTGCAACATAAAGTTGCCCCCTTTGAAGGTGCCTCCATTTAGTGGTTCTGCAAACCAGTGGCTTTCCTTTAGAGATACTTTTATATCACTGATTCACGATAATGATAACATTGAAACTGTAAATAAGTTTCATTATTTAAAATCTTACTTGGAAGGTGCGGCAAGCTCTGTTATTAGCTCAGTGGCTGTATCTTCCAACAATTATGAAATTGCTTGGAAGCTTTTATGTGAACGTTATGACAATAAGCGCCTTTTAGTAAATGAACATATCAAGTGTTTGTTTTCAATTAAACAACTACAAAGAGAAAGTGAGCATGGTATTCGTGACCTAATTGATTCTTTATCAAAAAATTTGAGCGCTTTGAATTCTTTAGGTGAACCTACCGATCAGTGGGATACGTTGATGATTTATCTGGCCTCGGCGAAGCTAGACGATGTTACCGCGCGTAAATGGGAGGAATTTAGAAGTAACTTGGACTCCCCCACTTTAGACGAATTTTATTCGTTCCTTCGCCAGAGGGCCACTGTATTAGAAACAATTGTTGCAGGGAGATCAAATAAATTAGAAAAACGTCATAGTTTACCACATACAAAATCATTTATTTCATCATCTAACGAATCCTCCACCGATAAAAAATGTCCATTGTGTAAACAAGATCATAGATTATTTGAGTGCTCTAATTTTAAATCCTTACCGATAGGGGAACGCATAACAAAAATATCCACATTAAAATTATGCAATAATTGTTTCCGCAGTGGTCATTCACCTTTTCAGTGCAGGCTCGGTGGTTGTAGGATCTGTCACAAAAAACATAACACATTATTACACAGACAAGGCTCATTACACACAATTCAAACTGATCAATTAAAGGAAACTAATATTAAGGAAACAACCTTACCCGGTCCTGTAGTTGACTCCTCTGCCTCCGGACCCTCACCTTCTGTCTCCATGTCTGCCATCTCCGCCAATCAAGCTCTTCTTTCTACAGCGTTGGTCAAGGTGATGAACAATGACAAAATATTTACATTGAGGGCTTTACTGGACTCAGGCAGCCAAACATCTTTCATCAGCGAAAGGGCTCAAAGGGAAATTGGTTTCTGTAAAACGAAGGATAATTATCTCTCTGTATCGGGCATTGGAAATGCAGTTTTAAATGTAACAGAACATTGCAACATAAATCTACACTCTATGCACAGCTCATTCCATGCGCAGGTTAAATGCTTTGTCCTACCCAAAATAACTGAGCGTCTGCCCCATGTTACAGTGCGTGTACAAGAATTAGGCATTCCAAATAATGTCCAACTCGCCGATCCAACTTTTTATCAACCTGGCGAGATTGATCTATTGCTAGGGGCAGATATTTTCTGGGATATAATTAAAACTTCTAGGGTTAATCTAGGCCCCAGCAAGCCAATGTTACAAGACACACACTTTGGTTGGATAGTTGCAGGCTGCATGTCTAGTTATTTTTATGAGAAACAAAATTCAAACGTGCAATGTTATTTTTCACAAGATATTTGTGCCCAACTGTCAAAGTTCTGGGAACTTGAAGAAATACCTTCCACCAATCAAACCAACAAAACCGATTATTGTGAAACATTATTTAACGACACAACAGTTCGAGACAGCGACGGTAGATTTTCTGTACAAATACCATTAAAAGATTCTATCGAAGCGTTAGGCGACTCATACAATACAGCAGAAAAACGGTTATTGCAACTTGAAAGAAAATTAAATAATAAACCATCATTAAAACAACAATATACTGAATTTATTCACGAATACGAACGTCTGGGACATATGACAGAAATTACTAAACCTGAATTTGGCTGTTACCTACCACACCATGCAGTGATACGGGAAAATAGTGAAACGACGAAACTTCGAGTAGTGTTCGATGCTTCGTCGAAAACATCTACCGGGGTGTCATTTAATGACATACAACATATTGGCCCCGTCGTCCAAGATGATCTGTTTTCCATTCTACTTAGATATAGACAGCACTTATATGTTGTATCAGCTGACGTAGAAAAAATGTACCGTCAAATCCTGGAAGACTCAGCCCAGCGAAAGTTGCAACTTATTTTATGGCGGGATGAGTCATCACAACCTATAAAAATATTTCAATTAAATACTGTTACGTATGGCACAGCGTCAGCGCCATATTTAAGTACTAGATGCCTTTTGCAATTATCAAAGGAATGCGATGACAGTGATTTGTCCCAGACGATAAGAGAAGATTTCTATGTAGATGATTTTCTTTCGGGTGCTGAAACTGAATCTACTTTAGAACAAATTGTTAGTTCAGTAACTGCCACACTTAATTCAGCTTGCTTGCCGTTGAGAAAATGGCGAACTAATGCGCCAACTATCTTTGAAAACGAAGTAAATATAGATTTGCCAAAAAGTCTAGACGTATCGTCACAATCTAGTGTTTTAGGATTAAGATGGGATCCGTCTAAGGACGTGCTACAATTTCCAGCTGATATTAAATTAGATTCAGCTGTCACTAAGAGAACTATTTTGTCTAATTCAGCTAAACTTTTTGATCCACTGGGTTTACTTAGTCCATGTACTATCATACCAAAAATTATTTTGCAAAAACTTTGGTTATCTAAATTGGATTGGGATGATTCAGTGGACTCAGCTTTAGAAAATGAATGGCGCAACTTTGTTAGTAACTTCAACTGTTTATCAAAAATTGAAATTCCCAGATGCGTGATAAATAGTAATTCAGAAACAATTCAATTGCATTCATTTTCAGACGCATCCCAAGTAGCCTATGCGGCTGCTGTTTATATCCTGTCAAAGGACCAGTCAGGGCGCATTCTAGTCAGACTGCTTTGTGCAAAAACTAAGGTTGCTCCAATTAAATCAATAACAATACCTAGATTAGAACTATCAGGTGCCTTACTCTCAGCACGTTTATGTCACAAGGTTCTAAAAACATTACGGTGTAAAATCGATTCAGTATTTCATTGGACTGACTCCACAGTTGTTTTGGGTTGGTTGGCATCACGACCCTTTGATTTAAAGCCCTTCGTTGCCAATCGTGTTAGTGAGATACAAGAACTTACTGCCTCAGGTGTTTGGAGACATGTTCCGGGTAATATGAACCCTGCAGACTTAGCGTCCAGGGGTGTAAACCCTAAGTCAATCCAATCAAATAATTTATGGTGGGATGGGCCGCCATTCTTAACCCAGGACTCAAGTCAATGGCCTCATGCCGAAAACCTGAAAAACACTTCTGAATTACCTGAAACAAAAACTAAAAAATTAAAATCCACTAAAGCACCACAATCCACAACTACACTACAATCTACAACTACACAAGCAAAAACATTAGATATTTTAAACATTGACAGATTTTCTAAATTCACAACCATGCAAAGATCTTTAGCATACGTGCTAAGATTTATATACAATGTTAAACACAAGAATGACAAAATCACTGGTCCTCTAACATGCAACGAACTTAATGAGGCTCTAAATATTTTAATAAGGCAACATCAAACTCAATGTTTTTCTGATGAAATTAAATTATTAAAAAACAAACAGAACTTACCTTCTAAATGTCGTATCTTATCTTTGACTCCTTTCCTCAACAGTGACGGCATCATTTGCGTCGGAGGCCGACTCCACAATTCCAGTGAAACCTATGAAAAGAAACATCCAATATTATTAGAGACAAATCATCATTTCACTAAATTATTGTTCGCAGACCAACACAAAACACACTTACACGCAGGTCCTCAACTCTTGCTCAGCTCATTGAGAGACAAATTTTGGCCAATAAGAGGCAGAATCTTAGCTAGAAGTACAGTAAATAATTGCAGATTGTGCAGAATCATGAAAGCTCAAGTTTTAATCCCAATCATGGGAAACTTACCTGCCAGTAGGGTAACTCCAAGCCTTCCGTTCCACATCAGCGGTGTCGACTTCGCCGGGCCATTTTATATCACTGATCGTAAAGGGCGTGGTTGTAAGATATCAAAGTGTTATCTGTGTCTATTTGTGTGCCTCACTACAAAGGCCTTGCATCTTGAAGTTGCAAGTGATCTCACAACTGATGTGTTCATTTTATGTTTAAGGCGTTTCGTGTCACGTAGAGGAAAGCCATTGCAATTGTACTGTGATAACGGCACTAATTTTGTCGGCGCAAATAACGAAATCACAGCATTTCTTAAATCAAACAGTGAAGATATATCTGGTTTTGCGGCCGACGAAGGCATTGAATTCAAATTTTCACCTGCTTATTCACCCCACTTTGGGGGCTTATGCGAAGTAGGAGTTAAATGTGCAAAATTTCACATTACTAGAATTTTAGGCGATAAACATTTCACATTTGAGGAGTTATCGACATTATTCGTCCAAATAGAGGCCATCCTAAATTCGAGGCCTTTAACTCCACTTTCATCCGATCCAAACGACCTTTCTCCCTTGACTCCAGCGCACTTCCTGATCGGCAAGCCACTCACATCGCTGCCTTCAGAGAGCCTACTAGATGAGAAGCCAAGCAGACTTGACCGGTACCGCTGCCTGGAGAAGATGCGGCAACATTTTTGGGACCGATGGAGAAACGAATATTTGAGCGAACTGCAGCAAAAACTCAAATGGCGAGTTAACCAAAGAAGAGGACTTCAGGAAGGCGATTTAGTTGTCATCAAAGAAGCTAACGCGCCACCTCTAAAATGGCGCATGGCCAGGGTACATAAACTATACCCAGGCTCTGATGGCGTATCCAGAGTAGCAGATCTCTTCACTTCGAGAGGCATCATCCGACGGGCTGCCCACAACCTATGTCTGCTGCTACCAGATCCAGCGTCCCACGACACAGATCCTCGAAATCCTGACAGTTTCGAGGGGGGGGAAGATGTTGACGCTGACAACCCTACGTGACGTCACGGCCAAATGTCATATCGGCGACAGGAGCCCGCCATTTTTTTGATTACCTTGGAAAGCTCGGACCGTGACACATTACTTTTCAATATTTTAACCAATTTTACTATAAATCTATATCTGTACCACCAAATTTCCATATTATACAAGTTGAAGCAGTCCGGGTGTTTAATTCCATCAACCTACGGCGTAATCAAGTATCCAGTCATTAAGTTAAGATTACTAGTACTAGTTTAAAAGTATGTTCAGGCTACCATATTTACACATTGTTGATGAACACAATATTGTTTTCTTTAGAATTGTTTGTTGATAGAAACACTTCAAAAGTAAGTGTGAAATTACATGATCAGTAAATATCAATGGTCCATCTATGAATGTAGTGATCAATGAATATCAATGGTCCATCTATGGATTTAGTGATCAATGAATATCAATGGTCCATCTATGGATGTGTATATGAAGTCACTTAAATTATATAACATTAAAGCATGAAGAGTTTTGTGGGAAGTATTATGTAAATGAGAATTTACTTAATATTTATTCATAGGTGAATAAGAATTGTTTTAGATGAAGATATAATTAGTCTTCCACACTGTTAATAATATTATTTTGAGTGGATGGTAAGAGACCAACAAACAAATGATGAACTGAAACTGTCTTTTACTATATATGTAAATATAGGTAACATATATACACATTGGTACACATGCACAGAATGTTCTCGTTTAGATCCATTTGATAACTAGGTGATATAGTAGAAGGCATATCAAATATAAAGACTAACTGACAGTTTATATTTGGAGGACCATAATTAAATATTTATGATATTGCATTTTATAATATAATATGGTATTAAGTTTCATTTCACAAACTTAAAAGTTAACTAATAATTGTATTAGCTTGGATGAAGAAATTTCCACAGGTTCGAGGTCTTTTGGCCGCGACAGACATAACCAATGTAAACACCACAATGCATGACAAGTGATGGCAAATTTTGGTATTGTCATTTAGAACAGAATGTTGTTTTTAAGATTTGATGAATTGGGTACGTTGATATTGTTCAGACCTAAATGATGGTACATTTCCTCATGCTAATAAGATGGTGCTCTCAAAGGGAGTCATTGTTCACAAATTGTCACTATCATATATCAGTAACTTTCTGAAGGGACTTTATGTTTTGGACAGCGTCAAGATAGAAAATACTGTTGTAACCGGTATGGAAACTCAATTTATGTGGAATTACTATGAAGCATTTGTGTGACTGTACAATTGTACAATGTTTATAATATTAGCAAGTGTTAGTAAAGAGTTTGAGTTGTTATAATAATTAACAGTTATTGACATATATATTGAAAAAATGGCGACTTGTGTATTATGTATGGGTTATGGGAGTCCGTTGTGTTTTTATGTGAATTACATTAAGACTTGGTGACTGTTACGAGTTAAACTCATACCTACAATAAAATATATATGTGACCCTGGTGAGGGAGTAATATGTTGAACTCATACTTACTATAAAATATATATGTGACCCTGGTGAGAGAGTAATATGTTGAACTCATACCTACTATAAAATATATATGTGACCCTGATGAGGGAGTAATATGTTCTAAGTTGGCCAGATTTTATCTGGCAAAGTTATGTAAATGTGACCCTGGTGAGGGAAATATCTGTTGTAAATTGGCCAGAGCTGGCAATGTTTTGTAAATGAGACCCTGGTGAGGAAAATATCTGTTGTAAATTGGCCAGAGCTGGCAATGTTTTGTAAATGAGACCCTGGTGAGGGAAATATCTGTTGTAAATTGGCCAGAGCTGGCAATGTTTTGTAAATGAGGCCCTGGTAAGGGAAATATCTGTTTTAAATTGGCCAGAGCTGGCAATGTTTTGTAAATGAGACCCTAGTGAGGGAAATATATGTTTTTGGCCAGAGTTGGCGAAGATTGATGGCTAGAGCTGCCAAAGTCCCGGTTGGCCAAAGTTGGCGAAGATTGTTGGATAGAGCTAGCAAAGTAATCAGTGGCCAGAGCTGGTAATATGCGATGATGATATCATATGGTTCAGATCAATATGAAGATTTTGTTGATGAGACACCGACACACCGTAACAGACATTTGACTTCACTAATCGTACTATGATATCAAGAATGCAACAGCAAAGCATAAGAATCGTTATTTAAGAGAGACAAATCTTAGTGCTAAGCAATGACCTATCGAGTTTTCCGGAAAATGATTCAGTCTTCAAGAAGTTCTAAATACTGGAAACGCAGATGAATGAGGTATTGTTAGCTTAATTTATATGGCCATATAATATCTACTTGAATGTAATAGAATATCTATGGCCTTTATGAAGAATAATGGTTGCCATGGATACTGTTGCTCATAATGTCATCTATGTTTTAATTATTGAAATATTATGTAAATGCAAGGAAATGTATAAAATGAAGATATACAAAGAATTCTGAAGATATCAAACAAGCTTTCAGATGTACTATACTAGGAATAAAGAATATCCTTTATAGATCAAAAACGTTGACCAGAAGGAAATTCTGCTATACCCAGCAAATAGATCAATAAAACCAAGATGAATGCCAATGGGTATTGTACACATTATATCATAGACCGATGATAAAGGATATTTATAAACAAGACAAGGACATTGATTACATTGAGGTCTATGCTCCAGTGGTCTACCACTCGCCTATAAGATACCTGATTGGATGCCAAGAAGGAACTAGAAACAGATACACCAAATGGATGGAGTCACAGCATTCTTACTCAGCAAAGTTACTGAAGAAACTTACATTTATAACCTGGTTATGAGGATGAACATTATGATTGTAAACTAAATATGTCAATGTATAATAGACACGAGCCAGCGAACAAACTATTGGCACAGACAATTAAATATTGCTTTAGAATTTGAGATGCCTTGCTCAAGAATAAATACATATGTTTATATTGTAAATGGAAAAGATGTGATTGTTATAGCAGTATAATATATCGATGATATAGAATAGATCTTTATAACATTGAGGAAATGTCATAAATTATAAAAAGAGATACAAAAATAAAAAAGGAAAGGTACCTGAAGGATTTAGGAACAACCAAACATTACATTGGTTCCAGAATATCACAAGAATACAAAATTTAATTTCAATTGAATAAGCAATATATACAAAGATATTACAACAGTCAGCCCACTAATGAACATTGGGTGGCATGAGGTATCAGAAGGCAACAATGCTTATGAAACTCGTCTATAATGTATCTAATTATAATGGAAATGTTACCAGTTGTTGTGATGCAGACTAAGCAAATGATACTGAAGATAGAAGATACATATTTTCACTCCCATTATGCCATAAGCTAGAATTATGGAAAACAAAACATAGCCTTATCTAAAGTGAAGCATATTATGGAAAAAGTTATGCCATTTGATAAGTCAATGTGATAATATAGATGGAGATGACTGGAAGCTCCTTCGTCGGCATATCAGCAGATGACTGTCTTTAAATAAATAGTCATGATAAAAGTAATCAAATTATAATATCTCTTTAATAAAATGCCAATTTCACTAAGAAAGTAACTTCGCATGATAAACGACGTAGTGCCATTCAAACGAAAAATTAATTATGACAATAAGATGTAAACATTTTAAACTTAATAAAACAAACAGCAATATCCATGAGTTTCTTGCTCGTTCTTCTCATGGAGGTGCTTTGCGAACGAGCGATAGTCATTTACTAACATAATTCTCAAAAAAAAAAACGTGTTAAGTTTAAAATTAATTAACTTGAGTTTTTCTTTTATTAAAATGATTTACAACAACACAACGCGAATATGAAGCTTAACTAAAAAGTTTTTATTTAATCTAAATCAAATTATTGCTCTGTACCATTAGTTGTCGATATTTACAAAAAAAAAATGTACTTGCTCAAATGTATTTACTATCCCGAATACGATGTAAAAATAAACAATATAAGGAATGATATAGTCTATGGCACTATGGTCTGTCATAAGTCATGATGACAAGAAAAATATATGCATATCGGCAGCTTAGATTATAGCTACTTAGTTTAGACGCCACATAGTTAAATTCGGTGGACCAGAAACGGAAGTGGCACTGTTTCTTGTGTAACGCAGGCCAACATCGCATTTTCGTGATCGGTTGACAAGTAAAGGGGAGTGACGGGAAGTGACGTTAGCCAATGAGAGTCGAGTAGTTGCACGGTCGTCCGCTAGAGGCGCTGTTGTGAGCGAGCGGTAGGGCGGACGGGCGTGAGGTATTATATTGAGCTGTGTAGACGACGGAGACTCACTTTACGTTTGGCTGGCGGCTGGGACGGTCACTTTACTTCGGGACGGCACCTCGGACGGACGTTATGTCCGAAGGGTGACTGTGACGGTCACTATACGGTTTGGGTATCGAATTAGTTATCGAAGCGTTCGTAGCTTTGCGGAACACTCGGTCCCCGTTAATATTGTGTAATACTGAGTAGTGTAATATCATCCTTAATCACATTGTAATGTAACTGTTTGCAAGTGTAATAAAACTAATCATATTGTGGTGTGAGTCTTATTCTTCTCGCCCGTTATATCCACGCTGTAAACCATGCCTGAGGGGCTCCAGAATGAGCGACAATAGAGTGACAGTGACACATATAGGTTACTACGCTACGCGCCCGGTATCCTGTCCCGACATCAGAAGTGGGATAAAGAACGGTGAAAGAATTTAACGTGTTTTTTTCAATGTTTCAGTTTGCCTGCCTTGTTCGCCGCACCTGGATTTTCCTGTGTCGAGTGCTGAGTGCGTGAACTGCGCGCTGTGTTTGCGCAGATGTCTACGCGATATGCGCGCTGTGTCCGCGCGTTATGTTGGCGCGATCTGTGTGCTACGAACAGCATTTTACCCGCTGTCTGCGCGTGTGTTCTAATTCGTGGTTGCACTGATTACAGTGACATGCAGTGGAGCTCTTTTGGCGGCGCTCGTGCGTGCGTGTGTGCATACGTGCGTGTATGCGTGCGTGCTGAGTCTGCTGCGCTGTGACCTGCGACGCTGCTGGTCGAGCAACAAGTCGACCTTGGTGTGACTGTGAGCTATGAGTCGATCTGAGAGATCGAGCCGTATCAGCGATGAATATTATTTGGTGAGTCGATTCCATGATTTTTTTGTTCATGCCTACTGCAGACTACGTAGCCGTAGCTTGTTTTGTTTACTGATGAGGTAGCATTTTAGTGTGCGATGAGCGGTAGTGGAGAATTTGATGCCTGAGCTAAGTTTTAATGTCGCTCAATGCTAATTACCTACCCTCACTTTTTTTGTAAATAGTTGAACATGGCTCGCAGTGTAGTCAGCTTAGAACAAAGCTTAGAAGTGTTATCTGATAATTAATTAGGCCCTCGCGTTGTGTTAATGGAAGTAAAATAAGAAATTCTGAGATTTTAGTCTTAGACTGATTACAATAAATGAGGATTAGGTTTGAGTTAGGTTAGGTGCACTATTCAAAATTGCAATTTTAGTGCCACCGGTTTGTGTACCGGTATAATACGATATTCAGAGATCTTAGGCTTACATTACAATTGAGGTTAGGATTGAGTCAGGTTAAGCAAACGCAATTCTGTGCTGTGGTTATCTTTATTACAGATGAGTGACGTGCAGCAGCGTGTGTGGTCATGTGGCACGCTGTCCTGAGCATCGGCGCGTGTGTGCGGTCACTTGGCGTGCTGGCCTGAGCATCGGTGCGTGTGCGGTCACATGGCGCGCTATCCTGAGCATCAGCGCGTGTGGTCGTGCGACGCGCGGTCGTTTTGAGTGTGCAGAGGAGAGAGAAAAAAAAAGGGGGAGGCGAAAAAAAAAAGGGGGGGAGGAGAGAGAAAGGATTTGTATCGCCTTTTATGTTTAGTTGCCAGTCACCACGAGAGATAGAGGTCCAAACCAAACCAACAAAACCAAAACAAAAAAAAAAAAAAAAAAAAAAAAAAAAAATTGTTCTTCAGTAGACTTTTTGGTTGATAGCGAATCATTTTGCTGTAGTTCATGTGGTTTTTATTGCTGTTGTGTCACTCTGACACTCTTGACCCATTGGATTGTGTGACTTTTCTCAGTGAAAAAGTAAGAAATTAAACTGAAGTCGAATTGCCCAAAATGATGTGGTCAGTTTAGGGTGGACATGGCTGTTCAGTGTGTGTTGTGGGGATTCAGAGGTCTGCGAGACTCTGTTTTCTAGGCTATTGATGAGTGGAGTTTTGAGCAGTTGCGTGTCCCATCCGAAAAGTGATCACATCATCAGTCATTTTTAAGTAGTAACCTAACTGATTGTTTTGCGAGTGTTCCTTGAGAAATGTGTCACAACCGAACTTGATGGCATACTAAGTCGATGGGGTGTATTTTCTAATGAGAGATTCAATTATCTGTATCTTTTGAAAGAATTATGTCAGGATATTATGTCAGGATGAACGAGCGGTGGAATGTGGAATCGATTAACAATGGTGTCTTTTTGTTATAGATGTGCAGTGAGATCGCGCTGCGAGAGGTCGCCCTGCGAGAGTTCGCTCTGCAAGAAGATCGCCCGAGGACGTGCGAGCGTCAGGAAGGCCGTATCGGCAGCTTAGATTATAGCTACTTAGTTTAGACGCCACATAGTTAAATTCGGTGGACCAGAAACGGAAGTGGCACTGTTTCTTGTGTAACGCAGGCCAACATCGCATTTTCGTGATCGGTTGACAAGTAAAGGGGAGTGACGGGAAGTGACGTTAGCCAATGAGAGTCGAGTAGTTGCACGGTCGTCCGCTAGAGGCGCTGTTGTGAGCGAGCGGTAGGGCGGACGGGCGTGAGGTATTATATTGAGCTGTGTAGACGACGGAGACTCACTTTACGTTTGGCTGGCGGCTGGGACGGTCACTTTACTTCGGGACGGCACCTCGGACGGACGTTATGTCCGAAGGGTGACTGTGACGGTCACTATACGGTTTGGGTATCGAATTAGTTATCGAAGCGTTCGTAGCTTTGCGGAACACTCGGTCCCCGTTAATATTGTGTAATACTGAGTAGTGTAATATCATCCTTAATCACATTGTAATGTAACTGTTTGCAAGTGTAATAAAACTAATCATATTGTGGTGTGAGTCTTATTCTTCTCGCCCGTTATATCCACGCTGTAAACCATGCCTGAGGGGCTCCAGAATGAGCGACAATAGAGTGACAGTGACACATATAGGTTACTACGCTACGCGCCCGGTATCCTGTCCCGACATGCAAGTGTGTGATAAAAATACAAACAGAAAAAATAGTAAACTATGTAATTACCGAAAATATAATACAGTTCAACAAGTAAATATGTGCTTTTATTCAAGATCCTGTTGGTATGTATGCCTGATTATAACACTATGTGTTATTCCAGGGTCTAAGATATCTGTATACAAAATTTCAGCTCAATCGTTTCACCCGTTTAGGCGTGAAAGAGTAACAAACACCAAGACATCCATTCTTACAAACTTTCACGTTTATAATATTAGTATAATTATTGTGTGCGCAACCGTATTCTTCTATGAAAAGAAATTCCCCACCATTATCCGCTGTTTAAGCATTGAATTCTTAATTTGTCTCCTGTATAACTACATATATGTATTTCGTATTATGTCGTAGATATGTTTTCTCTAGATCCTAACACACGTGGGTACAAAAGGGTCGTCGAAGGCTCTCCCAGTAAAAGGGGTTGTACGTTGAACGGTTGTACCTGGGCCCTGGTGTTAGTAAACATGCGCGTTAAGCCTTCCTTGATTGAGTTATAGCTTGGTGTGCAACGATACTATATACCTGGATGTAACGTAGAAATAATATTGACGGTAAAAATACTGAGTTGACGTACAAATTTTACGACGTTAAATAAATATAGTAAAATGAGTTACGTTATTAGTAAGCAATACTTTTATATCTTTTTTATACGTAACAATCTTAATTTACCATCGTATAATTCGTACGACAACTCGGTACATTTAACGCAAAAGTGTGAATTTAGGTGCGTGTGTCTTTATTATCTTCTCAAGCTTAAACGGCTGAACCGATTGAGCTGAAATTGTAAAATAGGTAACTAAGAACCTAAAATAACACATAGACCTCTTTTCAGCGTTAAAGTTGACACCCCTGTAATTTAAAAGATGTACAACTTAACACTTCTTCAATTTGTTATGTTTTAAGATACTTACACGTTACACGACATCCATTGCCATGTGATCGTTGTCCATTGTCATCGTTGGTGTGTAATTGCTCGGTATCAGGGCACGTCCCCGATATTGTGAATACGTAAACGCTGTGCTGTGATTTAAAAGGTAACATTACACTTCTTCAAATTCGGACTTTTCTAGTAGGTATACACGACATCCATTGCCATATGAATCGACGTTGGTGTGTAATTGCTCGGTATCAGGTCACGTCCCCGATATTGTGAATACGTTACGGACACGAGCCGGGGATTCCCCGGGTTGTTTGATAAACGATCCCGCTTCCCACCGTCGCTCGCTGTCGAACCAAGATATGGGCTACCGTAACTTTGCGCAGATTTTAACCATGAAATGTTGGAGTGCATTATTTATCTACTATGTAGATAGGGGTACTTAACATTGAAGCAAAACACTGACAGGTAATAATATTAAAAATATAGGACAAGCGAATAAAAAAATGGATAAACTGCAAGCGTGGGCGTGGCTCGACACTCGAAACCCACATTTTAATTCATAACTTGAACCCACTGGACCGATTTCGATTACATTTAAATAGGACCGCCTGAGAATTATCTATGCATATGAAAACCCTTTAATACAATAACATAATTTTACAGTAGAGCGATCAGAATTTTAGTAGCGTGATGGTTTTGTTTCCTTTAATTACTCGTAAAAAAAAGCAATACGGACATAGTGAGAAGACTTAAAAGAACAAAACCTTTCGAGTTAGTGAACAAAGTAATGGGGCAGTATCAAATATTATTTTATAGATTACGATCACAAAGTGGCACAAGAAAATAAACTAATTAAGGCGGTAAGGCGGTGCGATTACACACACGTCGTGTGCGAAGCCCTTAATTAACATTACCACAAATGCCGACACGTGTTCTTAGTTCATGTTCATACGAAAATAATATCTCGGATGGTATTAATTATTCTCTTGGAGCACACGATTATTATATTATCATTAGGAACTCGACGCTACTGGGTTTATTTGGTTATCTTTGTTAATAAATTACTTTGTGTTGAGTGTGTGACTGATAACAACGCAGAATTTTGAGTTTGGAGCTATAAGATGCTTAATAGCTATAATAACTTAGATATAAAAAAACGACACACAAGGATTATTTGAAAATATTTGACAGCAACATCTTTTAACAGAGAACATTTCAGATAGCTTGAGTTAAGTTTTTTATGAAAAAAAGTACAGTTAATATTATCTTTAATTCTAAGCCGTAAGTGTTGATTTTCTTATTTATATTATTCTTATAGATTTGGCATTGATTTAGCAGTTTAATAAGATTTTTTGCAAATTACATAATCGTTTACATTACCTTACTATTAAACATTCATTTAAAAACTACTACAAATAAAAAACATCGTTGAGGTCGTTACCTGCAGGAAGGGAACCTAAAAAGCTGGCTACATTACCTCTGAAAATCTCTGAAATCATATTTTTTTAATTTAAAAAAAAAAATGTGAAGTCATTGGGCGTAGCACTAGTTGTATAATATGGACGTTTGGTAGTTTTCCTGTGGACGTAACAAGTGTATCGTATCGCTACATTCGCGCCTGCACGTAAAGGGAGCGTGAGGGAAAATAAACATACGTTTTTATGACGTGAGGACACTTCGATACTTTGATACAGATGGCGATTGGTATTACAGGTAGGTTCACTATACCTTTATAAAGTATAGGTATGTAATATATACTACTTCCTACTCTCATCATTTATAAATGGGAAAATATGGATGTGTGTTTGTTACCTCTTCACGCCTATACGGCTGAACCGATTTAGCTGAAATTTGGTATAGCTTAGACTCTAGAGTTTTGTACTCTAGAGTAGAACGTACTTTTTCGCGAGCTAAACCGCTGGACTATTATAGGTATATTATATATTCAAAAGTTTTTATTTGACTTTATGAGTGTGTGTGCTCTCGTACGTAAAAACACACTGCTTGCGCTGAAACTCGAATACAGAACACACACACACCCTCGTTTTTATCCCTATTTTCCCACGGGATTGTGGCTTAGGCGGGAGAAACCGCGAGGCGCAGCTATTAATATTATGATACCTGCCTATATTAAATTTTAATTGAGACAGAACATAGGATTTAAGTTGTGATCAATCATTAATTTTATTTACTGAATTGCTTTGACCACTTGCATTGTATGTTGTTAAATAATGATACGATTCTGCAGATGCAAGTCTAAACTTTTGTTATCGATGCGGAACACAGTTGAAATTAAGGGCTTGTTCACGTTTGAACGCGCGGGCGCGGGCCCTGACGCGACAGACTTTGCTTACACCGCACGTGCGTTTGTACGTGAACACTTTCATAGCACGTCGTATGTTTGATATTTCGCGCCCGCGCCCGCGCCCGCGCGTTCAATGTGAACAATCAATATCACTTTATTTTATCTTATAATTAAACACAATAATTTCAGTATTTAGAACTTGTGAGACATTCAGTAGTGAGAACTAGGGGATATGACTATTTCTGTAAATATCCAAGCTAAAGATTACTCGTAATTAAATTTGTTCTCTTATTCAAAATTTCACATTACAGTAATAGTAGGAAGTAGGATCAACGATGAGTAGGTAATTCATCCTCTAAAGTCCCGAAAGAGTCGTAAAGCCGAACTAGAAGTGCGTGCTTCGTCCAACAACATGAAAAGTCGTAAATTATAAAATCAGTCGTAGTGTCTACTCCATGAAGTGCGGAAATTGAGCCGCTCCCCATAAACGCTGCGGAAGGCGTTGTATCCGTCCAAGAAATATAGCTCTCTCGATAAAATATGATTGCGTGCGATCTTTTTTATTGCTCGCCCGATGTTGGGATCGGATCGGGGTCCGGGCCGCCGATACATTGTGCTTGTACGTTGTACATAAACAATAGAAATAAATACTTAGATATAGCTACTCGTGGTACTTACTCTTGACCGTGTTGTGTAGCTAATCTTGACGAATTCTTGGCGTATTTTTTCTAATATTTTCCTTATCTCAGTATCTTTTTAAGTTTTTTTGACACTGTTTGTTTAGTGTTATGAAATCTTTTGAAAATCAATTTTATTTCGCAGTGCGCATATTTTAGTGTCAATAAATTGTGTGATGTACCTATTGTGGTTAAATTTCCGTAAAGTTTTTTAGGTAGTGTGCTCAAACAATAATTGTAGTGACAGTCATTTAGAGCACATACGCGAGTATCACATTGTATTTCTCACAGGAAAAACATAATGTTCTACAAGGTCAAAAAACTTAACTTGTTATAGACTTTCATCGACATTATAATATCCCCTGAGCCAATCCCACCGCAGCCTATTTGCACTTAAATAAGTTCCTTCATCAGGCGAACCATCGAGTGTTACGGAGATTAATATTTCCTCTACCACATGTGGAAGTTGTAGGGCACTTAGTTAATCATCCAATAAGGATGTGTTGATTTCTCCCGTTATGAACGTATTCCCGGCACGCGCAATACAAATTACAACTAAAGTGATCCGCTGGCCCCTTAAATAGACGTCTTTCGATTGCCCAGCCCTTTCCTATCAAAATAAGAATGCAAAAAATTGGATAAGTGACTTTATTTGTATGTGTTATAAGGTTGATTTTTATTTGAAAGTAGAGACATAACAAGGAATGATCACCAAGAGTCCGCAGCGGCCGGTCTCTAGGGCCTACAGTTCCAATATATTTGGAAGGCCCGGCGCTGGCAAGTCTTCAAGATTACCGTCAGCAAATAGGACAGTGCGACGTGCCCTGAAAAGGAGATGTCCAATAATGCGAGCTATTGCAGCCTTTCATTTCCTCATCTCGCGGGGGTCATTTGTGATGGCTGTTTGCAGAGGTCATCTGTTACTGTGTTACTAGACAATTTGGTGCACACCTTTGTTTACAGGGGGCAGGTAGAAATTGGTGCAAGGAGAAAACCTTAAATTTTTGTGCTTACCTTTTTGTTTCTTAATAGATTTAGGGAGATATATATAAAATATATTTAGTTGCTTATTACGATGTATTTGAGATCATGATAATATTTTAGATTTTGGACAACCTGTGAGACACCGTTTTGTTTTATTGTATTTAAATTATAATGGATGTGTTGACTGTCGACCAAGGAAGTGACAAGTTTCCCAAAAGTACACATGAAATTGTGTTAAGCTTTCTTTTTAACCCCCGACGCAAAAACGACGGGGTGTTATAAGTTTGACGTGTCTGTCTGTCTGTCTGTCTGTGTGTGTGTGTCTGTCTGTGGCATCGTAGCTCCCAAACGGATGAACAGATTTTGATTTTGTTTTTTTTACAATAAATGCCATACATAATCATATGTGACTGCTGCGTATAATTTGTATCAATCAGCATAGGCGGATCCAGGATTTGGTTCTGGGGGGGGGGCCCAAGGTGCAGACAGGCAAAAATATTATAATTTTTAGTACGAAAAGTGTGTGTTTAGCTCGCTCTGAGCAGGTAGAAAGTTTAAACATCCTTAACAATAAGTGCGCGAGCAGCTTGCTGCGTGCGCTGAGAAAAAAATTATAATATTTACCATGAAATATGTGGAAAATTCGCAACTCTACAATGCTTCTGGGGGGGGCCTTGGCCCCCTGGCCCCCCCCCCCCTAAATCCGCCTATGTCAATCAGTATTAAAAAGAAATGCAGTCTAAAATACAACTGTACTACTGTAGATAAATCTCTTTATGGAACGGAATAACACTGGACGATTATACCGTTTCTCTAATAAACTTTCAAACTTTATAGTCTATCTAATATCTCTGAAGATTCCTATTAAGAACAATATACTGGAACAGCGAGTATCCAAACGTACTATAGCCCAAAGATGAAACAGCACGATCCTCAGTTAATAACGTCGTAAACATAAACAAAGCTCGAACACGTAGACTAGCTCTACCTCTGGAGTCTAGGTAATATAATGCAGGCTCCTTCAAGGCTATCGTGGCAATACTTGTTCTAGATGTGCTGAAATTAAAGAGTCGTACGAGGTAGCGGCCAAACACAGGAGAAATAGGAGCAAAGAAAAGGCTATGCCAAGCGGAGGGCGATATGAGGCTACTGATGAAATTATGATGCTCTTACATGTTAAACGAGTAGTCTTTAAGATCTTCTATAGGTCAACAAACTATCCGGACTAACCGGTCTGGAGCGGCTTGAGTCTTGGTGATCATGCTGATCCACTGGAGTAGACATGCTTGATATCCTTCCCAGTCGACTGTATCTGATAGGTGTTGATTCACTCGCTCGGTGCAAATGTGTACTTACTGTAGCATCTGTGCCTTCTCAATCCAGCCGGTGAGACCCGCTTGTGGGAGGCCGACTGAACCGATTCACTGTCACAGCAAGAAACACAACTTCCACTTCACAAGACGCGACGAAAGACCAAAAAAAGATGTAGGAGGAATGGCGATTGTTGGAAGAGAAGAAAGAAACTTGTTGGTGTAATTTGTTTGATTTAATACTTGGTAAATTACTTGGTAAATTGTAATAACTAAATAGATGAATGTTTATGGTTATTGTTAAGTGCAGCTCGTATGGTGGCCGAGCTAACACGGTGAGTGCGGCTCTGTTGGTAGCCGTGTAAGCACTGGTATAATAAGATGAGTGCGGCTCTGTTGGTAGCCGTTTGTGCACTAATATAATAAGATGAGTGCGGCCTTGTTGGTAGCCGTATAAGCACTAATAATTATGAGATGAGTGCGGCTCTGTTGGTAGCCGTGTGAGCACTGGTGAATGTAAATGTTGTGAGGCATAAAATGCTGACCCGCGGGAAACGATGTGCGAGTATTGCTCGTACAAGCTCCCGGGGGCGAAAGAGGAGTATGATGTTAGCGAATAAGTGAGTTGGTTAAGTGTTGACTGACCCGCGGGAACGATGTGCGGTGCTTACCCGTACAACCTTTGACCATATCTTTTTCATATTAACTCGAAATTTTTACACACATATTTTATAGCCATACATATCACATTATCATATAGAAGAGAATATAGAACCGATATATTTTTTTATGGAATAAAAAATAATGCCTTCCATTACAATTCCAGTGTTGTTTAAATATTCAACATTGTTTACAAAAAAAAACTTAGCAAAAAAGTGCTCAATTATCTGGCACAACGGAAATAATACTCCATATTTTAATAATTAATAAGTAAATTAGCAGAAGCTTCTTTCCATGACTCTTTACTTCTTGCACAGTCTTTAACCTCTACGTGCCTCCGCCGCCGGTGCAGCCCTAACTTATTCCCAGGTGCTAATGTGAGGCGCTCACGGTAATGGCTTTACACTCGCGTATACTTGTTAACTTATTTCAAACTATAATTACACTAACGGGGAACTCCATTCCGATATATATTGAGAAGTTTTAGAACGTTATTGCCAAATTCACGGCTTAAAAGGTACCTGAATTATTATTCTGTAAAGTTTATTTAAGATTTTCTAAGCTTACATTTTCTTTCGCAGACCTTTTAGATATACCGTATAACTAAGCAATTTAAACAAAATTCTGATGCTATGCCAGCACAGGTAAAACAAATCTGTGAGGGGGTTATTCCTTTCAACAGAATGAGCTCTTACATAATATACTCGTATAGGCATCTCTGTGCTTCTAGTTGTAGAGGTAATACAACATTAGTTTAAATCAAATAATTTACACATATTTTTCGATCACAATAGGCCAATCACGGCCGCAGTGATATCACAGCCGCAAAACATGACCATTGTCCATTGAATACAATAAGATGTTATCTTATTTATAATATTAATTATTTACCATCCTTGTTATCTGCCAGTAAAACAATTATTCAATAATGCCGGCTTAGCTTTACCTATATAAACGATATTATAATAGGGCTGTCACTTGCAGCATTTATTGTTGAATTAGTTTTAAAACGATTCCAACGTAAACAATCAAACGATTCAAAGTAAGCGCTGAAACACCTCACAATAAACACACATTGTAAAGAAAGATAATTAGAGCAGCCATTGACAAAGTTACGAGCATTAAGGAAGAGAGTAAAAGCAATATCTGTTTGAATGGCGCAGCGTAATTGAAATCCGCGGTTTGGCCCAATAACAATGGGTCCTTGGAAACGCTCGCCGCCTATAAATTACGGTATTATATTAATCGCGGCAACGTTTACGATTAACGAGGATATTCAGCGATACAACCCTTTAAAGTTGCCCTAGGAATCCGGCTCAGATTAATGACGTAGCCTCAAACGTAACGCGCTGTAACGCCTGTAATTCTACCACTGAGTTATAGACGTGGCTCATCGTGTACTTGGAAATTAATGTTAACACTGGATTATATAATGAAACACTACTAATATGTGTATGTACTATGATTATAATATATATTGTGCCTTTTCAGCGACAAGATTATTTAAAGAATACAACCATATTAGACGACTAATAAAAGCGGACAAGAAAATAGGAGCCGGAATTTTAAATTTAATTTCCAGTGACGCCGCCGCGGGGAGAACAATCAATTTGCGGGACGATTATGCGACGGAAATTAACGCAAGATAACACGCCGTTAGCCACCCACCTGGGGAAGGATTACAGGCGCCAGATAAGTGAATGTATCACTCCAATTACCGAGCAGGAAAGAACAGGTATTTGCCAGAAAATTCTGGGTAATTGTCAGATTTGTGTGCCCTATCTAAACTGCTGCGTCGAACCTCGAGGGAGCGTCACGCGACTTTATCAGCACCGCCTCCTGAAACCTTTTGTTCGGCCGGTTTGTTATGGCGCGATACACTCTTGACATATTTTAATCTTTCGTCTTTGTTCGGCCGAGTGTCGCCGAGAATTAGCTTTTCTCGCTGAAGTTGTCGGAGTTATGGAACATAATATTTGGCGTACACAAAACAAGATGCGGGATTAAGTCGGCGTTAATTAAACAAGTTTTCCTTTATTCACCGTATTTATGCTTTCATTATCCAAATAAGTGAGTAGTAGAGTGGTACTCGCCTACGCAGGAAACTTTGAAACTTTACGAACAGTTACTTGCGTCACCCAACATTAAGCCACAGTCGATAACGTGACATGTTCCAGTGATACAACTTGCCCTCTCGCTCGCTAGGAATAGCACAAGCTCCGCTACATCTTCACTCCTTGTAATTTTTCTCAAGGAAGTAGTCGCTTCGATGATTGTAAACATTTTGCTGGCGTCTTCTTGAGCCATACCGCTTCTTTTGAAGAACTCCGTTTTTATAGGTCCTGGGTTAACTGCATTTACTCTGACACCACTGGGTCCCAACTCCAAAGCTAAGCATTTTGTAAACATGTCTATACCCGCTTTAGATATGCAGTAAGGCGTCATAACATTTAGAGGTTTGGTTGATAGAATACTCGACACGTTGACAATATTGCCTTTTGTTTTGATCAGATGCGGTATAACTTGATTGGTTACGAGGTATGTGCCTCGTAAATTGGTAGAGATGACTCGATCGAACGCGGACGTCTTGGATTCAGTTCCGACGAACGAAGAGACTCCGGCATTATTTACGAGTATATCGATGCGACTGTAGTGCGTCACCGTTTCTTTTACGATTCTCTCGACGTCTTCGGCGGAGCTTATGTCTGCAGTGATTATGAGGGGCTTTTTACGGTTGATCTCTTCGCAATGGCGCGCGATTTTCTTGAGGTTATCTGTGTTTCGTCCGACAAGGGATAGAAGAGCGGACGATTTAGCGAACTGGAGTGCACATGCTGCGCCTATTCCTGAGCTGGCTCCGGTGATGAGGACCACTTTGTCGTGGTACATGTTGGTTGGCGGTCGGATATCGACTGGCATACACTGAGTGACACTTATGTTGAAATAGTCTATCGTATACGATACCCCTATAGGGCACGCTTCCGCGTGTGACCACAGCGCAGGCGACAAACGCCCCGCTGGGATCCAATATCATACCCGTGTACTACTTCCGAGATATACTGTTTACTGCTAAGCAGTTACCTACACTTTTCTATGCGTTATTGTAATTGATGGATTAGATACGATTAATTCAACAGCAAGTGTGGTGATAATAATGACCCGAATAAAGAGCATCACATTACGTTATGTTAAGAAGGTACAGATATTTAAATTAGTATGTCCATATTTTTTCTGAGAAGCATTGTTTCTCCTGTTATTTCAACCAAATACTTATGATTACATAATAGGTTTAGCCTTTAAGTTGTGAAGACCCCTATCTAATTCACTTGCGCTCATAATTCAGTCTTCGGATTCATATTACCTATGTCACTCAGGATTGTTTGAAATAAAAGATAAAATGGTTTTTCATCTATTTATTTGAGTCATTCGATGTACGAAAGACAACACATAGAATTGGAAGCAAAGTATTTACATTACTATGTACATTGATTTATAATAATTAGGTAATTACTTATAATAAAAGCTCCCTAAATTGTCTTTGGCACTTGCATTACGTTTAAGTTGTTATAAATACATTAAAAATAACATTATTTGGTATAAAATATAGCTACAGATTTTTTTATTAAGCCAATTAAAGTACAGTGTTTATGAATAGTGAATAGTGAAGTATCCTTGGATTATAATTTATGGTATTTCTATAATTTTTTAAATATTTCTTGCAGTCAGAAAATCTATTAATAAAACAAATACACAGTTTCTTTATAAGTTCTAAGTAAGATAGGTGTACAATTTAACAGAAAGCGTGATCGTCAAGTAGGTAGGTACCAGGTACCTATTATATTAGAGGTATATAAAACAAAATACTGTGCATATTTTTTACTTCGTATATTTTATTAAATATACAAAGTAGAATATTTTTTTTGCAACAATAAAAAAAAATACAATTACTCTTTTGAATTTAATTGCTATTGTTATTACAATATTATTGTTATTACAATAGCAATTAAATTCAAAAGGGTCAATGGTTTTATTTTTTATTGTTGCAAAAAAAATACACGAACTACGGTAGAATATTATTAGCCAAAATGATAAGTTCTGTCTTAAGTAGAGATTAACTTATTATCAAGGGTGGATATTAAGCCAATCAGTATTGCAAAGTTGGTTTGTGATCTTTGAAGGTGGACGCCAGCTTAAACGGAAGGGGTCGTGCCAACAATACTTAAATAGAAACAGGGATAACATAAGGCAGTATGGACATTATAGAGGTTATAGAAAAGATCTGCAGGCCTATTGGCTATCGACCACATGTAAAACACTAGAATTCATAACATGCATACATTACTTGCTTAATCCTCCTCATTAATATGAGTAACATAACAAACGCAGTAATGTACATTGAAGTGGACATCAATCTTAGTGGGTGTGAATTAGTCAATAGCCCTGCGATGCGATTAAAGGATCTCCTGGATTATTGAAGACTATGCTATTCAGTGGGACGTTATGGGATCATGATGAAAATGGCAGATATTAAAATATTTAGGTAGGTACAGTAATTTCATGTTGTGCTAGATTGCCAAGAAATCTAACCTAATAAACTTATGAACATAATATTATTTTATGTAAAGAAAAGTGGGGGGAGTTCAGTAGAGCACGATAACCCTTTTTAAATTTTCATCAAAATTTTAACATATTTTTTATTCTTTTCGATACGTCGAAATTAACTGTTTTAATATGAGACTAGTAAGCCAAATAAAATGTTCAGTGTATGTATAGATGTAGAAACAACTTAGAATTTAAAGACGATCGAACTCCACCACAGTTAAATATGTGTGTTTATATATTATTCTATTTAATTCATGAGTTATCCAAATGCAAAATGCTGATGCAAGCTGCAGTAGACAGTTAATACTCGTAGAAATCGCTAACAATATTACAATATTAATAACTGTAGAGGAACTAAGTCACGAATGTATGGCGTCCTTACTGTTTCCAATAATAGAGTAGTAGTCCCAAAGGGATTTGTAGCGCGATTTGCATGTTTATGTAGGAACAGCCACTCTTTAACATTCTGTTCCGGCATTAGTATGTATGCGGCGAAACGTTGCTTCTACTGGGAATCAAATTAATCGAATACTGCCTGAATATTTTGATTACTTCATTTTGCTAAGAGATTATGAATTCAACACAAAATTACCAAGATATAGCTATTTTATTTATTTCTAGCCATGGTCGTCCCACTGCAGGGCAAAGGCCTCCCTACCTTCCTTCCACTTTTTGCGGTTTTGGGCTATTTCTGACCAATTTTTGCAAAAAGAGTCTAACTCATCCCGCCATCTCCGCCTGGGCCTACCGCGGCGTCGTCTAACTATGCTGGGTGTCCACTCAGTGGTGCGTTTAGCCCACAGCTCGTCCGACATGCGGCAGATATGCCCTGCCCAGGTCCATTTTAAGATATAGCTAGCTAATTATAATTTTACGAGTATTTATTAGAACGGAAAATTTGTCGATAATGCTATAGTAACATTGTATACACAAGGGGTTTTTGAAGCGATTCGCTGTTTGACATATTTTATATAAGAAGTTTCGAAACAGGAGCCGTACTAAACCGTAAAATGTGAGAAGACTATAAAAGAAATGATGAAGGAAATAAGTATGGATTTTAAGCTGAGTCCACTGCTTCAAAGTCGTTCATTTAAGCGGCTAATAGTCGCTGAACCTCTGTCTCGCTCGCACGATATAAGAAATTGTCAAATAACAATTGATATAATTTACTTTTTGGAAAAATTGAAAATTTTGCTCATACTTTTATACAGTTTTTAAAGTATAACCAGTTTGATACTTTATAAAATGGTTGAGGCATGTTTAAAGATAGATAATTTTATCAATTGATATTTGACTATCAGTTATATCGTGCGAGCGAGAAGAGGCTCAGCGACTATTAACCCCTTAATTGTCACAGCAATTGCACGCGTTATAGTTGCTAAAAGGTTTAGAAGATGAATGTGAAAGTTACTGGTGAAAATTTAGCACATCTAGAACAGCCAGAGCTTACTGAAAATTTATGCTATGTACGTTGTTTTTTAAGTTGAAAGCAATGTTGTATGTATTCATACTATTGTAATTTGTAATAGATTACAAAGGTTTCAGAAAATATGCATGGCCCTGACTTAAGAGCGCTTATACAATTTGACACTCTCTCGTTTGCACAATTTGATACACTTTGCAATATAAAATTCATAGAATTAACTTTTTGAAAATTCATCAAGAGGAACCCTGCGCTAGATTTTGCACACATTTAAAAAAATTGATAGATTTTTAAAATGATACGGGAAGCAACATTAAAAAAGATTTACCGGGGGTAGGCTTACTTTGCAGGAGGTCGACTAGGTGGGTACCCCAACAGTGCCAGTTATTCTTTCGCCTGAGCAGTGATGTGCAAACATTACTGTGCTTCGGTAGAAGGGCACTGTAGCTAGTAAAATTACTGGGCTGAAGAGTCTTAACATCTTATGCCTCTCAAGTAAGAAGCCTTGGCGCAGTGCACCCAGAATTTAACCTATGTAAAATCTTGGGTAGCACTGTAGTAATTATGGGCGGCGTAATCTCTTACAATCAGGAGAGCGTCTTGCTCGTCTTTATACTTCGTTGTATAAAAAAAAAAGGTTTGTCATTATTTATTGTTAATTCTAAGATATCTCGTATAATTTATATTGCAAAATGTATCATATTGTACGACCGAGAGAGCGTCAAATTGTATAAGCACTCATAAAGAAATCACTACTAATGTCAAAGATCTAAGATAACCTTCACTATACAATTCTATTATAAGACTAGGTAAAGCGAGAACGTTCGAATTACAAATTACAATACAAATTCAATAAATACAGCCAAATAGGAGCCATAAGTTGTAAAATACACACAAGTTTGTACAAAATGATGTGTGTAAACACTGGAGGGAGTGCGATACTGGACGTTTGATTTGCCACCATTTATACACTTACTCCTTATATCTTATAGTTAATTATGTTTAAGGGGGTTGCAAATATACCACTTTGAAGTAACTTATCGTTTATATTGAATTGTCATTCTCTAAAATTGAGACAAAAAGGATAGTGTAGGGCGTAGGTATTTCACTGGATTTAGGTAATGCATATTTTAGTCCATATTCGCATAAAATTATAGCGCACATCGAACAAGAGCATAATTCTTAGACTAGATCTTAGATTTTAGATCCAGATTCAATCACAAATTCACCCGCGTAGTTCGAGATGCAATACAATAATATCACGCCTGACACATAAATTAGGAATACATATTTTAATAAATATTAAAAAAAACAAAATCATCATCTTCTTAAAGGTAATCCTCATCCCTTAATTAAGAAAACAATCTCGGGTTGTTACTTGTTACTTATTTGTAAAGAGAATAAATTTGAGAAAATGCTTTCAAAATGATATCGTTTTGGTATTATATTTTTATTTACTGTAAGCTCTATAATCTCCTTATTAGTGGTCAATTTGCAACGACCCTCATAACACATAAAACATTAATACCTACGTAGTTACTAGTTACGTAATATTAGAGTTGGCGAAAACACATTTTCGGTAACGTGAGTGGGTGGTAATTGGCCAAAGTTACTTCAAAACAAATTAGGTTACGTTCCACACTTATCTATATAATCTCTTTGCTAAGTCGACATCTTACACGTTGAATATTTAAATAATGTGGATTGATCTAGTACAGAAGAGAAAACCATTCCGTGTACTTTTGAGAACAGCTAAATCCTACTTATGTTATAAATGAGAAAATTTGTATATGGAAAGATGTATAGATGTTTGTTACTCATTTACGCCTATACCGTTGGATTGATGGGACTCAAGTTTGGCATGTAAGTAGCTTAAACTATTTGTCAACACATAAATAAGCTATCTACATGCTTATTTCATAGCTTAAGAATCAAAAGTAAATTTTCGATATTAAAAAATCTTAAGAGAATCTAGACCGACTTAGAAAATTCAAATTCGGTCTGTTCATTGACCTCTATTTTCTTTAATTAAATCTGAGGTTGTGTATGTGGATGTGTGGTATAAATGTCGTCAAAAGTATACATAATGGTTTAACAGACTGTTAAGTATCACATCTCGCTGCAAGTGACACAATAAACTGAACTATAAATGCAGTGCGGGCAAGTGTGCCAAAAAAGTAATTGCTGTTATACATATGTATATGCATGTAACTACTATACGTTTGCTATTCTATTTTATTATACCCGTTTGAGTACGAAGCTGTAAGAGCATACCTAATTAAAATATAAGTACTGTTTTATTTATGCTAAACAACAAACTCTACTCTCAACTAAGCTAAACTAAAACGTCGCTTTTCATAAAATTCGATGTAATAATATTATACTTATTATGATCAGAATGTTTTTGTAGCATGTAACAAAGTAAAATAATACACAAGTTCGGTATTCGGGACTACAAACGCACAATCGATCGATAGTAACATACATATATGTTAGGTACCTAGTACCTATAACACGCGGATGTGGTTCCACACATTATTATTTTGTCCATCGAACCGTGAAGATGTTTCGCCGCAATATTGCTTACAGCCATTTTAAAATGAATTCCCGGCCACATACCATTTTTTTTATTACAAATAGATTTTTTCCGCCAACAATTTATTATAAATACAAGCTCCAATAAATAGAGCTGACAATAAATCTAGTAGCTTAGGTACTTGTGACTCATTTCCTTATATCCGATTCTTATTAAACTAGAGACTAGAGAAAATAGATTGGCGCAGCGACCAAGATTGATCTCTGATAAAGTAAAATGCCATTGCTAAACTGGTATTTGTTGAAGTTAATGAGGGCTATTGGTTACCAATATAATAACCTGGCTTTAGTTGTCAAATGGGCTTTTAGAGTGACAGGTTTGGTATTGGGTCCTAAATGACTTCTCGCAAGTTATTATCATAATACGAGTAGGTATGTCAATCATGATCGAAAGACAGTGTCCTTTAAATTATTCAAGTATAAGTCACGAAGAACTTGGTGTGGAAAAAAAGAGATAAGTGATAGCCAATAACCCTGCCAATTTAAACTAGGGATTTTACACTTTAATGGAAAAGTGGAAAGCTTTTCTAAGAACTCTAAAATGACTAGAAATCTAGACTCTACGTTGAGAAAGACATCCATATGTTCCTATAGCAATCTAAGGTTAATTTAATTATAATTAAATACAAAAATAATATATCTACTACACTACACACTACTTATGAACTAAAGAAGCGACTGTACAACAAAATAATCGTACTCGTATTTACACACTAAATTGTAAAAGGGAGCAAATTTTTAATTAGTATATTGCAAAAATAATCTTACGAGTATATCAAACCATTATAGAAAATCTAAACATCATCACAATCAATAATATCGCTTTGCAATATAAAATCTTAATAATATGACTAGCCGACTTATATGAGATCATTCGTTAGTTTAATGCTGAGTTTTATGAGATTTTTAGCAGACGTATGCCTTGTGAACTCTAACCATAGAATTTTTCCGCCGAGCAAGCGGTTATCTACTTTATATTACCAGCAAGCAAATGAGACGGACAACGCTTGCTCTTTTAAGTGATACGGCGCGCCAGTTCTTTCAATGACATCTAGCATTTCAGCACGGCTTATAGCTAACCTTTTTCTACTGGAGTAAAATTACAATTTCACAACATTTAGTACTTTTAAGGGTTCACTCACGTTACGTTCGTAGTGGCAAATTCTTCTTTTAGACGAAGTGCTTTTGATACGAGAATTTGACATTGCGACGCAGAGTATGACGCTGGCTTGGTCAGCCTTTTCAACTAATTTTTAGGGATTACATGTATTTTCTTTTGTTTCAAAGTTACAATGTCTCAAGATCGCGACCGTCGACCTCGTGATCACATCGACACAATTCAGCGAAGTGCGGCACTTGGAAAGTGTTAGTAGACCAACCGCCTTGCTCCTGCGTGTTCATTAGGATGTATCCCAAGTTGGAGTAGTTAGGATGTCTTGTGATGATGCGCGTCGTGATCACATCGACGCAACACAGCGAAGTGAGTCACTTGAAAGGTGTTGGTGGACCGACAGCCTCTCTCCAGCGTGTCCATTGCCCAGCATGTTAATATATCCCATGTTGGTATAGTTAGGATGTCTTGAGATGATGCGCGTCGTGATCACATCGACGCAACACAGCGAAGTGAGTCACTTGAAAGGTGTTGGTGGACCGACAGCCTCTCTCCAGCGTGCCCATTGCCCAGCATGTTAATATATCCCATGTTGGTATAGTTAGGATGTCTTGAGATGATGCGCGTCGTGATCACATCGACGCAACACAGCGAAGTGAGTCACTTGAAAGGTGTTGGTGGACCGACAGCCTCGCTCCAGCGTGCCCGTCATCGTGTACCCCATGTTGAAGTCCGCTTGCGTCACGTTCGATGTTAGGTACAACTGGGGAAAATGATAGAGCATTAGAGAGAGAAAACAATGATCTGCATAAAGATCTATAAATTAGGGGTAAATGTAAGTAGACCAATAAGAGAAATTGGACAATCGGTCGACAATAGTGGTTTATCAAATTAGCAGTAGGTAATATTTAATTCGTACATAGTCTAACAGAAGACTGCTTTAGATCATTATTACCTCATTAGCAAACATAGATGTTGTCTTCATTGTCGACTGATTGTCGAACTGCTTAGGTTAGGAACCCTTCTTCGTAAACTATGCAGAAAAGTAAAATGCTATAAAATTTGAAAATAAATAAAATCATAATATCAAATGACTCTTACTTTGAAGTCAGCATCAGTACCGAGATGCTTGAACGTGCCCACAATGTAGACAGCGTTAGCGCCGCTGATGACCATTCTAGCGTTCGTGCTGTGCCTGTAACAAACATAGAACATACTCAATCATCATTATATCACTTCACTTAACAATATTGTATATGACTAAAATAAAAATATTTTCTTAGAGTTAATTAATTATGCTGTCTATAATATCATACATTTTACATCATATTTATTATTTATTGCTGAAATCATGACCAAATACCAAAAAAGTATAAACGGTGTTCTTAATACTAACAATTTACAATTAAAATTCAAAAGTTTGTTATGACTAATTAAATTGTTATTCCCTTTTGGTTTCAATAAGGAGTGTTCTTATCTAAATTTAGTATATTGTGTATCTAGTTAGACATATACATTTTCTATAGTTCTAAACCACTTTAAAAATAATATATTGTTATATTTGTAGTGTACATTGTACCTTGTTTGGGCGAGCTCGTAGTAGAGCCCTAGAGACGGCGTGATTTATGTGCTGTGTTGGCACATACCTACTATATTATAATCCATGTTTTTATCTGGTTTCTAGTTCGAATAAAATTGCCCTGTGAATTGGGTGTGTTTATTGTTCAAACTGGGGAATTTGCTATTTTATTGCTGAAGTGCAGTTTACTGTGCTGTTTGGAAACAATTTTAAAATTATATAATTATATTATGTAAAGGTCGTATTAACGACAAAGTAAATACATTTGTTTTTTTAAATAAAATTGTAATGACACGTGATTTTGTAAACTCTGTTTTATCATTTTTTTATTAACTTAGTTTGGAGTTGTCTGTTAACATTCCATATGTCAGGAAACCCTTATTTTGTAATAAAGCCTACCACCAATTCAATTAAGATTTAAACACCGCAATAGTCCATCAAGGATAAAGAATGACACGGTGAAAAACGCAGTTTTCGCGTGTCCGATGCGTTTAAAGCGAACCAAAGTTTGGGAACTCTGGTCACGTATACCAGTTAGTAGGGCGCGAATCCGACACGTCCTTTGGAGCCCTTACGGCGGGTAATGGCGGCCTGTAATGGCCTGCACATCTCCACACCATGACGACTTCAGCGAACAAATTAAAAATCTTCACGTTCCTCCCCACCGGTTTCTTTCCCCATTTGAAAACGTGCAATCATCGACTAAGTACGAAAGCTCAGCGCTTCGAACTGCCAGAAAAGCTGGCGAAATTAAATAGACGTCGGCGGAAACAGGAGGTGGCTGATACCTTTTTGGAAACTTTTAAGTGCATGCTGTTGGCGCCCGCTCAAAACAAACTTCTTTTAACCCGATTCGGAGTTGTCGGCGGTTTTCGTTTTGATTGACCACAGAACGACTAAAAATTTGCTCTGTGAAAATACCGTACTGAAAAGTTTTTTAAATTGAATGATCCGACAAACTGGGTGGTACAAACATCAAAGATGCTAATAATGATATCTAAATATATAAAAGGAAAGAGTGACTGATTGTCTGACTGACTGATCTATCAACGCACATCCCAGACCACTGAACGGATTCGGTTGAGATTTGGAATACAGATAGGTTTTATGACGTAGACCTCCGTTAAGAAAGGATTTTGTCACGCGGGCAAAGCCGCGAGCATAAGCTAGTAATTGTACTACAAAATAACTAGTGTACAATGTACAAGTAGCATTGGATATTATGTATGTAAAAGCCAGTCCCAGCGTTAAGCGGGACTTAGCAACCTTCGACATTGACTCTACACAATGGGAGGAGCTTGCTGAGGATCGCTTATCCTGGAGAACGCTAACTTTTGATGGCGTCAAAACGCACGATAATACGTGGTTTGAAGCCTTGGCCCAGAAACGGGCTCGTAGGCATGAACCACCACTACCATCTCACCCGGATCCTGCAACTCCCTACATGTGTGACCTTTGCGGTCGTTGCTGCAAGTCTCGAATAGGCTTGTTCAGCCATCAAAAAAAGTGCCGCACATTAACCTGACGTTACTTACACCATCTATATAAAAGATGTTTCAAGGCCAATGATAAAAGCTAGGTCTATTGGAAAATTAGATATCAACGGGAAATGGAGGTTAGAGTCTTCATAAAAGAAATTAAAAAAAGGGTCAATGAAAAAATTTTATTCAGAAAAAATAAACACGCATGAGTACCTATATAATATGAAAAGGGGTGTTAACTTTTCTTTTATTTCTTTCATTTTCAAAATTTTGGTGTTCTGACTTACGAGGTTTTACGGCGATTATAAGATACAAGGTGCTCAGTGCCATCGTGTCATAGTGTTACCATCACAAAACATGCGTCGTTCAGTGTAAAAAGTGGGGTTGCCATAATAGTTAAGAAGAGCCCTCGTTAGCTCTCGCGTACGGGGACGTTTTTCGCGGAGAATTAGTTTTTATTTTTAACAGTCTCCTTACGAAGTTAACTAGAGAAAATTGCCACATAACTTTTAAATGTGTGGGATAGAGTTCTATGCATAAGTTTTTTAAAGAATTGACTAAACTTTAATAGGAACTGTGAAGATGCTAGTCTATTATAATCATAGGTATACTTACTTGGAAATACGTTACTTTTCTTGGAAATTTATTTCGAAATTGCTTTTAAACCAATTTTAATTTTTTTTTTCTATCTCTTTATCTATTAGGTACTTATTTCTATTAATACCGATATGATGTACCCATAGCAAGCCCACACTAGTGCATACACACTCACACATACATCTCGCATCACCGATCACCACACCACTACCACTAGATCATGACATGATAATTACTATGGTGGTAAGGTGGTGATGGTGATATTATTATCAATATGTCCCCACATATTGATAATAATATCACCATCATGTCATGGCGGTAGTGACTGTAACAGTCGTCCAAATGTTCTTATACAGCCAGCCCAGTCCAGTTCTCTCACAATATCCATAAAAACCTAATAATTAAAGCACACGTGATGCCGCAATATCACTGTGGCTAATAATAAATAGTATATCATTGCTGTAAGCCTTCAGCGGCTGTATTTATTTAAGGCACGTTCCGGCCACTTCTCACGTTGGCACTGAGATCGCGCGATAGTGGCGCCCCCGGCACTTCCCGCCGTTTGTCAAACGCGATCACCTGGGCCGCGCAACACGGCACCTGCTTAAGCACTGAGCTAAGAGAATTGCTTATTATATAGAACTGTTATACAACACCTGAAATAGCGCGGTCTTAAAAATACGTATAAATTATGTCTATACAGATCAGTATACTTGACAAAGAAATATAAATATTATAAAATTTTAATTTCATGCGTCTAGCAGTTTAAGCCGTAGAAAGTAGAACAGAATAGAGCACAATTGGTTGCTTTTTAAGCGTGAACAAGCACACACATCTACTAAAAATCTTTAAAGCCACCCATACCCATATTTCATATAAAAACAACATATATAATATTATAATGTAATGCTTCAATAAGAACTTTACCGGTTTTACATTATTTTCTTTAGAACTAACTCAACTTTTTATAGTCTTACTGAGCGTTAAAAAATCTACGAATACTCATAAATTAGGAAAATATGGTATAATATTTTTACATAATTTGGGCAGCTAAATCCGTTCTATCCATTCCCTTTCTCCGAGTGAGCCGTTGTTTAATTGCTAGAAGCCGGCTAATGGCTAATGTGCAACAACATGATAAGTTGCTTCCTTTCCTCGCGGCGTCGCGTTTTATTACATTTTTTTATTTAATTTTACTCCTCACCGTACTGTACAATTTCCCTAACGACTTCTATTTGCAGTTTATTTTAATGATAACAGAAATAAATGACGAGATAATCATTGAAACAAAATTTTCAATATTTGAAAGTAATTTGCGATGTCGGGGTGATTTTAATCCTCTCGCGAGCGCTAGCGAAATATTTGTCGTTGCGTTTTTTTTTTAAATTCTGCTTATAACATTTTTTTTCATAAAATACGTTTTATGATATTTTATCTGTAACGTATTATGCATAAAAGAATACATTATATTATTTCAATACTAATGGTATTTAATTTGTAGCACCATACAAAATAATAAAAACCAAAACTAGCCACGTAAAAGTAAGAAGGTACTGCTCACGAAAGGGTTAAAGGAAAATTGAAAAAGAAACTTGAAAAGATTGCTTCGTTTCGTTTCAGGATACACGCGATCTTTTCAGTTTCCGCGTTATCAACTTTATAAAAATATAATATTTGTTGCCGTTTGATTGACATACGATTTAAAGATGAATTGAATATTGTGGAATTCAATTTTCAATTCGATTCAATGAAATTTCTCTTCAATTTTCCCTGAAAATAATTCAATACAAATTTTTAAAAATCCGTGTCGCCAAGCGGTCATTGCCGTTCAGGCATGATATTGTGAAGCCAGGGAGAGATTTATACCGCCTTCCAGGTTCAGTCTGCTACCGTCTACGGACGGGCCGCATGTCGCTTAGCATCACGTAAGATCGTGGTTAAAGGCTTACCTGTAATGGATAAAAGAAACAACACTGGGCTGGTAAACTTTATAAAAGTTAAAAAAATACCAACAATATACCTCTAGGTTTTACTTTAGGAATATGAACCAAGAAAATATACTTTGAGAAGGAAGCTTTACCGTCTAGTTCCAGCAACTTCCACGACTTTGCACCGAGATCGTCGCCACCAGCACGGCTGTAGGGTCCAGTAGGAAGACGACGCGCTGCGAGCCCACCCTTCCTCCGGGAACATCAGAACCTGGCGACAAAGAACACACGCTCTTTAACATTCTCTCACTTACTTCAGATATGAAGTCGCTCCCTCATTCTAGACTAAAGATCGTGGTGATCACTGGCTGAGGATGCTGGTGCAGTGAGACGTTTTATCCTTTAACATTACTCTTTCTCTTTTTAAACTACAAAATTATACAGCTCTCTTGCAGTTACATCAGCTCAAATGTTAAAAGACTATTTAAAAGTTCTCCGAGAAAACTGGAGCGCCCGATGTGCATTGATGTTATCTTTACACTCCAACGGAATCTTCCAAGAATTATTCAACAAAAACACTTATCTCCAATCTAACAAGACGGAACGAACTTCCACGAACGTCGAGTGCGAATTAACTAAATTAGAAAACTTTACAAGCCTTTCGACGTCGCTTGAAAAATAGCTTTTTGACTAAAACTAATATTGCGGACCAGAAACAAAACTGTGCGGAGTCGGAGTTGTAACGAAGTTGTTTCGGGCGGTGGAGTTTACAACCGCGGGCGCCGCGTGCCCAGGCAGGGCCGCACTCCAACGTGCCCGGGGCCGCTCCGTGCCCCGTGCCCTAGCCTCCTCAATACACCAGAACACTTCCGCCCGCGACGACAACAGTAACCGAAACGCAACCTTATTGCCAAGTCCCTCCCGCTCGATTGGCTCCTGGTATTCTGTCCTCATTTTCTTCGCCGCGTCTTCGGCTATATTTTTTTTGTCGCAAAGTGTTTTCCTGCTTTCGACAATATTGCGCCAGTTTCAAAGGGGCGAAGGCTGAAATCGCTTTCACATTGAGTGAACACACTAATGATTGAGTTCCGCGCGGGACGTCTGGCCGCCGTCACCGACGCCGGGAGTCGGGACTCGGGCTCCTCTCGACCCTTTGATGAATGTAACCTACCCTGTAATGGATTTAAAAGCGTTTCATTGTCTCGTCGCTTAAAATTCTAAATATTAATTCATAACTTTGAGCTTTTATTTATAGATTGGCGATCGATTATAATTGTGGATTCCTTAATGAATTGTTTTGTTTCATAGTCCGATTTTTAAAAAAGTGCTTTAAAGAGCCCTTCTTCTCTAAAAGACTAAAGGAGTTAGGTACTCATGAAACAAAATAAATATCTAGACACGCGGCAGCGAGTCAAGCCAAGTTCAAGCAAAGGAACTGGCGACCGCGCCGTGTGTTATATTACACGAACCGTCCAAAGCGCGTTTTGATGACTTTTTACACCCTCGTTATACAAAAACTAATACACATAGACAAGTCAAATTTGGCACATATACTTAAATATACGAACTATATCTCTGTTCCAAATTCCAATAACACAGCTCAAACGGTTATTTAGATGTAAACATCCAGTAATCGGTGAAGTTAATACATACTGAGGGATAGATCAAAAGTAATATCCCAGTTCCAGATGACCTAGAAAGCTGAAATTTGGCATCCCGATAGGTAATGTCGTAGTAACAAAGGGAAAAATCAGAAACTAGTATTTTTTTATCATTTTAAATTATTATTAATTTTTAAAAAATGTATGATATTAAAGTTTGGGACGCCTAGGAACGCATAAAGCAATACATGATGCATGTTGCTATAATTTTTGTATAGGCGGCTATTTTCTGCTAGATACTACGAAGTGCGCGCGAGTCCACTATTCCTACTAATATAATTATAAATATAAATACAAACTTTATACCTACTGTACGTATGGATATATGTTTTTTACTTTTTCACGCCTAAGGGTGGGCCGATTGACTTTAAATTTGGTATAATAAAAAATATAGCTTAGACCCCTGGAATAACATAATATACACTACTGTACCAAACTGTATAGCGGGTAAAACAGCTAGGCACAGCTAGTCACTAATAAAAATAGGTTCCTGGTACCTACGTAACAATTGTATATCCTATGTAAATACCTATCAATATATCGACTCACCAGCACAAGGCGGCTCAGTAACATAGAGGTAATAATATTAACATTGTTTACAATAAAAACAATGTATGTATATCGCCTTAGGTGCTAGTTGGTGTAAACATTTTAGATACCTACGTACCTGTAACGTATAGTCATAATATTATAGGTATGTGGCGGTAACTGCCGTGCCCCCGCCAAGTCGTCGTTATTACAAGTCTTGTCGGCTTAGGTTTCTTTTGATCGAAATTCTAATCCAGTTCCAGATGATCTAAAAAGTTAAATTTCCATCCAGGTAGGCGGTAGGTATAAGATAGCTGGGTGAATATAGATAAATTTATCAGTAACTAGTATTGTTTAAAAATCAATTGATTAGGTACAATATTCAAATCAATAGTGCACATAAATGCTATATATAAATAAGTACTAAATTAATTATAGGTACCTATAGGTATATCGAAGCACGGCGAGGCTCACGGGCCACGGTGCGCGGTGCGACGGCCGTGCCATGGAGCAGTGGGGTGGGGGGAGGTGCAATAAAATAATCATTTGGTATTAATCTTATTATGACTGGGTGTCTTAAACCTATTACATAATAAAAAGTACTGTACAAAAAGCAATGATATCCCATCAAAAACAAATGTGAAAAGAGAGCCAAGTTCAATATTACGATGTATGTACTCATAGTTACCTATGATTTAGTAGTTGACTTCAACGACAAAAGAAGTGAGATCTAAATGGGTGCCAAGTTCAATGGTCAGTCCTGAAAAATATTTACAACATAAAATATTTTATTACAACTTAAAAGATTATTTCTTCTTATCACTTAGAATTAATATTATTTTGAAGCCCAAAGTTTGACTTGGCTAGTTCTCATGGGTACCATACGACGAAGTATCATTAAGATAAGACAATAGATACTTTATTGTACACCACATAATGTTACAGAAAATACATAAGTACATAATCAAAATTAAAAATTACAATGTACAAGTGGCGGTCTTATCGTTAAAGAGCGATTTCTTCCAGACAACCAATGGATGGAGGGGCCTAATTTACACGATAAAAGACGGTGGCGCACTAATTAGCATTAAGTGCGTTTAATAGTGATCAAGCTAAAGTTAAGAGAGTACCTACCTAGTATATTATGAGAACTGGCCAAGTCAGTCTTTAGGCTTCAAAATAATATTAATTCTAAGTGATAAGAAGAAATAATCTTTTAAGTTGTAATAAAATATTTTATGTTGTAAATATTTTTCAGGACTGACCATTGAACTTGGCACCCATTTAGATCTCACTTCTTTTGTCGTTGAAGTCAACTACTAAATCATAGGTAACTATGAGTACATACATCGTAATATTGAACTTGGCTCTCTTTTCACATTTATGTTTTTGATGGGATTATAATTTTAATAACTAAGAGAAGTAGATCGACCTCCTATACGAAACAAACGACCATCGGTCTAGAATTTTATGATTTTTTTTTCGCACATGTTATTACTTAACTTATTAATTTTATGATAAGATAAAGTAAGTCCCCAAAATATTAACCAGGGATGGTTCATAGTAGTACCATTGTAACGACTGTTACTAACTATGAAAATATGATATTTTACCCACGTACATGTTGGTAGAGTACGTAGCAAGTAAGTTAGTATTACTTTAAAGTGAATAATGTTCGTGTAGGGTGTTTGTTATTCGCCGGTCGGTAATGCTTGAGTAAATACCTAGTGTAATTCCGGAGGTTCAAACTCTCACATTTATTATTCAAGTGAAGTTCATCATCAAGTTCAAACATTTCACAGAAGTTATACGTTCAAGTCTGCGCGTTTTACTTGTGTGAATCTAATTATACATATTTGAGACACAAACATTTTTAAAAACATGTATAGATCATTAGATATATAATCATTTTATATAATATACTAGCTTATGCTCGTGGGTTTGCCCGCATGGCAAAATCGTTTCTTAGCAGATTTCCATACCTTAAAACCTGCCTGTTTGCCAAATGTCAACTCAACCCGTCCAGCGGTTTGGGATGTGCGTTGATATCAGTCAGTTAGCCACTCTTTCCTTTTATATATTTAGAAGATATTTTTTCTAATATCTTCTTAAGGGCCGGGGAGAAGAAGCGTCATTCAGCCCAAAAAATAAGCATGCCAGGTTCAATTATTGTGCTTTTAAAACTTAAAACATCCGGGAAACGCATAAAAACGCATAAAAAATATAATAAAGTAGATAATAATAAAATTAGATCCAATATATTTTTAAAAGTGATTTAATAAATATTATGTGTTACAAATATCATGATAATAATAAAACTTATTTAAGTATATGATAATAATTAAGATATGTATAATAATTTCCTACTCTGAAGTATAAATTATTAACATATTCAATTTGCTCACGAATAAGGTCGGTACTCGCGTTCAGTTTAGCACTTTGACATGAGAACCTTGTAATGTAGTCGCAAGTTATATGACCTCTGAACAACGTCACAGAAATGTTACATTTCATTACTTATACACCAGTTTATTCTGGTATTATACTAAAAAGTTATTTGCAAACTTTATTTTATTATTAGGCCCAAATTATAGCAGCTCATTGTAGTTTTATCTGTTGAAAATTTAGTTTTAGTGTGGGCGTGAAGTAAATATTTTCATACATGTAAATTTTAGTATTTATAAGTATGAATATAAAATGTTTGTCGTATAAAGTTAAATACGCACGATATATTTATACACGCGTATTTAGTAAAAAACTAAAACTTAAACTTTAATAATTAAACTTATACGTTATTTAACTTATACGTTTAAACTTATAATAATTTTGGATCGTTCATTTATTCATATTTTTAAAAGATTTTTTAACAATTTTCTTTACATAGGATCACAGGCACCTACAAATCAGAAACCAACACAAAATAGCTCTCATCGATTTAGGTGTAAACTCTCCTGCGTTTCACTAAGTAACTTGCCAAATTTTTACATGGAAATTAAAATTGGTCTCCAGTACTTAACTTTAACAAAATGTGTAGATACGACGTGCAAATTAAAAGTGATCCCAATTATTATTGGGATCACTTTTAATTTACATTTTTAAAAAGTAATATTAGTAAATATTATAAACGTGTAAGTTTGTAAGAATGGATGGATGTAGGTATGTTTGTTTCTCTTTCACGCCTAAAGGGGTGGACCGACTGAGCTGAAATTTGGTATAGAGATAGCTTAGACCCTGGAATACATAGGCTGTAGTACAGCGGGTAAAACTGCTGGGTGCAGCTAGTATATTATAATAATATGACTATCAGAATAAAAATGTTTAAAGCGTTGTTGAAACCGCACCAATCGCACACATTATGTTGAGCGGACACTGAATGGTGTAATCAAATGGAATTCATTCATTGGCGTTTTTATGATTTGCGGTCTGTAAATAAACAACATAAATTATTGTACGTGCAATTTATTTCCATTTATGTTTATTTCATTTTATAGTAATAGGTTAGCTTTAATTTTAATCCGAGAATTTAAACAATTTTTTAATGTAATTAACTTTTATACAAAATTCTCGTGTGTTTTTAATCGACCGAAACGACTGGATCGATTTTAATGACATTTATTTTAAATACATTTGGTAAGTATGAGAAATGATCGTGAGAGAGAAAGGCGAAGAACGAAGTAGCGCGGGTCAGCTAGATAGGAGAAAACCCATCAACGCTTTACAATAAGTTAACAAATTAAATTATGCTTTTAAAACTGAAGTATTTTCCGTTCGATATCTATTAAAAATAAGTCACATAACTTGACATTACGGCTAGTAATAAATATTTATAGACTTCATTATATTTAAAATTGATAGGAGACCAGTAGACGGCGGGACAGCTCCTAACTCTTGACAATGACGACTTTCGAGAGCCTCTTAATTGCTAAATGGGTCCATACTTCCATGTTCACCAGACACTCTCAAATATTAATATTCAAAAGCTATGCAATCTATCGACACCTTTTCGGTACAGTGACCGGCAAAAGTTTAGACTTTATTCCTGCGAAATAGAGCCGCAAAAAGCAGGACTTTCGCGATGGTTGTACGTGACACAATCAATTCGCGTGACGATACTCGAGCGTCGTCCAATTACGGTGCGTTCAAAACGGTTTATTAATTACTCCCTGAACTGTACTTCACTTGATGGCAGGTATTTTGTATAACGGGATAATAAACTACGTTTATTATGGACATTTACAGCATTATAACTGCGTGGGATTTTCTTTAAGCTCTCGAATCAAATTTTCATTTGATGATTTCATTGTAATGAACGTTGTATAAAACTTTTACATGATTCATTGTAGAATAAGATCTGCTATATTTAGGCATTGTTGTCATTAAGAAACACTTACACGAGTATTTATTCATAATTGATTGATTAATTAAAACTAGATGTGCCCCTGGAATAACACATTGTTCTTTGAGGGTCTAAGCTACTTTATTTACCAGCTCAGTCGGTTCGAGCGAGACCCACACACGCACATACGCATATCTATGCTTTCGCATATTTATAATGTTTGTAGGACCAATTCATGCTTGAGAATTTTGTAGCAATTTTATATGAGTTGGTGAAGAGTTACATTACACGTCAAACACTATATAAATATAAATTGTCTCGCCAAAATAAATAATTCATAGATTCCAGTGGTTGTTGAAACGTGAAATAAAGTTGTACCTATAAGGAGGGTAGTCGTATTTATTTGTCGGCGGCTAGTGATTGCGCGGCGTGTCGCGGCCGAGCGCCGACAGTCCGCAGTCACGTCTCGGCACTCGACGCCACTCCACGCTCTCGTGCTCTCGCTGCATTTAACGACTAACCTTTACAACTGAATCTGTTATACTAGAAATGATTTAAATATTTTTGCTATGACTATTATTGTAGACAAATGTGGCGTTTTGTAAGAACATCGATGTTTTAAGATTGTTTTGTTATTATGTATCTCTTACATAATCCTACCCTTAGCAAGACTGCTAATAGGGGGTAAATTTAAGAATGTTTGGTACTTAACAGTAACCAAAATAGAAAGAAGACATAGTCTGAAGCTAGAACTAGTAATCGAGCTAACGCTATAGCTATAGTAACCAGAGGTATAGGTAGGTATTATATACTATAAAAAAAAAGTATCTTTTGCAAAGGTGTATCCAGTATTTAACTAATTTATAAAGGGTATGAAAATTTTAATTAAAATCCTTATCTGTAAAAGGTCTTAAAGATTTAATTCAGGCAACCTAAATACTTAACCGTTCAAAATGTTGTATTCAAATAAAAGCAGGTTGTCGCATTCAGTAGGACGTGTATAATTCCTCGCCCCGTAGTGTTCAGAGTACGATACGAATCAAAGAATAAATAAGAAAAATGAACGGCCAACTTAGGCTTTTAAACGCTTTAGAAATTTGTTTATATAACACTAGATTTAAATGCTCACACTTCGTCAAATAAGGCTCTTCACTTTATATTATTATCTGACTCTGACGACATTGTCTCTCATACCTTCCGTTCCGTTTGTGTTTATTTTATGTTACTTATATTATCACCGAATCAATAGAAGTTAAATGTTTGCAATTCTTTCTTAACATCCTGTCTCAGGATGACGAGCGCGGTGTGTTGCCAAGGACTTCGTAAATATATGCGAATAACTAGGTATCAAACACTACACCTGATATGGACCGGCGCATTCGCTTAATAGGACGAGCTTCGAGCTTGGCCGTTCATCCGCTATCAATAAAAAACGATGGCCAATCGAATGTTATTAACTAATCTGCGATAGGAATCCGGGAGTCGGGAGTACGGAGTCGACGCCGGATTCCGTAATTGGATTTAGTCTGGACTACGAATACGACGTGCGGATTACAGCTTTAAGGGATTTCACTAATGCTACAATTTGAACCCCCGCAAAAGTTATGAGAGCTAAATTCTTCAATTAATACCCATTATGATACTTAGGCGCGTGACTTAATTTGAATTTATTACGCGGCTTTGCTCTCCTGCCTTAATTATGGAGTTTTATGTATAAATAAACTACCATTATTTCATTTGTTTTGATCGTAAATGTCGCAGTCAGGTAACCAGACACTTCATTGAATTCACTTCATTGAATTTTGAAAAGAAAAATATTAACTGAAATTTGTATACCTAATCATAAATTATACTAGAGACTAAGGTTCTATTTGTGGTTATTCGGACGACTGACCGCTCGACAAGTCGTCACTAATTGTATGGCACTGTTCTTTAAGCGTACCTGAGCGTACCTACTAGGAGTAGCAACCGTCCGGCTAGTCGTCCGGATAACCACAGAATTCATATATTCATATATTTAGAAGTTACATATATAAATATGTAACTTCTTCCTACCCTAGGTAGGGTCGGCACAACACATTTCCCTCCTCCATTCCACGATTTACATTTTATTTCAAAAAATATACGATTATTATCATAGTTTATCTGAGTATAATCTTATTAATTTATTAAAAATCAAGGCATTATCATAAAAACAAAATACGTTAATGCTTTTATTGCGTGAAAGGAAATACGATAACAAAGTAACATATCTTTTCTGTACTGTACTGTAAAGTTAACTTTACGAACTAAGTCGTTGTTAAAAGTAAAAAGAGTAGTTAAGAAAGTACTGCTACAGCTTTTTCTAGGTTTTTTATTACTACTACTTAACTTAGTTATGTATTCTTTTCCTATCGGACTTAACAGGCGTTTGACCGCAGTCCTTTTGCCTTTCATTGTAATGTTATCACTATGATCTCAAGTATGTGAGGGTCAAAAGCTCCGAGATATTGTCATTCTTTCATACACATGAGTTTGCTCAAAGAAATGTGTTTGTTTAGGTCTCGTATCAAATTGATTTATGGAGATTGAAGATATCTTGACATGACTCCTCAGCCAGGGTGTGTCATGTCTGACACAAGTGTACAACTGGGTAGTCTTTTTGCACCAAATGTTTTCTTCTTTATCAATAACTATAAAGCTTCACTAAGCTTTTTTTTTTTTCCAAAAAGCGTGTATGAGCTAACGTGTTTCAGCGGACACGTAAAGCTGGTCCGGACAGTTTTCTATAAGATATAAGGTTTAAGATGCAGTCGTTAGGTCATGTTGCAGGCTTTATAGCAATCTTGGTTATTTACTATAGAAAGATGACATCTACAGTCAACAACATAAGTATACATACATAGGTTGGCTCTTAATTTATTATTTTTATTTTACTTTGAACAACGTAAGTAGGGTAAAATAATATCTGGTAAATTTATGACGAATGAACTGATCTGTTGAAATATATATCCTTTCTTACAGAGGTCTTCGTCATACAACATATCTGTGTTCGAAATTTCAACCGAACCCATTCAGCGGTTTGGGCTCTGCGTTGATAGACCAGTCAGTCAGTCACGTTTTCCTTTTATATTTAGAAGATAGATTACTATGTAATTATAAAATAAATACATTTACATAAGTCTTTCGTGTGTATAGTCTGTGATAACAGCCCTCCTTAGAGACATACTATTCAGCTGACAAAAGTTTTCTAATATCGCGCACTCTGTCACGCAACTTCTTGAATGATGGAGTGCCTATTTATGTATACGACCCACTTCCACTTTGGATTTTTTTATTCAATTATTCAAAAGTAGGTGACTATACCTCATTCTATAGGTACAAGGTATATACATAGGTAGGTAGGGTATAGGTTCTATATAGGTGGGTATAGGTCGGTTCTATAGGTAGGTGTATAGGTCGGTTCTGTGGGTAAATTATGTTTTTTATTTATTTTTTTATTAAGTCTTTGCCCAGCAGTGGGACAGTACAGACTAATAAAAAAAATACTTTATGTGGCTTTGTATATCATTGCTGCCATAGTTGGCCTATTGTGATCGCCATTTGCGAGGGTGAGAAGACCCCATAAGCGCGACTCTAGTTTCTCATAACGCATAAATCTTTTGTCTTTAAATATTTTTTGTTGATCAAAGGTACGAGTTTAAAAAGGCTTTAAACAATGGGCCAGTTTAAGCGTTAATATTTTTTATAAATCTGTTTTATATATCATATTTTCTAAAATCTTTTTGTTTGGTTCCCTCTTCGGTCGCATCGTCGGGTCGCGATCAGGCGAATTCGTGGTCATCTGCTCAGTAGGTGTATAGTGAATAAAAAATCGTTATATTTTTAGCCATTTTGAGAGTAACCTACGCACTTGTGTTGCTTGTAAATAATTTATTTATTTACTTTAATATTTTGGTTTTCAAGAGTTTATTGTTGATGTTAATCATTATGAAACGAAAGCTCATTATAACAATCGCAGTGTAATACATATTAAGTATAATAAGCGAATAGTCCGTAACACTACACTCGTTCTAAATACAATATTATTAAAAAGTTTTGTATTACATCCGATTCTAATGACCAGGCATTTGAAAATAAATTTCTACCAACTAAAATATTAACCGACCTCGTGTATTCATACACCAAAATAAATTACGCTTCACGAAATATTGTAACAACACGTTCAATCAAACAGAAATCACACAAAAACATATTTATTTGTAATTAAACAAACAAATGGGAATGCCAATAAACAATTCATATCTGTTGGACGATTCTAAACATCGATTGTTGGACAAACGGACAAATTATTGATGGGCGTTGTTCAATTGAGTTTAATATTCAGTGATAGCGTGGAACCGACGCGACGTGCGGGCCTATGTTGTGTAAATACAAGGATTGTGGTGGATATGTCACCGGAAAATAACAAAATTCGTCAGTTCCTAGGAAATTTATAAACTTTCGTAGGATTTCAAAGTTGAGATAAATTGTATATAATTATTTAACGCAAAAACTTTCGTAAATTTATAAATTTGCGACGTCTCATAGTAAATTTATAAACTAACGGAATATCCATACGTACGATATCCATACATTCTAAACGGATCGACCAATCCCAAATGAGCTTTGAATTTTACGCTTTTTTAAAATACGGAAAATAACACACTGCTCCCTGATTGGTCGATGTTGACAGTGACAATGCTTGTTATCATAGACTTAGGTACAAAAAACTTAGGTAAAAAATTTCCTAGGAAATTTATAAACTTACGAATATTGTTATTTTCCGGTGACAGATTTATACGAAACTTGATGTGCTATGCGATTTTATTCATTGAAATAATGTGTAATAATTCCTCATGTGCAAGTCCAAGCTGATACTTCCATCTTTTTAACACTGCCCAACTTAACCTGTCATTTCCACGTTAAGTTGTCTTTTCCTGGTATTAAGGTTTTTTTTTTACTACTGATGATGTCGTCCTGACCGTTTTCGGCCGCGGCGACTGTAATATATGGACAGGCATTTTTAACTCAGATGACTATTGTTAGGATGTAGGTGTCGTACCCTTAAGTGCGCTCTGTGATGGCTAGCAAAACCAACCTTATTGTTGAACGCTCGCGCACATATTGAGCATGTTAGAACCCCATCTACATAATGATAGGGGATAACCGCTGGTGGTCGGGCCTTGAGCTAGTCACGCTTATGATCAAGCTCTTCAAGACGACCGTCTTCAAATAGGTTAATGTTGTCATGAATGAGACGTCGCCATTCTGGCCGCTCTGCTGCTTGCACTTCCCATTGTAAGGGCTCTACTCTGCATCGTTTCATATGTCTTTTCAGAACGTTTTTTACTACTATTAATGCAATAATATTATTAGGAAAGTACTCGTAGTAGTATGTGTTTTTACATGCAACCTCTTGAGAATAACTACATTTTTTATTATATTGACAAAGTGCTACGAAATTTTAAAGCTACGGAGCGGTGCTACGGAATTTCGTAGCAAGTGAAGATTACGAGTAGAGATATTAATAGTTAAACGTTCGCTCCAGTAGTCTGTTAGACGCCATTTCAATGTTAATTATCGCAAAAAGTATATTTTTCGACTGATATAAACATAAAACAGGTATTTTGGATGCACAGTTCGTGCTACCACCAAATTATAAACATAAGCAAGATTTTGTTAATTTAATTTAGTAATCTTCCGGTGCAATCTCTCGTAATTTAATAAGATAGGAGGAAATATACCGGCCGGCAGATTCGGCGGCAAATTTAATTAACCTGAGCAAGAATAAATACAGGGTGATGGTTGGTGCAGCGCAGTGCACTGTGACGGTTCAACGGGTTTCATTAGTGCGCTACTCGATACGCATTACTTGTTTGGAATCTCACGTCGACCCTGTTTACTTAGTTTATGATGCTCCGCGTGTGCCTCGGCGTGAAACTTGATTAAAATTTGAGTTTGGAATCACCCTGTATTTTAAGAGATTGCAGTGTGATTTATTATGTCTATTTAGTTCTTTTTATGTAATGCAATTTTAGAGCTGTAAGGGCACTAATGGGGGAGGGGAACGGGGCAGGGTTATTTTAGGGGTAGGGGCTTTTTGGGGTATATAGAGCTACTTAGCGTAGACACAATACAAATGTTTGTTGTGATCATATAAATGTTATTTTAGTTTTACAATACAATAACTCTTTATTGCATACCTACCAGGTTACAGGAAATAGCTATAATAAAAGCGGGCCACAACATACCTTAAATGAGTAAAAGGTTTATACAAATACACCACTACTTTAAATTTTAAAAAGATTAATACAGAAACTACAATAAAATGTTCTTTACTGCTGTAGTAGCTGTAATATCTGTAGTAGCTGTATGTAGTTTGTTTATCTCAATAAAGGCATTTGCCACGAAAAAAAATACAATAAATATTTTTCTTAATTTATTACTAATTATTTATTTTAAACGTGATAGATACACATATTTTATGGCATCACCGTTCACCGAACAACTTCGGTTTTGTATCGGTATAAAGTTCACAGCAAAGAGTAACGAGTAAAAGAGGACCAGAGCCTGTATACTGTATAAGCTTTGTAGTGAGTGTTTCCGTCGCCGTCAATCGCCCCCAGCGTAGGAACTGCCAATTTGCAGCTTGATACAAAGGTTTACCTGTTCATGGACAGTGGTCAGCTAGATGGACGTTGACCGCGCAATATTCGAACTATTTTGATGAATAGATAGAAAGTGTAGTAAAATTACTGGGCTGGAAGTAACATCTTATGACTTTTAAGTAAGAAGCGTTGGCGCAGTGCACCTAGAATTTTACAACATTGTGAAATCCTCGGTAGCACTGTACTAATTATTGGCAGCGTTATCTCTATATCAGGAGAGCGCCTTGCTCGTCTTTGTATAAAAAATAATATAATATTTTTTTATTAAAACATATTTTAGTACATCACAGACGTGGCTAATTAAAATATAATATAAAGAAACACTAAATAGTGTACTATATAATATGTATGTACTAACTATAAAAGTAAATGAGTTGTACAGATTACAGTAAGACCAAAAGGCTTATAAAGTCTGTATAGTGGACGATGACCGCACAATGCAAATCCCGGATGGGATTTTGACAACAGCACTGCGATAGTTTTCATTTTGGTTGAATCTAGTCCGACTTAGCGTCGAGATTTGTCCTCTCTTGGCAATATCAATCCATTCGTTTCTTTTTTTTTAGATATATAACCCTTTATTGTACACCAAAGTTATATAAAACAAACAATGTCTAACATTAAATTAATAAATTTGAGAAAGTGCCAATTCAAGTGGCTCTCATTTTAACCAATCGAGCTATAATTTGACATAAATGTAGCTTATACCATGGGAGTATACTCAAACATTTAATAATATTAATATAACTTGATGTAATCGTTTCAACAGGTGAAACAGTAGAGTTTAATTTTTTTATATTTATGTAAGTATATGTAGCAAAATAATTAAATTCGATATTATTCGTTTTGCATATTGACGTAGTTGATTTATGGGAATTGCGACTAATTAATTCAACTTATTTTTCAGATCCACCAAAGTATAATAACTCATTTACACCAATTATTCAATTGTACTATTAAAGACTATTTTATAATGATTATTATGATCTAAATCCCTTAACAACTTTATAAAAAAAAAACACAAAACATCATAATATACGTAAGCTCCGTAGTCATTTATTTTACGTACCTATTCCCTCTCATAGAACTCTAGACACACTAAATTTATTGTGAAAAACCGCCCTGTCGAATTTAACTAATGCAGCTCAATTTAGTTAAAATAGTGTTCAATATTTAGACGGCAATAAATGATGCGGTCATGTCGGCTATCATTAACATGTATGAGTTGGTAGATTAACATACTAAATACTTAATATTGTTCCAATATCTAATTTGGATAAATTGGACAGTGGTTTTGAATTTCGGTTCAATTTTAGTTCAGATTAAATGGATTATCGAAAATATTTACGTCAAATTATGAATGTTCTTCCTATCAAATGCCATTTAGAGATTATTGTAATAAAAGTGATCAGTTGTGTATGAATTATTGAATTTGCCATTTATTCCCAAATGTGATTGTTATCGTATTATATTTTTCCAAAAAATATTTGTTGTGTTAATTTTTAAATAGCGTGTATTATAAACCTAAACCTAACCTGTTAGTATGTACTGTTAGTATTAAATAACTAAATAAAACATTGTCCAGAAATTGCGATTGATTGGCGCGTATTCACCTACGCTTTGGTTAAGATACAAGCATAGATTACTAAGCTTACGTCGGCGACTGCATTACCTCCCTCTTATGCGTCGTCTTATCGGTTTAGAGGTATTTCTCTGTGGACACATGGCGCCCGAATTCTGAATCCAAAAGCATAGGGCGATTGAGATCGCGCGATACTTGTGGGCGGGATGTATGGACATTGGGCGCCTTGATACTCGAACTACGCGAGAGTTAAGCTTACGTCACACTAAGCCGGTAAAGCGAACGCAATCCGTGACAGATTTTTGTAATGTTCTAGTTTGTACCTATGTAACCTGTCACATATAAAGCGAACTCGGGCAGGAACAAAATGAAGATCGCGACCGCTTTACCGTTCCGGCCCGCCTCAGTGTGACGTAAGCTTTAGTAAATTCGCGGAGAAACAGGTCTACCTAATTTATAAAGGCAGCGATTATGCCTAGTAAAGTCTAAAACGAAGAGTGATGGCTATTCCTTCAGACTAGACACGACCTTCACTTAGAAAAGAAAGCACTTTTGAAGAAAAAAAGTATTAATAATTATAATTAAGTTAACCGATTTTATCGCGTGCAAAGTACCTACCCTTTGATATAAGTAGATACATAGTAGGTTGTATATTTTGAGGTCTATGATACCTTATTAAATATTACTTTTAAAATAATCAGTAATCTAATATAAATCATTGTTATTGACAATCCTTGATCCAGCTCTTCGGGAAGTGGTATTTTTCTCAGAATAATTTATTGTAAAACTCTCAATTGCTCCTTCAATCTTCAAAAGAATTACAAATGTAATAAAAGAACCGAAAACAAGTAATAAGAACGGGAAATTGTTTGTTTTAAGAAATACAGCAACATCAATGGTAGGGCTTGTGCAAAAAGAGATGAGACTTAGGAGTTGAGGGTGAGGATGATTTACCGTGTTTCATGTTGTGAAGGATTTTAAAAAGATGGATGTAAATTCAGCTTTTTTTGTTTCTTTACATAATTTGTCGTTTACAATTCGATTTCATTATTTGGAAGGAAAAATGTTCCCTTCAGTGTCGAAAAAACATAATTCGTCGTAATTTAAAAAGAAAGTTTTGTAACTATCCAGAGATAGAAAAACAACAGTTTGTAACTAAACAAACTACATGAAAATAGATTGTTTTTAGTAGTTCCACATTATATGGCGTTATTATGGCATTATATAGACGAAGGAACAAACTGAAATTAGATTATCAATATCATGGATTATTCGATTTTTGTATTAGTTTTCAGTTAGATATACTACGGCCCTTTTCTTTTCGCACAGTTAGTAGGTAGGTATTTCCGCCTTGAGCTCACGAGGAAATTAAAACTCCCCAGACGCTCAGTGGCCAGACAATTGTGTTACGGAACCTCTGATCGACCACCGAATCAATTTTAGAGAACCGACACTTAATTGAAGATATAAAGCAAATAAATTGTTGGGAATCATTTTATTTGGCGGCTGGATTGGTTAATTTCACGTTACCATGGTAACGGTAGGTAAACACAATAAATTACTATGATGGAAATCGAAACAGGTGTGAATATTACCTTAAATCATCGACGAAAATATGTGACCTCTACCTTAAATAAAATGAATCGAAGTTACTTTATTTAATAAAAATCGTTAGCTAAATCTTTGTGTACCTATACGGCTACAAAGTGAAATTTCATGGTTTTGATGTAAGAAATCAATGTTTTGCTCAAGGTTTGTTGCCACTGCCAACGCAAACTCAAGGTTGGGACTTGAACCTTTTTTTCCCATTAAATCATTATTTGGTTTCGGAAAATCGTACATAATCGTAGGTACTAAGCCCGTTTATTGATAAATGTTAACATATAAAATAGAATTTTTATTAGACTGGCCAGTAAAATTGAGTTCACATTAAAAATAATATGTTATTTCAGGGTCTAAGCTACGTGAAGAGGTAAGAAACACACACAACACCCACGCACGCACACATAGTCGTATTAGTAGGAAAGTGTTATTGCCTAGTTTACTCGTACCAAGTAATGTAACTGTTCACCGTCATATACAGTTTAAAAGTAGCGTAGGAAGTGGAAGGGTGATGTGCCTTATCAGATAATTGAGTGCAACTACTGACAGGAGCGGAATTGCATCGACTCCCCACTACAACACGTCGAATGGTGTCGCGCATACCAACTCGGTGGCTCGACTGCTGTTTGATTATGTACCGTATAAGTACGTGCTTTCAGGGGATTGGGAATCGAATGTATTTTTAGATAGATGTTTTAAATTTTGATGTTTTATGTCTTTACATAAGTGCAGCTCTGAGTTGTCGTATCACTAAGTTTTTGGACGTAGACGTTCGCTAAGAAAGGCTGTATTTATGCTATCGAAGTCATGAGTGTTATACCTAATACATCCATAACAAGTCTCTAAAAGGTATCCCGTTTTTAATGAGTCTGAATTTTGTTTTGTATTTTTTTATTATTAAATTCTTCTGTACAATAACGTAGTGTTCAACGTAGTGTTTCTTTGTCTATGGCCACAACATTATTTCAATTTATTTGAAAACTCTATATTGCGGTTTGGCATTAAATAATACAAAATTGGATTGAAATTCCGAACAAGAGCTATATTTATTACAATACTGAAGGTCACTCGTCTTCCCTTTTCAGAGACCGTCATTGCGGGGTCCTTATACGGAAGTCGTAAGAAAATGTTATGATGTATGTAAATGTAGCAATAGTTACTTGGCTCTGGTTACATAAACCTTGGCACATGAACCGCTCCCGGACCGTCGAAGTGTTTTCGCATTTCGGTGATAATTTCGTGGCCTCACTCTCCTAGAATTTGTATTGAGACCTCGACAATATACCCAAATAGAATCGAGTCTGTAACGTTATTTCAAAATACATTTGTTCAAAGAACGATTGAACGATTGTTCGTATGCTCTTTATTGCGGAGCAACTTTTATACGACAAATTATGTTGCTTCAATGCGATGAAACGATTAGTTGAATATAATATACTTTAACCGTTAGACTGCTTTTTTATTCAGGTGATCTTGAAACTGTTCCTAATAGAATCGACAATATTCTTAGCTTTAATCATTGTCTGTTTATTCTTCCCATTTCTACAGCTTTTCTCTTCTTCTACTTTTTCTACAGCTACGAGACAAGCCCGCTAACTAAATGACTCGCGCCTGTTTAAAAAAACAGGTGCAAGTAATTTAGTTAGCATTCTAGGCAACTTACATGATTCATCCGCGTCTTCATTTTTCCTCTGTAGGGATGTGGTCAAAAAACTAAGCACATCATAAGCAACATCAAGCACATGTTTATGCGCATTTCCACACCGCGACGCATAGCATTACATAAATCCGCCTGCGTAAATATAATATTATGAACTACTGCACACAACAAGGGGATTATGCCAGTACGGCCCTCCTGTATGCTTAAAGGACTCCCAATTACTAAGCGCAAAAAGACTGACTTAGTCCAGACATCACAGAAGGACTATGCATTCTATTGTACCAAAATACACGTTCATGTACAGCATAAAATAAAATACGTCTTATTAAACAGGGATCGACCCAGATTTGTTTTTACGGGTACGTTGCTGTTGGCGAGAAAGGAATCCGGATAATAAGGGTAAATTGATTTCCAGTTTTATATTTGAAATTAGACTTTTTATTGTTCAATAAGCCAACGGTTGACCCTCATTCTGTTTAATGGAAAGTATTGATTGCCCGGAGACTGCCATGCCTGAACTTTCATTACACGCTTCACGAAAATAATAGGACAGCCTTGAAGGCACATCAATTAAATAGAGAATAGAGGTACCTATATAAAATTAAATTTTAACCAGTTAAATTTTCTGATGCAGGATATTTTTAATGACAAGTCGTATTAATCATATAAGCGATTGTTTGCGCGAATTTGTTACTTTTTCACGCTCAAAAAATGGATAAGATTAAGTAAAAATTTGGAATGGACCCCATGGTAAAATGTGATCTAGTTACGAAGAGAAAGTTAGAAAAATTTAATGAGATTGTGTATAGTTTATGTATTTGTATGTGATTGATTGTGTGTATTTGTGTGATTTATATGATTGTTTTGTAGTTATTTAACGCGAAAACCACTAAACTCTGAAGAAACTCAGTATGTTCGTAGTTGGAAACTTAGAAAAAACACATTGGCCAATTTTTTCGCCATTTTCCCAAGGGATCGAGAATTACGCGAGTCAAACTTCGGGGCGCAGCTAGTAAATAATACAGAACACAAATCTCCAAATTTAATGAAAAGCGTACATAATTTATATTTTGGTTCAATTACAATATCAAAGCGTAAATAAATTACCGTCACAGAAAGATCAATAGGGCCACCGGAGCGGCGAAAGTTGGTGATATTCATATTAAAACTTGTTCTGGCGTTAGCATATCAGAGTAATGGCTGCACTACAAAGCTATGTTCAACCAACTTGTAAACTAATATCGGTTCATCAGGAATGCATAGTCTTGGAGACAAGGGGGAGGCACAAATGTTACCGTACATACTAATGAGTGATGCCTTGAGATGGATATTAAGAATTGAATGTACAGTTGACTTTATAAGATCTATCTACGTTCCAATTTTTTAGATTAACTCGTTTGATAGAAAGAATTATTTATTTATTCATCACAACAATGTAGATATTCTATCTAGGTCTTAATCTAACTTATTGTAGGTAAGTACGTAAATCTATATTAAACATGTGAGGGCGCTTGTTGAGAGTGCGAACATGCATTTATAAATTAAATTAAGTTACTTAAAAATAAATTAAATTAAGTAACTTAAAAATGTTAAGGCAGTAGGAAGTAGGATAGTGAGAAGTAAGATGGAATAGGAAGAGAGATATAGATTAGATTATGTAGATAAAAATACATTATGATCCATACATAAATAATTACAGACAAGAGAAAGTAAATACGGCCGTAGATGTAGGCAGACGTTAAATGAAGATGGGCTTTTTATCAATGTTGATTAATCAGTGCAATAAACGTAACCGATTAAAGACCAAATAAAACGTCCTACGGCGGTTCATGAGGCAAAAGGAACGTAGTTTCACAGGCCGGTACACTGGCTCAATTGAATTATGCCGAGCTATTACTCGTTAACCCGTTCGAATGGCTAGCTGTGTACCGATGCCGTATGCATCGTTGTTTTCTTTAAAAATACTAAAAATCTCTTATCTGGCAAAATGTATAATTAAATTAGTGTAAGTTAAGTACTGTAACTTCTAAAATTCCTTATTAGTATTCATCTAAGACATTTAATTATATAAGATTCCCAAATCACTACTAAAGTATTTTAGATATTCGTAAAAAAATTTAAATACAAAAATTATAGATTTTTTTAATGGTTAACCATTACTACTCCTACAAAAAGGATACGTAGGTATGACTCTTTATGATCACGTGCGATGTGAAGCGACGATGCGGACGTAGATGGTAATAGACTAAACCTAGAAGGCGGGATCATCATGCCTGGCTTTATTGAACATCATGCGACACGGTAATAATGACCGCTTGGCGACATGGTTTATTGTTTAGTGGGTACTAGCAATAGCAAAGGCCTACCACCAGTAGAAAGTGATTCCGCCAAATTGAAATCAGAAAAGTGGCGTCTTATAAATCTAGTACAGACATTATTCCTGAAAGAAAATGGTGACGAGGGCAACGCACCATAGACGCGTTCTTCAGTCATGGTAATGACTCAGACATAGTACGAGAGTATGACAAAGAATAAGATAGATAAACAGGCAGACGTCCCGCCGGAAGGTAAGCGGCCATCGACAGCTCTGAACGTCTGAAACGCAAGTGACGTGTTGCTTTTTCACTTAGGTTTATAAATTTTCTGCTTTCTTATATAGGAAAGATTTATTGTTTGTGTGTTTTTTGAATATATTTCGTAACTTTAATACCACATGGTGAAATGTTACTATTATTAATTAAAAATATGGAAAATGTGTCTACATAATACTTTATTTATTTCAGAAAGATAATAATTATTTATAACGGCTAGAGGAGGTGCCTATGCTAAAAGGCACACTGATGATGTTCGATTTAATTTAAAAAAGAAGGTCTACAGATGAAACACAGCTCAGTTTAAAGGCTACATTATTATTATAATTATTTATAAGAACACGAGTGTTTGCGCGTTCTAAGACAATGAAACCAATGGGATTTTCATAATGGATTTGTGTGTGTTTGTTTTTAATTTAGTTTGTTTTCTTTTTTGTAATTTTAATTTGTTGTTTCATAACGTTCATGTACATGGCTCATTCTCATGGAATCGATTCTCATCGTCACCTTCATGGCAATTCTTATTTATTGCTTATTTGTAATGTTTATGTATAATATTGTATAGAGCTGGATAACACGAGTAAACTTTTATATAAATCATTTAAATCGTACGTTTCATTTCGAAGAAAAACAGTTTTGAAATTTTCGACGCCACGAAAGTGATTCAGTCATTATTTTTTCACAACTTTTTCAAGTAAACCCCTTTTAAAATACTAAATCTACCAAAAATGTACAATAAAACGACATTCTACGTAACAACAAACCTCACTACAGAAGAAAATATGCGTAATTTGAGATATTACTTTACCTTTCACTTTACTTTTTTATTAGTCAGAAACTTTGTATGTATGTATTAAAACCCTAACATAACAGATAAAGTACTTTTTAGTTGGTAAAAAGGCCCTTTCTAAACAAAACAATAAAAAAAGAAATCACTTTCGTGGCTAAAATCACCTTCATGGTAAAAACCGCTATGAAGGTGATGCCACGCTGGTGACGAAAATATCCCTTTTTGGTGAAATTCTGGAAAGTTTATGTATAATGTATAAAATAAAAAAACTACATCTTTATCTCGCATATTTTGGCGTTTCGAAAAGCTAGCTTTGATTTAAATAACTAAAATACAATGCATAAAAATATTGTCCATGCAAGTGATCGGTACACCCATGAATAAATTGAAACTTGGCAATTATATTTTTTCCACGGCTCGATAAGTCCTAGATCCTACTTTTACGATTGCAGAACATGGCCATCATTGAAATGAATCAAACTCTGTATTAGATTGTTAATGTTGTGTTTAACAGCAGCCGTTAAACTACGCAAATTTAAAGCACCAAAAATCGTGTGACCATCGCATTATGTCTTTTTAAATTCAAAATAATAATGAAAGGCTTTTTTGAGACTGTGTACCGTAAAGTGTATTTGTTTGCGAAAATTTTGGTATATTTTATATACAGATACACCGAAATTTGTTAAAGTAGTGCCCAAATGTTTCACTGCAACGGAAAGTGTGACACCATGAGAATACGAAAAATGCCCCCGTTTTTGACCTTTCATGTTAAATTTTAGTATTATTTTTTGCGTCTATTATGACAATCTTTATTTATTTTGTAGCTTAATATATGTTTTATCCACCTATTCAAAATTCATGTCTCTTTCTTTAACCGTTTAGGAAATATAACCGTGTGACCATCAAATTTGAGCTAAAATGAGAATGAGCCACATACAAATTTTGTGAAATACAACAACAATTTCTCGGGTGAATATACGAGTATGATGTAAATTTTAACAGACACTGTAAAAATCTCGACCAATTGAATGATGTCTGACTATTAACCCCGCTCGCTGTTTCTCTGTTTGTGCCAGTACGAGCGGTAATCGTCGGTTGTTAGAGCAATCATTGCTATAAACTGCGGTCGGACGCGGTCTGCTTTCCGAATTATGCGGTGTATTCCTTCTCACATATTACGTCCTATTAGTGCTTCTGCGCTACATCGATCGATCTTTTTATGGTTACTTTTAACTATTCCATCTTGCAACAATTTGCTGCACATTATGTTTTCCAATATGCAAAAAATAAAGTAATACAGAAACATTCTCGCAGAGAGATAATATTATAATAAACTCCAATTACTCCAATTAAACAAGGTACCCTAATTACACTGTCATAGTCAAATCATAATCACAGTTATTGGTTGTAAAGCCAATCTAGGTGCCGCACTTTCAAATTGTTAAGATTTATACAAACATGATACCCTAACGCTGTTTCCTGCATAGGCAAGCTACTGCTAAGCTACTGCTTCTGAATGAAAATATTGCTTACTAGCGTTTTAACCCGCTGTTCTGTAGCCTATGTGTTATTCCAGGGTCTAAGCTATCTCTATACCAAATTTCAGCTCAATCGGTCCGTCCACCTGTTTAGGCGTGAAAGAGTAACAAACATACATCCAGACATCCATACATCCTTACAAACTTTTACGTTTATAATATTGGTAAGATTAATCAAAGTGACTTAAAAACAGGGTCTCTGGTACATGCATGTTCAATGCTCACGCTGAACCTACGGATCATTGGGCCACTGACGCTACAATAATAGTTCCATGAAATATACATAATATACTAGTAGATAACTGCAATATAAAGCTCTATGTTGAATTGAACAGACACTGTTATATGTGGTATTATCCAGTGGGTCGGTGGAAGCCCTCAGGCTGGCGTAATGCACAAAGGGCGTTAAGTGGCCCCACAGCTCATCGATGGAACAAAGGATCTGTTACTGTGAAATGTGGCTGTTTTTCACACGAGGGGAATGCCTCATATCCACTGGCTTTATTTCTATTTTCGAGTGAAATTTATATTTACAAAATTAAAAAAAAAAGACCAATGGTAGTCATGTAGGTATTATTAACGATAAGTGACAATTACATAAAAACACTTTGTTTAATATTTTAAAAATCATTAACACTTTACAAATTTGGCATGGCTGTACTCATAAAATAATGTTGTCTTCTCTCAACAAAATTATTACGTGAGTACTAAGTAGGTACGTACAGTCGTGGTACCCACTCATACTGTACTGTTACACTTTATTTAGTTACTCAAATTTCTTTATTGAGATCTTTAGGCCAAAATTTTAATCAATACACTAAATATCTCTTAACTATAATATCGATTAACGTCGAAGTTTCTGGCATAAAAAAATCTAACTTAAATTTGTACTATTCAATATTCTGTGCTTATTCCTCAACCACAATATTATTGTGTAAGATGAAATTGTCTTCCGGCCGCACGAATCGAGCAAATAACATCAATTCAACGATAATACCTATAATACGTTGCGATCAAAACATTATTATTGGGGTAAATCCGAATATTATGTTCATGGGGATATTAACATACTTTTCTTGTACGCTCATGTCATTTTGTTTACCTATGTAAATGTAAGTATTGTCATGGTTTTTTATGTGCCTCAGGATGGCCATTTCTATGTTTTCTGTGACGCATAAAACTTTTTTTAATTAAAGCAACACACATGTCATGTATGTATATATGTATGTCTATACTCGTAAATATAATACCATCTTTGTATTTTGAAAACCCTTCGCTACTTTTCAAAGTATGTACCAAACTGGGAATATTTTAAAGATATTTAAAACAATATTATCAAGAGCTTTACCGATAAATATTTTCAGAAAAGGTAAATTTTACAAATTTTTATTTTTAAATTCCACAAATCGTGCGAGTTGCTGATAAAGAAAAGGCCTGCCAGCACGTACGACATACTATACACATAACATTTAGGCATGGATGAAAGAACAAGTATTTGTTATTTTCTTAGATTCCAGTATTCTTTATTTCGATTAATGGACACGAATAATCCCATCTTCTCAGTGGGAAATAAGGAAAACTACCTTAAAGTTCAATACATCACTAATATCGGAAGGTATCACTTTCATATCATCCTGAATGGTTGCAAAATAAACAAGAGGGGGCGAGGGAGTATATTTGCAGCATCAGCGAACAATCAGGCTCGTTAGATCTCCATTGGGTGCCAATTACTGCTCGATACTGGTTTTATGAGGTATATTTTTCATCATATTGGTCGTATGCGTATGTAGCGCAGCTTGTTTTTGATTAATCAAAACATAGAATCGGTTTAAAAATAGATGACTATTTTGATCATTAAGTAGTCTATGTTTAGATGGAGCAGTCAGAACTTTTGTGTTGTAAGATTTTACACGTCGGTTGCTTATGCAGTTAATTAAAAATCTATTAGCTTTGTTGTAATTTTATAAATTCATTCAATTATTATGAAAGAATTATTAAAATTTATTCAGATGTTCAGTGTTATTTATAAAAAGTTATCAAAGTAAGCAAATAAACTCTCTTTATCTAAACATCTTTATCTTTGCAGTGTTAAAGTATACTTTACATAGGTACGTTTGCTTCCGTTTGTATAGACAGCTAAGCGATCAGAGCAATGCACATAATTACACAACGAGCAAAACGCATTATACTCTCCATCGGTCAAATGAGCAGTGAATCGCATCAGGAACTCGACAAGCGAACCATCCGTACCTACTCGTACAGGAGGCGACGTGCCACCGAGGTGTTACGACTAATGTCCAATTTACAATTCACGCGTGTCAGTAATACGATTTATCCAACCCTTTGTGACTCCGACACAACTGCACGATCCCACCGAATAAATTGTCCCACACAATACAATACCCACGAAGGTTCCCTTTCACATTCACAATACAAATTGTGCCATGTCAATGTTCCTCTTCAATTCAGCCTGCAGCTAAACTGTTTACCGAATATTCTAGAATTGTAATTCTGCATCAACTGTCTCTAATATAGCTCATTTCATTCTCCAGACGTTCAATGTGCCTAAATTGAGTTGAGAAAATTCTGTTACGCCTCGTTCCTGTAAATAAGCTGAACCGAACTCGCGAAAAGAAAACAGAACTTGCCAAAAGAATTTTGAAGGTAAATATGAATGGGAGAAAATTGTAATACATCGAGGAGATAGATTCCAGATCGCCGTGAATAAATTCACGCAAAAAGAACAAAGAGTCGTTTCGTCTCAGTCAGAAAAGTATTTTACGAGTCGTCTTTGAAATTATAGCGACAACTTTCGCTCTTTGATTTCTGAAGTAGAATAACGAAACCTGTTTGGATTTTAATTAGGTTCTTTCTGGTACATGGGCGGTGAAAGGAATATTAGTAAAACACAATGTTTAATGTCTTTATAGAGCCCCCGAGCGAATATAACGTGTAACTGGCACTTTTGACCCACACCGTGATAAAGAAACGATAGGAATTCGATTTGGACCCTTCCCGAGCGGCGCGCCGTCTTTCCTGAATGTAAATTGAGGGTAAATTCGTGTTCCACTAAATTTTACCGAAAACATTTTTAAATTATAGTAAAATTGGTCCCAAATTCAGATGGGAATTTTTTGCTTTGCCATTTTGGTGAGAATATTGAGCGTTTTTCTGAAAATATCGAGTGAAATCTCGCAACCAAAAATAGACGGTAACTCGTTAGTTTTGCATGAAATATTGGTTCCATGAAATTCAATCCATACTTCCAGCCAAGCGTTTCAAACTAGAACAAATAACTCGATAAACATAATATATACAGTCTATTGTATTTTTTCTTATTTTCCTGTTACAATAGAACTTTTATTTAGTATATAAATAATTGTTCTGTTTAATAAATAATATACATTTATCTGGCATATATTTTTAACGGTACTAACTCAATAAATCAAGAGAAATAATCATTGCAATTAATAAATTCAGCTGTTTATACGATTTGACCTGAAGAAATAATTATACCTCTAGAGGTAACATCAGTAAAGAGAAAGTTTTACGTTCAATTTATTTTTTGAGATAATATAAGTGGCAGACTAAATCTAGCCGGCAGAATAAATCCCTTCCTGGCTTCTGACTGCTTGGCGACACGGTATTGCCCATTTTTCTTGAACCATAAAGTATGTGCATAGAGAAACTAATTTTCTATTATGTTGCACTGTAGATTCCGAGTAGCTTAGCAAAGGCGACTCCGTAATGTAACCTCCTTAATTCGAGCCCCAATTACGAGCGCCTTGATTCCGCTCCACTGTTATTACAGTAATGAACAGTGGCGCTATAATCTTGCGGTTATGTCGCCATATCGTATTGAGCACTTGATTACAGAACAACGCCACTGATTGCTTAATTACTGCGGGGGCTTATGAGAGTCAATCTTTTGATATACTGTAATTTATTATTATGACTCTTACTGCTATTTATATTAGGCTATATGCAAGTTTTTTTTTACCTAATCGGATTACAAATTTTTACCTAATCGGATTTGTAGCTATGTAGTATATTACAAATCAATCGACAACAAAAACCGATCGAAAAAAAAAAAAAGCATTACACAATGTTTTTGATGAAATACATTAATATACTCGTATGTATAACTCGGTAAAATCACTCTAAATGTTTACTCTTTGAACTGCTTACTTAGCATTTGGTTCCAGGCGACTATCAAACTAATTTCAGCTCAACCGTTTTGACGTGAAACTATAACGAACACATACGAGTATAATATACCTATACACTTAAGTCTTAAAAATGAAATTCATTAGAACTTATTTTTGAATGGCTACGAAGCTACGAGCTGCGAACAGTGCTACGCGCTACATGCTACGACAAACTTGTCAGTGAAATTCTAAAATACGAGTAATATGCAAACCAACTAATGCGTTTACGAAAATAGACACGTCAAAAATATTTCCCGATAAATAAATCATAGGTACGTCGCGTCTACAAACAAAGAGAATCTTTGTATTGAATGAGATAAAAGGAATTACGGGATAATAATATAGTCACCTGATATTAATGGAGACGAGACGTCGCGATCACAGAATTAATAAAGAAGAGGAACGGGGATAATCTCAGATCAGATCAATCTCATCATCAGATCTATCAACGCCCAGCAAAACCGCTGACCGGATTGGGTTGAAATTTGGAACAGATAGGATTCAAGACGTAGGCTCTCGCTAGGAAAGGATTTCTGCATGTGAGCAAAGCCGCGAGCATAAGCTAATAACGTGCTAGATGTGTGAGCAAACCATACTCGAAATGCTCATACTATTTACTGTGGAAGGCTTTCTCCGCTTCCGGCTGGATTTGTAACGATCTTTCCCAAATATTCCGGTTGGAAGGGTAAGGTTACGTGGGATTACTGGACTAATGAGACTATATCTTGTATCTCTGGACGATTACAACGCAGTTCTACGTAAGATTTTGTATTAATCGGATGCCTAATATTGCACTACAACTTCAAAATTTAACATAATAAATAGGTTTTAGTTTTTAGGATATTTTATTTAAATGTGATTATGATTATTTTAAGTAGAGTCATATTCTGACGTTAACCGTGATATTTTCTCTATGACTCTTAATTAAACATCAGGCGTGCGTAGCCTCGCCTCGGTAATTTATTGTTTACATAAAAAATACGTTACGGCACTTACGATTGCTTGTTGGCTTATATTCACAGACAAATCTACAAATCTAGTGACGTCAATGTTCATTGAGAAATCCTACGATGCGATGGCCAATCTAGCCTTAAGTAATCTATGTTTGTGATGATCGATGACGTTTCCTACAGTGAGGAATGTTTACTTCTCAGGTGCCATCACAATAGACAATGGACATGTCTATTAAACGACGAGCATGACGGTAATGGATCGTATGAGCCAGTGTGTAAGTTATACCTATACGAACATAATGTATTAAGGTAAGTATGGTTTAATTCCTCTTCCCACCTGTCACAACTCACATCTGCTCTATAATATGTGGACTGTTACTCGTAGTATGTGGTTGTTGCTCTTCTTAGGATTTATCCCACCTTATAGGTTTAGTCTGCTACCATCTACGGCCGCGTTGTCGCTTAATATCAGGCGAGATCGTGGTCAAAGGCTAACCTATAAAGAAATTAAAAAAAAATTAAAAACACTGAACCTATCGTATTGTGATGAATGATAAAAAATAGTCATTAGACTATTTTAATTATTAACTTATCTTGATGTCTCTCTCTATTTTAAGTTCTAATATTTTTTAATTAATTGGCTGTAACTAATAACTTTATAAATATTGCATGTCTTAAAGACAGAATATAGCTGCTTTATATATATGAGTAACTTACCATGTATTCTTACCTATACTCGCAATAAAGAATTTTAAATTGAATTTGAAAAAAAAAGTATTAAATTATTTTGGTTGTTAAAAAGATATTTTTTTCCATTATATTTGCAATTTTAAGTTTATTAACAGATCACAACACAACAACAACGAACACATATAACACAACATTACAATAGGTAATTATGATGTTCAACATATTATAGTTAACTTTCTTAAGTGTTAAAAATAGTTAACGACATTACATGGAATATTGCACGTATATTTAAAGTTGCATCATAAAATGTAGTTAATAAAAAGCTAACTGTGCGAAATATTTTCATTAGTGGTCGCTCGGTGCGGAGTAATAGCGTTCTTTGTCGCAGAATTAGCAATCAGCGACCGAGACTCGGCGGGAAAATACAACAATTCAGACATTTTTCTTAATTACCGTACCACAGATAAGCTGTACACTGCAGCCGTCGACAAATTACGAGTATTATTTGTTTAAATACTTTACTCATGTTAATTTTATTAATCGGGTCGGTTTGCGTATTTATTCTTATGTTAGTTTCACAAAATCAAAACCAACCTCGACGTTTCGGCACAGTTACATGCACCGTGGACACGAGCAGACGAAACGTCGTGGTTGGTTTTTAATAATAATTTTGTAAAACTAACATAAAAATATATACACAAACCGACCCGATTAATAATGTTCATGAGTTCAAATCGCGAAAGTTTAAAGTGCCTTTATTGACACAAGAAAATCCTATTTTTTCCCCCTATTCCTATTTGCTTTATTTATATAAAAACTATCTTATGATCGTGGTTTTACATGCTTGGCATAATCCTTTCTTAGATAGGTCAACGTCATAAAATCTGCGAATTGCAATTTATAAAGATAGCTTAAACCGAAATAACATCATAATTTTAGGTTAGCCTTTAACCATCTCATGACTCTTGAGTAAGAAGCGTTGGTGCAGTGCTCCTAGAATTTCACATAATTGTGAAATCCTAGGTAACACTGTACTGATTATGGGCAGCCGTTATCTCTTAACATCAGGAGAGCGTCTTGCTCGTCTTCTACTTCATTACAAAAAAAAAAAAAAAAAAAAACCTTCGAACATTTCGCAATATGTTGGGGTCGCGGTCAAAAGCAGATGAAATCACGCTAGATCTAAAAGGGACAAATCACCTTGGCTTTCACCCTTTAGCGACACAGATTCTATGTTAAGGCCTAGTTCAGTTAAACCCAGACAAATGCCTATTCACGTGGGAAAAGCGCCTCCAACGAAATTCCTGTAGCATTACCGAAACGCGTCATGTCATTTAAGCCTTCAAATTCCCCTGTTCCGCCCCGGGTCATGTAAGAAGGCTATTATAAAAGCTCACTTGTACCCTACGTAGCTTAGTAGCCTGCCATAAAACACCAAAAACTTTACATTCACAAAAAGGCGGTAGAAGTTTTCCACTTTACCGCCGTCAAAATGAACTCCACCTTAAGGACTGAATTGTATTAGGAACTTGTTAATTTCAGTCTGAGGCGGTTACTTAAGCAAGTCTTTCATTAGCGGCCTCCACGTGAGACGAATTATAAGCCACCAAATTAAGCCTTAAGAAAAAACTCCGGTGCCCTGACAGTTGTAGACTTTGATATTTATTCAAAAAGTTTGCACCACCTTGCCTTGTTCGGAATTTTTGCTCCTTTTATTTTAAATTCAACGGGTCACTGAATACATTTACATAAATTGACGGTTTTTATAGTCGTACACACCTAGGACTGTGCGATGTACTCGTATTGCAGTTAACTGCTGGAATAAACCGGCAAGTGAAAATAAAAAGTTTGAATTACTCAAACTCGATGGTCATTTCATTACAATTCCTTTCCTTTTTATATTTCGAGGTACGTATTATGCTCAAATACAAAGCTATTCCAGTTTTATATTGATACATGTGTTAGAATTTATATCGTTTTAGTTGTTTGAGCTACAAGTTGTTAGATTATTCAGTCATTCAATCGATCAGTTAGTTTTTTGTTATACCAAAGATATTATCAAATTACAGACAATTTAAAATACCTATTTCTGTCTTTCAAACATTTCTGCCGTTCTTTAGAATACAAATGGTGGGGTTATGGGGTCCGCAGCAGTTTTATTAAGCGACCGATCATAATAATATTATTCGGTCGAATGACGTCCATTGCTGCATTATCATGGTAAGTACGACAATAAAACGTAATGACAATAACCATTCTGTTTTATGCAATGGACTGAGTGTTTACTAGTGAATGTCCGGAAACTACTAGTTAGTTTTATTCTACGGTAATAAAATATTGCTATAAATATATAATTGGTGATACAATTTTCAAGATGTGAATCAAAATATACGCCACGGCATAAGTTATTGAAAGAAAGCTAAAAAAAACCTATTAAGTTGACCCGACTATACTACAACCCTACCCACTATTATAAGTAAGTAGATATTACATAAAGTGTATTAACTGTATGGATCTTTGTTATCTGACGAATAAAGAAATTTAATTTAATAAAATTTAAATTAAGTCACTCAAAGTTTTAATTGTATTGTTTTGTATTATAAATAAAATAACGTTAAAAAAATTGAGTATTGTTAAAATTTGTTTTGTTTTTTATAGCAGACTAAACAAGCGTTTGCCCGCAATCTCACCTGTTGGTAAGTAACGATGCTGTCGAAGTTGTAGCACGCTTGTTCAGTAAGAACCTATTCTTGATTTGAACAAACCAATTACTAATAATTATTACTTTTATTTGAAAATTCCTGTAGCAAGTCATCCTCCCTTTTACTTGAAGTTCCCTCGTAAGCTTAGTGAAAGGGCAGGCAAGTGGTGCCGACCCACTGACTACCCACTAGGGTCGGTAGTGGGTACAAAAAGGTTGCGCCTGTCACGGCGCGACCAAGACAATGAATATAAATAGCTATTGTGGATTCCAGTCTCAATGAATGTGGTGTATACGATTTACAATAGGCCTGAGTCTAATGAAGTTTTTCGTTTAGTTATATATTTACTAGAATGATAATTTGTGTTGTTAAAACTTTTACTTATTTGTTGAGTTGTTGTTCAACATAAATAAATTAATATTGCAGGAACAAATTCGATGCTAGGGGTATGTATGGTGGCTAAAAAGCGGAATACTAATATATTTTTCTTTCGTAAATACATTTTTATGTAATAGGTGACAAACAAGCAGACGGACCCACCTGATTGGTGAGTGGTTACCGTCGCCTATGGATACCTGCAGTACCAGGGGTAAAGCTGGTACGTTGCCTACTTTTCAAGACTCTGTTCAATTTCCTTTTGAAGAGTCCCATGTTGAAGCTCAACGGAAATACCTAGTACTAACTTATTTATGAGATACAGAAAAAAAAAGTAGAAAGCTTTTTTTAAAATACTGTCTGCGTTACGTTACTATTTTGGCAGCGAAGCATACATGAAGAAGAAGTATAGAAAACTCTTCCCATATGTGTCACCCGACATTTTTTGTTAGCATCTCACAGCGAAAACGTCACCGAATGTCCTACTTTTATTAAATAAAAAACTTTTGGAACACTTTCAAAACACACAAAAGGAAAGCAACATTATTGAGTGAAACACATCAATGGGGACGAAGCTGGAACTTTTTATTGGCAACTTCAAGATATTCAAGGCGACACGACTCGACGGACGCAGACTTTTCTTTTAGCATGTTGATGTAAGCGTAAACTTTATTACTTTGGAAAAGTAGCGAAATGAGCGTGGATGTTATTTGTCTTACAAAATTGTCCTCTAGAAGGTATTGTTTTAGCGAAAAGGCCGCCAATTTGTCTTTCTTGGACGGAAATTTGATATAGAGTCTGTAGAAATTATTGTGTATCTTGTGTCTTTATAGAGATTCTACATGAAAGAAAGTTAAGGTATATAATATGCTGTAGATCACAATTATATAAGAAATAAAAAAATATTTTTGGTAAAGACATTCAAAGACAAAGCCAAAAACTTGTCTATTTCAGATGTATGAATAACTAGCTGCGTCTAGCGGTTTTACTTGATGTACAGTAGTTTCTATATTATTCCAGGGTCTAAGCTAGGGGCCTATTTAGACGTGAAAAAGAAACAAACATACACACTCACAAACTTTCGCCTTTATGATATTAGTGTGATACAGTCTTACAATAAAGTGACTGATAAATAAAATTGCAGCTAACCGGGACCGGGGGCTTTTACCGGGGGTAGACCTCCTTTGCAGGAGGTCGTCTAGGTGGGTACCCCAACAGTGCCAGTTATTCTACCGCCTGAGCAGTGATGTGCAAACATTACTGTGCTCCGGTAGGAGGGCACTGTAGCTAGTAAAATTACTGGGCTAAAGAGTCTTAACATCTTATGACTCTTGAGTGAGAAGCGTTGGTGCAGTGCTCCTAGAATTTCACATAATTGTGAAATCCTAGGTAACACTGTACTGATTATGGGCAGCCGTTATCTCTTAACATCAGGAGAGCGTCTTGCTCGTCTTCTACTTCATCTCATAAAAAAAAAAAAAGTTGTTACTAGTATGTATGTCTATTTATATTTAAAAAATCATTTATTCTATAAAAACATATCTCAGCCAACCACTGCGTCATTTTAAACAGTTATCGATTAGCTCAGTCACAGAAAGAATAGCTCAGCGTAACCTAATATATTAGGGATTAGAAAGGCGACAGGCGCTCCGAGCAAAGTCCCATCAGCAATTATTCCGATTGAATCGTGGCCACCGGCTTCCAATCCTATTAATTACCCCTTCCTCAAGATCCATATAAATGAAACCTCTAGCAAAAAACCTGATGAAATTCACAGCTCTACGAACAAAGGCTTTCGAACAAAATGACTCTCCGTATTTTATAAAACTATTTTTTTCTTTGTTCATTCATAAAAGAATACTTAAACAAGAAAAGTTTGAGGCAAAGCCGAGGTAAATGGGTTTTATAATTTCATAAGATGGATAAAACGTTTAACATAATGGCTGAGAACGTTTAAGAAAATATCTCGTTGTATTAAATCTACGATACATTGTTATTGCTGTTCTATGGATATAACGGGTATAAGGTGAGATGAGGCGCACCTGTGTAGAAACTTCAACTATTTCCCAATTTGAAGTTGGTTCATTTTCCGTCAACGAATAGTTCACACTTTTTAAAAATATGGCAATATGTGCATTTTGCCAGTGTCGAGTAAAATTCGTGAATGTTCACGGGATATTAAATTATGGTCTCCACTTTCGTGTTTTGCCAGTGTCAAGTTAAATGTTATTTTTTTAAGTAATAAGTTAGTTAGTCAGGTCAGAGTCAGAGTGAGCTTAATAGCTCGTCTAGTCACGTGAGTCTTCCAGTAAAATGGGTGGAATTTTACTGAAAGTTCGGAGGAGTTTTGGAGGGGGCACCAAAATTTATATTTCAGCACCATATCACTTGCCTACATCTGTGCACATTCAAAAACACTTAACACGCAATATTCCACCATTATTACACGCTAACAATCAAATTCTACACGATTATTAAGCAAAAGACGTGGAGCTAATGATATGATCAAGGCTTGCCGCCAAAAACTCCCAACGAATAGTTTGTAAACTTTGAATGACAGTTATTACGCTGAGGCATGCAATCGCTACGCTATTCTAATTTGACAGGTAAGCTCGCTAGAGATGGGCAGGTAATAATTTATGTTTAAATAAAATTGGAAGATTTATTTTTTAGACGTTTGTGTACATAGCAAACCAGACATGAGTTAAAGGTACATAAAATATCTAGTTTAATATATTTTTTTTTCTTATCTCAAATTAGAATAACGAACAATTTTTAAAGCTCTCTCTTTTATATGTCTTTTACGAGTATGTGTTTTATTAATTATTTATAGGCTAACCTTTGCTCACGATCTCGCATGACGTTAAGCGACGATGCAGTCGCAGATGGTAGCAGACTCAACCTACCTGTGTGTGGTCCTAGAGTGCTTTTCACGAAAGAGTCCTTTTTCCGGGTCCCCACTATCGCACATTTTTAAAAGTTTAAATACCTATAACTTTTTAACGGCTCATAATTTCTCATTATTAATTTTTTAATTAAATAGGTATTATTTTATGTAACAAATAAAAATTATTTATAATATGAAGTCCAATAATAATCGAATAAAAACATTTAGTTCCGCTAAACTCCGTGGGACCTCTTTCGTGAAAAGGACTCTACCTGTGTTTGTTTATTACTGTAAGATGATAAATAAGATAAGATGATTTCGACATTAGATGGCCCATATAACTTTCGTATAATAAAGAAAAAAACATATTATGTTAAACGAATGCAATTGTAACGAACCATTAAATCGGTTCCACAACTGCGCCAAAAACAGATTTAACGTTCAATAGTGTCAATAAAGTAAATCTAATAAATATGGCGGCGCGATACGACGCCAATAAAATATATCAACGTAAAATAACTTTTGGCGATATTTTGGATCATTACTTTTATTTGTGAGACATGAAATCGGACAAAGTTTTAACGCAGCTATTTTGGTTGTTACGAGCAAAGCTTTGTTACGCCGGAAGCTTTTATTTAGTTTGCGTTTATTAAATCATTTTGGGTTTCCGGGGAAAGTTTTTCGGGAATTATTATAACTTAGTTGCCGTGATAGGTTATGTTCGGGCATTGTGTTTAAACTGTGTGTAAATAATTTTTAATTACGTTTTAATTTTGTAGGTGAACTGTCTCAAAATACAGTTCCTTAGATATAATTATGTTAGACTAAAAGCTACCTTAAGCTGTCTGCATCGCAATGCAACTAAACTATTTGGAAATCGTTCTCAAACATTTCTACTCATTTCCTTTTTTTTTTTGTAATTGTACGTTATTAAAGTTTTGCCAAACATTTTGTTTTAATATTGTATCGAATGTAGAGAAATTCTTATATGTGTAAGTATTCATGTTTTAAAAACATATAAAAAAGAAACAAAAAAGGAAAGCAGAAGTACATAGGAGTATAGAAATGACTGAGAGGGTTTTTTTTAATGTATAAGAAGAAAGTAGCTAATATATATTTTTTTAAAGCTTCTAGTGTAGAACGCCGAATATAAGGTGTACCAACTTGTACCGAGAATACCTTTCTTGGTTTAATCCTAGAGTTTTGAGCCCCAATATCCCTATCGCAGACGGGTCATTTTCAAAAAAACTGTACACTGCGGAAAAATTGATGAAAATATGTAAGATCGTGGCAAAGCATTTATTGTGGCCAATATATATTAATTAGTCATTTAATTATTAGAAATTGGTATTAAAATGAATAAATTTAATTCATTTACTGAAATATTAAGATTTTACTACACTCAGGTATCACAATATATTCCACTCCGAAACTTTTTACTAATGTTGATAAATAATATAAATAAAGCAAGTTTTGCAATAAAAAGTTGTTCAATCGGTGTAATGTACCTTAAAGTTCATAAATAATAAATAGGAAAATAAAATCAACTTAACAAACTCAAGGAATCGTATATTAAGTTTCCATTACGTTACTCTTTGGATAAAAATGAGGAATAAATTTACTTTTTTTTTTATTATTGCAGCACTTAAGAGCTATATAACTCAATTATTATTGAGAGACCAAAAATATTAAACCATAAAATTAAACGCACCATAAAAATCACATAGCACTTCGTTAATTATTAAAACTTAGACAAAATTATAAATGGGACAGTTACGGAACGGAGTGCATTGGTAATGGAAAAGATTTCTTAAGCCTAAGACATACTGACAGTAAAAATCATCAAGCAATGAATTTAATTATTACAATCAATAATATCTTCACCAAAACATTTTCAAAATAAAAAAAAAATTCAAATCATAATTATTATTGCCTTCATTGCACGTATGTAACAAAAACCATTTTGCTAAATAAACAGATCTGAAAGCTATATTTTTCTTACATGCAAAACATAGAATATTTTGATATATTGCCGACCTAATAGAAGGGTTTTTATTTTGATGGCTGTTTCGGTTTATGTCAGTAATACAACATTTTAAAACTATGCTTAACTTCAATTGGATTTTTTGTAGGCAACGGTGTTAAAAACCATTTGAAATGACTAAATAAAACCAAAGCGTACATACATGACAGAAGACAGCTGTCAACCTTAAAATGTCAATATCTCGAAAAGTTATCATCCTAGAGTGACGCTGTTATGGAAGAAATGAAAGGTCTTGAGGAGATCTTTTTTTCAGATGACAGCTGTCAGACTTAAAATGTCAATATCTCGGAATGTACTCGTCCTAGAGTGACGCTGTCATGGAAGAAATGAAAGGTCTTAAGGAAATCTTCAAATCAGATGACAGCTGTCAAACTTAAAATGTCAATATCTCGGAATGTTCTCGTCCTAGAGTGACGCTGTCATGGAAGAAATGAAAGGTCTTAAGGAAATCTTCAAATCAGATGACAGCTGTCAAACTTAAAATGTCAATATCTCGGAATGTTCTCGTCCTAGAGTGACGCTGTCATGGAAGAAATGAAAGGTCTTAAGGAAATCTTCAAATCAGATGACAGCTGTCAAACTTAAAATGTCAATATCTCGGAATATTCTCGTCCTAGAGTGACGCTGTCATGGAAGAAATGAAAGGTCTTGCGGAGATCTTCTTTTCAGATGACAGCTGTCAATTTCGGAAAGCGCTGGTCTTAGGCTGATCTCGGTCCCGATGACAGCTGTCATTTGAAATGAAGATCTCCTCAAGTTTCTTCCATGATAGCGTCACCCTAGGACGAGAACATTCAGAGATATTGACATTTTAAGTTTGACACCTGTCATCTGATTTGAAGATTTCCTTAAGACCTTTCATTTCTTCCACGACAGCGTCACTCCAGGACGATTACTTTTTGAGTTATTGACATTTTAAGTTTGACAGCTGTCATCTGAAAAGAAGATCTTTACATGATATTTTATTTCTTCCATGACAGTGTCACTCTAGGACGAGTACATTCCGAGATATTGACATTTTAAGTCTGACAGCTGTCATCTGAAAAGAAGATCTCCTCAAGACCTTTCATTTCTTCCACGACAGCGTCACTCTAGGACGAGTACATTCCGAGATATTGACATTTTAAGTTTGACAGCTGTCATCTGAAATGTAGATTTCCTCAAGATCTTTAATTTCTTCCATGACAGTGTCACTCTAGGACGAGTAATTTCCGAGATATTGACATATCAAGTTCGACAGCTGTCATCTGAAATGCTTAGCCTAGGACGAGTACTTTCCGCGATATTGGTATTTCAAGTTTGATATATTATGTGTTTAAAAATATATCTTATGGACCAACTAAATAGTTGTTTAGTTGAGAAAGAATACAGTTGATCCGTTTTGATTAACAATTTTAGTTGGTCTGAACGGAAATTTTTTGTTATAAATAAAATATCCGATCAACTGGTTGGTCCGATTGGAACAAATTGATTAATCGAGTCCATTCTGACCAACTAGTTGATTGGTTCAGTTGGTCGGAATGGCAGTCTCGAATTAAATAATAAAAACCATTCAAGTACGAGTCGGATTCGAGCACCGAGGGTTCCGTATCAGCCCGTAGGTATACCAAATTTCAAAATTCTAAGCTCAACGGAGTGTACCCTGTAGGTTTTGATTCCCTTGCAAGTAGTTGCGAGTATGAAAATGTGTGGCTAAAAATTTATTTTGTAGACATAGAAATTTGATTTTATTCCAGTTTAAGGATATTATAGACTCGAGTATTTGATATGAATTTCAATTTAATACCTCTACGCGTTCATGGGGAAACTGAAAGTAAGTATAAAATTATCAAAATGTAATTTTGTCAAAAAACTCATTTGTTATTAAAGAACATTCGAGTGGTGCCATCTTTATGTCACTCACTTTTGCCAAAATGTACAGTATGCATTAAGCTTTATGATTCCATTCCGAATTTTTTTACTTCCACTTCTACGTTACCTGTGTTTTGGTTTCGGAAAAGAAGTAACGGATACCGAGATCTCAACAACTTTAATTCGTTAAAAATATATTAATGTAGTATATATTAAAAATTGAATATTATTCGTACACGATTCCATGATATTTATAGAATTCATCAATACATTTTGTAGAAAATTTACTATTTTCCTTAGCTTTCTTTTTGGTTTCGGTTTCGGAAAATCAAAAATGGACCATTGGTCACTTTCACTGTTTTGCTGTTGCAATCGCCATCCAAATGAACTAATCGAATATTGCCGCTGTTTGAGTGATAGACTTAATGTTGTTCTTGATATATAAGCATTAAATTTGGTAAACTTATAAATATATATATATATCTAAAAAGGTGGTTTCGGAATGGAATTTTCCACATTTCATGAATTACGTCCTCGATTAAATTTATTTATTAAATATAATAATAATCAACTTAAAAATATAGCGTTATTTTAAACTAAAGCAATAATATCTGTATTTTCCGAAAAAATAAACATAATAAACATATATTTGATAAAATCTGAGATTTTAAAGTTTTATTGCGTAACTTGTAGTGTGGGACATTGTAATTTTTAATGCTTTGCTACTAAAATATTTTAATATCTTTTTTGGTACCTGTGTTATTTATGAAAATAATACATAAAATACTTTAAAAAATACCGATAATTATATTTTTTGTACTAATTCTACTTAGACTTTACAAATATTAATTATAATTACAGCTCAAGTAATGGGACAACCACAAAAATGAATGTACAATTTTTTTGAAAATGACCCAGACTTAATCTTGCACTAAGTGTCACCCGCACGTCTCCAGTATCGCATCGCTTCGGTACAATTGCATTTCGTAGATATTGCAGTAGCTTGGCTTGGTTAATTTTATACGAAGACACGTAAAGCTATCTAATTAAACTTTCTTACTTGTATACCGATGGTATAAAATATTTATTATATCAATGTAAACAAAATTAAACCAGATTTTTAAATATTTTTTGTTGATAACTATAATAAAAGTAAAATTTTATATTTTTTGTTGATAAAATTAAAATAATAGAAAAATATTTTTACAGTCATTTAAATAACTGAGATGACTGATCGATATGGGGTAGGGAATTTACATCTGAAAGCAATTAGCATAATGTAATTCTCTTTACTACATGATAATATTAACTATATTTACGATATATCAACTAGTGCAATGTTTTATTAGTATTTTGGAATGTTTTAATCAAGTAATCCAACTTTTCAGTTGCATTTTATGTCTACAATTACTATTATTTTACATAAAAATTACATCAAATAATATTAAATGTCATTGATGAATTAATACATAGGCACACTTATTATAAATTTGAAGTCATTTTAAAACGCGGTTAAATAAATTATATATATATATATATATATATATATATATATATATATATATATATATATATATATATATATATATATATATATATATATATATATAGGTATATAATAGCATTGTACTAATTATGGGCACTAGCTACAGTGCCCTTCTACCGAAGCACAGCAATGTTTGAAAGAAAGAAAGAAACATAGATAATATATATATATATATATATATATATATATATATATATATATATTATCTATGTTTCTTTCTTTCTTTCAAACATTGCTGTGCTTCGGTAGAAGGGCACTGTAGCTAGTAAAATTAATGGGCTAAAGAGTTTAATATCTTATGACCCTCAAGTAAGAAGCTTTGGCGCAATGCACTGGGTAGCATTGTACTATCCCTAACACTGTCTTATAAGTCATACGATATACTCGTAGGTATGTAATAGGCATGAGAGTGACAGTAAGTGTTTGCCCGCGCCATCCACCGTCGAGGGGATAATGGAGCTCGTCACATCGACGGCACCTCTCCCGCCTTAATGAATTCCCGAATATCGGATACGATTGTTTTATTGGATTCTGGAGATATACGCTTGTGGACAGAGTGAAGGACTTATTTGGGAGGTATGCTCTCTGTTGGCTAGCTTATTGCCTTTTGTGGTGTTATTGTCTCGTGTAGATTATTTATGTACCTTTCTTTACATGTCATGGTTAAATGAGAGACAAAAATAGTGTATAAGTAATTCCATTCAACGTGGCAATGCTGTCAGCATTCTGGGCACTCTGGTGTCTGACAGTGGTTTGGAGCACTTGGATTTTCTGTAGATTGGCTTGTGGCCGATTTGTGGTTAATAAAAGTGTTCTTTACTGCTGTAGTAGCTGTAGTATTGTTAGTTTGTTTTTCTCGATAAAGGCATATGCCACAAAAAAAAACAACTAGAAACTCTACTAAAATAGTTATTGTTCTGTGGGATAAAAACCTAATCTATGTATGTGTTATCTTAGGGTATAAAACTCGTATGATACATACGAAATCTCAACAAAAACAGAGCAATTGTTTCACCTGTTTAGACTTGAAGTGGTCACCAATATACTCACGTCCATATTATATAACATTGAATTTATCAAACCACTGAAACCAAATAAAATCATCCCGCACAGGTACGGCAAATACCAAACAATAAAATCAATAAAGTACATTATTTCCACTCATAAACTTTTCAAACAGAAATGCCAGTCACATTGCTATACAGTTCGTTGAAAATATAAATTTTCCAATTCAAAAACTCTATTAATGAAATAGTTGCAAATATAGAAATATGGCTGCGAATATGAAAGCTATTTATTCGTGCCACAACAGAACACTCGGGAATAAATACCAATTTTCACCTCAAAGGAAGGCTATCTGCGGCGAGAGCAGCCAATCGGAAACCTGACGCAAGGTAAATATTATTTCGAGATTTCCTCGAACACTGGATGGGGTTTAAAGTCACGTACACGGCTCCCAGTGATTTCTATTTCATTGGAAGTCGCTTCCAGTAGTTTGACTCTCTCGGGAGGAAAAGTGAAAGGTATGAGACGCGTCGGGCACAACGTCTGATAGATATTGAGGCAGAGAAATTGTTTTCCCGTAATATAAGACGTATAGTTTACCCTTCCCAATTTTCTAAAATGTTTCAATATGGTACGGAGAGCGTTTCTATATGTAAGGAAATAATATAGAGATTGGGTAAGCTAAATGTAGTATAACGCTTACTATTGCTTGTTTACAATGAATAAAACCATTAGATGCTTTCATACCTACCCAAAACATTGTTGTTGTTTTATTTTATAAAAATGCAAGTTACTCGAGCCTTTACTCGCATTGGATATTCCTTTTTCAGTAAATGTCTACGTCACAATACCTATTTCCGTGCCAAATTTCAGCTCGGTCCGTTCAATGGTCTGAGCTGTGTGTTGATAGATCACTCAGTCAGACACGTCAGTTCCTTTAATCTATTTTGATTTACTTGATGTTAAGTGCCTTGTTGATCTTATTTGTACCTATCTATTGGCTCTTCCTAAAACGCAACATCTTCTAAAAGTGTAAAGTTGAAAGTGGTAACATTTTGTAATAAATCTCATCGAATCTTCACGCCGCGCCGTCGTCAGTTGAGCGCGGGTGTAGAGAAACTTGAACAGCTGCTGAAAACTGATCGGACCAAGAAAGAACTGTTCGAAAGTAGTTAGCGTCGCATAACTTCTATGTTTGAACTCCACTTGAAGGCTGCATTTTAAAACGGTTGAGCTGGTGAAGTTGTAATAAAAAAAACTTGATGAGATACCTTTGTAGATAAGTACTCGCAATACGAGAGCAGAATAATAATTTTAAACAAAGTTTCAGAGGAAACGCGAGTGGTCAAAAAATATATTATTAAGACTTTATGTCAAAATAAGATCTTATGATTATAATTATTAGGAGTGTTACACCAAGAGTTTCAAACAGGAGTAGTGTGTATGTTTTTTCTTTCTTTCTTTTAGTACCAGCCGTATTTTAAATTGGGTGTACTCGTACATTACCTAGACCTAAGTATGTCAAAGGAAGAAAATTACCATACAAAGAGAGCGCTGAACTGAGTGAGTTTTTGTACCTGATGATATAATTTAGAATTTTGTTACACCGAATGGGTGTACTACGGTTTGGTAAGGTATACCTAAATTGTATACCTTGATTTATTAGGCAATCTCGCATTCAGTTATCCCTGATTCATATATTTTCTTCTCATTCCCCTGAGAAATAGAATTAAACATTTTTATGTAAGAATTCGTACCGGAGCAACATCCATCAACCTTTTCATACATCCATCACGGGCTCAGTCTAATAAGTTCTGCCAACATGTTCTTATAATGTATTTATGCAGCTAGAAGACAAGTAAGATAGTAAGATATATAAGATACATACTTAGTAACTACCTTGTTGATGTGAAGGTAGCGTACGTGTTGCTATAGGTACAAAGAAACAAAACAGTGTGGAGCAAGCTTAAAAATTATTGAAACTACGTTCAAAGATCGCGTGTGATGAGATTTGATTATCTAATATATAAAATAATCCCGATGGGATCTCATCGTTTTAATGGTTGAAAAATTGGCTACTTTCCAGTTTTCAGTTCCGAAATAAATCCCTGTAAATTCATTACTTATTGCATCGTCATTACAAATTGAGCTATAGATCTATCTCTGAACAATAAAACAACAAATTCAGCTCAATCAAATATCAGAACGAAGAAAATCTTTAAAATTTAATAAGCGAATTCAAACCAGTACCGACTTGTGAAACTGAATAAAAGCTTGTAATTAAATATGAAAATTATTCACCTATTCATGAATTGAAATACACTCGCAACAAAAATGCTCTCAAATTTTTCAGCTACTCTACGATAACTTGGGACAATAACAGTTGTGTATAAAGATTTCCCTAATGAGACTGTAGTGTGAAAACTTTCAGGCAAATGGAAAACGAATGGGTTCTTAATTCTAAAGTATCGTAAAGTTTTGTTGTTCCAAGAAGCTGAAACTATTCGTGCCCCAGAATGGATGGAAGGATTATCACCAGATTATGTTAATGTTGAACTACTTAATATCGATTCCTTACCCCTTTTTGCTATTGATATTTAAATCTGGAGCGAAGGCAAATAGAAAAAGAAATAAAAGCTTTAGGAACGTACTTAAAGTAACGTAAAAGAAACGATTGAGGATAGAGCCAACGACAACTGAATAGTAATATTCTATTTGGTTACTTGGTCTAAGAATGTAACGCGGACAATTATAATTTATAAGCAAGATGCATACAGAATTGGCGGAAGACACATTTTATTCCGCAGTCTAAGCTACCACAACCATATCTTAATCAGTTCAAAGTTTAGAATTACAACTCGAGAAGTAAACAAAATTCTTGACAGTATGACACTGTTTTTTACATGTGCTATAGAAATAAATATAGTTATTATAATTTTCACCTGCTATGGAAACAAACTATTCCAAAAATATATGAAAATACAGTAGATACGGTTTGAGTATTCAACGATTATAAAATACTGGTTGCAAACATCAATATTCTGAATAATGAGCTTATAGGTAAAATTTCCAAAACTTATTTTCTTTGATGTAATTTTCAACGTTGTTTCAATGCAAACAAGCGTCCGAAAGTTACTTTTAATTAAAAATTTGCAAGTTCATCGCTTTTTGAGGAAATCAGACTTTTTAAATTATTATGCAAATCTTAATTAACTGAACGTAAATTCATTAGCGCTAAAGGAAAATTAGGGTGACAGTTTACGTGCCACCCCGGACACTGTCACATAAATTGTGGCAATTTTTAAATATTACTATTAATAGGCGCAGAAAGTGCTATCTTAAGAACGGAGTTTAATGTAAAAAAGGGATGGTGTGAAATAATTTTTTTTCGCAAATAATTTATCATCAGGATGGTTTGGTAGATATTTCTAGAATATTTTTACCATATTTTATTATAAATTTCTGGAATAATTTATTATGGTTGCCCATTTTATTTAGAATCGCTCTAGCACTGACACTGCAAAACTCACCATTTTTATATTAAGTATGTTAAAAGTCCGGATACATTTTTGAATCAATTTGTTTTATTCGAACTCTAGTTTTTAAACTCTATTTTCATTATAATATTTTAACACCAGCTAATTACCTTTTTTTAATGAATAATTGTCTTATTCAAACAGAATAACCGTAGTATTAAAATTCTACTTACATTACCGAACCAAATAGTAGGTATGTATTTTACCAGCAATCAAATATTCAGTGCTTAAGTGTTCTATTCTATACCTAGGTCGTACATGCTACATGCTATAGGTATGTTATACCGTAGACACATTAGTCAGATTGAAACCTCTTTGCCAGACTTAGAATTGCAAAATAGTGACTGCAACCACTCTCGAATGCTGTTTGATTCAAAGAAAAACTTCTCTCTACTATGTGTTTTGGTGCAAGATAGTGGTTTGGGAGAATCGATTTGGTTATTTTTATATTTGTTTGTACAAAAGTAATAAAGCATGTTTGCACGCTTCGGTTTTATGAAAACAAGCCAAGTCGTGCAATAAAACAAAAGAAGTATTGGCAATAGGCAGTTCCCATCACAGGGTCGAATGTAAGTTTATGTAGGGAGTTTTTGGCGGCAAGCCTTGATCATATCATTAGCTCCACGTCTTTTGCTTAATAATCGTGTAGAATTTGATTGTTAGCGTGTAATAATGGTGGAATATTGCGTGTTAAGTGTTTTTGAATGTGCACAGATGTAGGCAAGTGATATGGTGCTGAAATATGAATTTTGGTGCCCCCTCCAAAACTCCTCCGAACTTTCAGTAAAATTCCACCCATTTTACTGGAAGACTCACGTGACTAGACGAGCTATTAAGCTCACTCTGACTCTGACCTGACTAACTAACTTATTACTTAAAAAATAACATTTAACTTGACACTGGCAAAACACGAAAGTGGAGACCATAATTTAATATCCCGTGAACATTCACGAATTTTACTCGACACTGGCAAAATGCACATGTTGCCATATTATTAAAAAGAAAAAAAAAAAAAAAAAAAAAAAGTTTATGTAGGCGTATTTTTTTTAAATTCCTTTCAGGTTAGCCTTTCGTTTTGACTTAAGACTTAGAGGGCGGAATTAATCTTTAAATTTATTGTGTTTATAAAATTGAAAATACATGCAGTAAATAAATTGAAATTTGGTAGCTTTATGTGTAAGATATCTTAATAACATATAACGAGTACAATTATAACAGCAATAAATCAAAGAATAGATTACAACTTAGTACGCCTTAGACATAAAATTTAAACAAAATAGTCTGAGGCTACAAATGGTATGCCATCATTGTTTTTTTGAGCGAAACTTTTGATGAGGAACCACGATACCAGTTTGCTTTTATTTTATATCAATTAAAACATTTCCATCATAAAAGTTGATCCGCACACTCTCACGCCGGAGGGGTTAATCAAACTCGGGGGAGACGTCAGCAGAACTAATTACACCCAACTTTACTTCCTCCAACTTATTTGCCTTGCTGGTTAGGATCCCTAATACAATGTACATAATATTTCCTCCGCTTCACTTATACTACAGAGATGAATATCTGAGTAGTATCAGTTGAGATTACAATTTATGATGATCAAAATATTGTATTTCTTTTGTTTTTGACATGCAGCCAAGATACTATGTCTTCCATAGATGATTTGCAGAAAGCATCTTAAAAGAACATACGCATGAATTGCCTGAAAGTACATAGAAGATAGCTACATATTATATGTATATGATTGCGAGCATGCTGTATTGTAAGAGTGGAATAAAGTAGCGTTTATAAACGTAAAGTAGAGATCAACTTCCCAAGCCTTCTTCTATCAACACACTCCACATTTATTTTATAAAGGATAAGTACTTCATTATGCTTAAAAGGCTAAAGGACTGATTAAGTTGAAAAATTTAAGGTACCTAAGACTCCAGAATAGCGCATAGAGTACCGACTTTGATACGGGCTCAAGCAAGTAACTATTTCACATAAATTTGATATTCTCCAAATGCTCCTCAATATGGTTCGCAATAAAGTTCTACATCTATTTAATTCCCTTACATGTCATGGGCTCTACGTCCTTGATGAACGTTAATGATGCGACGTGACGTCGTGCTGGGTTCAGTTTACGACCGAGACGTTGAAGTGACTCTAAAAGCTTTATATTCACTGCTAAGAAAACACGGGTTACTCAGGCTAACAGTTATATGAAACGAAAGTGAAAGGAAGAAGAAGAATTCCTATATCTCTTACGAGTTGCAGATTGTTGAAGGATGTCTTCCTTTTCAAGTTAACTAAAGAAATTTGGAGTAGGCGCATAATTATTGGACAAAACAGTTTAAAAGTTATATAGAGGTATAAATAACTTCATTTCATCTATAACCTATAGGAAAAGCCTATGTCCAGCATTAGACTCTATAAACTGAAAAATTGATATTATAAGTGACCACGCGCCATTGACTCTGAGCTGGTCATGCACTTTTCTGGTAAAAATTATGAAGTTAAAGGTTCGCTGCAAACATTTGTCGTATCCTAAACATCTGTAATTGAAACAAACAAATATATTTTCTATCATTTCTTATGTTATTTTTTTTCATTAACCCTTTCAGACCTGAATTATTTTTTTCATCCTGTGCAATTGGTAAATTCCGTGTGTCTAAAGTATAATAAGGAGACTATTAAAAAAAAAAAATTAAGTCTTCAACTTTTCGGAAAATCTAGTTTTTCTTAATGTGCATAAATGTGGACTCCCGTTCTACTTAGTATTAAGATTAAGGTATGCAATTTTTTTCATTGTATCTTATTATGTCTACAATTGTGCACGCCAGTTCTGAAAGGGTTAAGGACACAGTGACACGTTTAATTTTAATAACATATTCTAATTCTCACATAACGTATTGTCTGTAACATGTGAAACGGTTTGCAATACGATATCAAAGTTTGCTGAACTTCTGTCTTGTTACACGACGGCGCACCTGCCATTACATGACCCGAATAACTATACCGAGAGACATAAATCATGTTATATAAGAGAAGCTTTCGAATGAGGTACGACATTTGAGTTCTACAAATGCTTAAGTACTAAAATACGAGTACATAAGTCAACCGCCGTGTCTAAAAGTTGGGAGAAACTTCGATTATATTGGGCTTAAAGCGCTCTACCTTGAAATATGGGTGATACCTCGCCTTCGGGTCGCCGTTACATTTAAATAACACGATTCGACTACCCTCACAAGTTGCGTAACTATTATTAAGCTAGACGCGGAATATTCTCCTATCGTCTTTAACTAAGTTCGGTGGTTATTCAACGAAATCCCATTAGTTTGTGAGTGCTTGTATACCAAGTAATCCTTAATAATTATTATGTTTTACGATAATTTAATCGTGTAAATTCAAATTCTGTTATTGGAATTTCATCTCGTCTCTATCGGCAATTTGTATCAATCAATAACGCTACATAGTATTGGAAACTTATCACTAACTGAAACTCTATTACGTCTAATTAATTTATATAAATAAATAAATAAATCTTATTCGGCATTCATCACAAGGTCAACATTACCTAGACTGATTGAAGTCATAACTAATGTTGCCTCTGATGAGAAAGGCACGGTATAATACTCGTAATGGTTCGCTATAAAAGAATTCATATAATATGGTTCATAAATAAAACATCACAAACTGCGAGGCGCACCTCCGAGCTCACGTGTAATTTATTACCCGTAAAATAAGATAAAGCTAGTGTTACTGGTGTTCGCGGCTCACCTTCTTAGGTTTCCCATTCTTCCTGAGCAGCTTGGCACAGCAGAGCCCTCTAGTATCAGGTAGAGGAGCGGGCGCGCGTTTCGGCCAGCACAGACGCTTGGGACTCGCCGCCGCCGCCGCCTCGCTTCTCGTCTCCTCCTTATCTTCACACATTACCCCTATCCTACCCCACTACTCTCACACAACCTTCCCGAAATCACAACCACCGAGATATCGATGCTTTACGACACCCTTTACCATTGTTTTCCCCCGATAAAACTAACCCCACTAAATACTCTATCTCCTCAATAATATATTGTAGAAAATAGCGACAATTTACCGAAAGCTTTGCCTTGTAAAAATAAATGCGATGGACTATGTTAAGTTCGATATTTTTGTACTATATTGAAGCATTGAGCTGATAAAGCTACGTTATTTCTAAGTTAAGCTGTTGCAACGTCCGACTCAGCATCTGAAACAAACGAGGGAACTTGTAGGTGCTTTGTTTGATTGTTTCACTTGAACTTGTAGAATAGTTGAGAGCTCAATTTTGATAGACGTCTTGTAAAGTTAACAACGGTAAGTTAACGAGCTGTCAGAAGTTTTGACGGTGAGTGGGGACTGGGACCATTGTGTAGTTGTTTAATGCATTCCAAGGTAGCAGGTAGCTAATATTAAACTTGGCTTTATTAAAATAAAATTGCATTGCTACGTAACAAGATTAAATCATGAAAGTCTGTCTCAGTATTTTAAAAGATAGCAAAGGTTATTAAATGCAAAAAAATTGTCTGTTTCAGGTAAAGTTTACTTTATTTTCAAATTATTCTACAATCCTGCTGCGATTAGCTCTAATTGGATTAGCAGAGTGACCATGGGATGCTTATGATGGGATGGGAAGCCAATAACACTTATCTCAGGTAGCAAAACAAAAATGAATTTCCGTTAAAACGTTTCTAATTGGTAACATTAGTTTGCTTATTGTTAAGTTATATTGATATAGTGTATAACGTATGGGTGGGTGGGGTGGTGAAAAATAGTAAGTAGCGTGTAACATGGTAAAATGCGAGCATTGTAGTCGTAGAAACGCGCAGAAACAAGTGAGGATAGACTTAGATTTTCTATTACGGTGTATCGTAACATCGATCAGTAACTTCAAACATATGAGATAATATTTTTTCTCATCTTGTCTGTAGTCTTCTGGCTGATTTAAAAACCGTACCTTTAAATATCATTTAATTTCAACGGTAATTATAATTTTACACCTTTCTATGAAAATTATAACCATAAAACCTGTATTGTTATAATAATTAAACTCGAAGATTAATTTGTCGACGTGAACCAAGTCAGTAAGTCTACGAACGAGCGCGCTTTTGTTGCGGTCTCGAAATAAACTTACACTAATTTCCATGTAATTTGTGCTCTCTCAAGGATTTGCCGTAAAGTAAAAAAGCTCAATTGTTTGCAAAGATCGGTAGGGAAGATTTCTAATGTGCTAAAATTGCTTCGTTTTTTAATTTTCTGCTAATATATATTATTAATTGTGTATGTTTTATATAATATAATATAGCATATTTTATATAATATAGAACCTAAAAAAATAAATTGTAGTGTTTTTGAGGGGTAACATGCATGAGATTTTTTTCGAGTTTCTGGGCTAAATTTATCTTACTTGCAAGTAAATGAATCTCGCGTGTATAGCGAAATAATCGTAAAATCGGATTAATTAAATATGACATTTCCTCGAGCGAGATCTATTAGATGTCGCATTGCGCACACATCTTAGCCCTGCTAAGCTGATGAAGCAGTTTTCTATCTAAAAGCATCTTTTTCAGAGTAGGTACTAGGTGCACTGAGGGAAATCTACCCAAACGACATTTGTCTCGTGTTGATGAATCTGATGAATATTAAAGGAAACACGGCTAATGAATGCGCCAACTTACTCGACATAATTACGTTGGCTCATTGAATTCTTTGCTAACTCCGACAGATACTTGTTTAAATTCTCCGACAATGGTTTACTGATGTTCCAGAGATTTACTACTAAGTTTACCTTCAAAAAATTTAACTTACTTTCTACCTTCTATAATTATTATAAATACGAAAGTTCTTTCAGAGGTTTAATGTGGATTACTCGTATGTTTAAATGTTTGTTACGCTTTCGCTCTCAATCGATTGGGTTGAAATTTTAAGAGTACTCGTACATAGGTGGTTTAGACCCTGGAACTACAGACAAACTACTTTTTAAACTAGGCGCAACTAACCCTAAGACTATATTGTCTAATATCTATCTATCTACTCATCCCGTATCCACCCACTGCTGGGTATAGGCCTCCTCATGTTCACGCCACACCTTCCGATCCTGTGCGAGTCTCATCCAGTTCCTTCCGACATATTTCATAAAATCGTCTGAACATCAGGCTGGTGGTCTGCCTCGATTCTATGCCACTGTTTTGGATACCATACTGTCGCAGCCTTGGTCCACCTGTTTTCATTCCGTCTTGCCATGTCTAATATATCGGAATAAAAAAAGGGGCAAAAGGAACGTAAGACGTGGCGTAGTCGAGAGGAAGCCTATACCCGGTTGTGGGTAGATACGGACTGAGAAATTAGATAGTATCTATCTACCTCTACTGAAAATATCATCTACCTACTATAAAAACAAAAGAAAACTTCAACTTAATAATAATTAATTAATAGTTAGATAAGTAGGTAGAAATCTTGCCACTAGCAATCTAACGAAGTATCTACATAATATCTAGGTGAATTTTGCTCATCTATTTTACTTACGCATTTCTAACCTACTAATAAAACCTAAATGTACCATAGCTATGCTTATAACAAAGCAGAACACAGAAGATGTTTGTTGTTTTTAACAGAATACAGGTTACTTAACAAAACTAGGACGCGTAAACTCGACTAATGTTAAAAGTTGTCTACGCTGCGCAATAGAAAATATTTAGCGAAGTTGTTTACGAGACTTTTATTAGGTGAATGTTAGTCGTAACAGGGAAATTCATGTGGTAACTTTCATTTATTTCTATTAACATTGAATATGTATTTATTTTATTGATATTTTACTATTACACTAGCTAAAAGAAATACTGTTAAAATAAACTGGTCCGGCGCGACCTTGTCCTTTTTATTTTCACCGGGAAAAAATATTTACGCATCGTCGTTACCTACGGGAGGCGTAGGGTGGTATGTGGGACTCCCCTGGATGCAAATTAAAAACCAAGTTCTTGTGATTTAGTGCTAATTTTTAGGAGGTTACAAGGTTTTTTTTTATTTTTCCAATTTTTACAGTAGTCACGACGAAACGAGGTATTAATTTGGTTGTTCCTGCGCAGTCAGACGTTATATAAATTATTATTATAATCTTATATTTTTATTGACATTACTCACAATTACTAAGCCACAGTTATAAAAAATCAATTTTATTTTATTCGGTACAGTGTTGTTTTTGATACAATTTAACGAGATAAGACGAGTGCGAGGTGCGAAGGATTTTGCGGCGTATTTTTTCAGCATCTTCCTTGTCTTGTGTCAATCTCAATCACTCACTCAAAAGCTTTAAGATGCTTTAGGAGTATATAAGCATTGTCACCTACTTTATTGATGTCCCTCATTTTTTGGTCTCAATTTTAAACGACTTAAACTTTTATTAATTCTTTAACATGTATGTAATATATTTGAAACTACGATATATTTATTATAAAGAAGAATCTTTTAAAATTTTCCAAATAAACTTTTTCCTAAAAAGTATCAAAACTGAATGTTTCTATGTATTTTTTCGTCTTAGAATTTCTCCGAAACGATTTGTCTGAGTTGTCGTTTTGTCATTTTACTAGCTTAAATTTGATACAATTTAGAACTAAGTGCTAGTTCCATCAATAGCGCTTCAATAGGTTTCATGTTAACAGTTTAAAATTATTATTGCTAGCTTAAAGTTTTTTTTTATTTAAATATTTTATTGTTACTTTCACTCACTATCAGGTAGGCCAAGTGCATGTCTATTTTTTTTCCCTATAGAAACTGTCTGTTTTTATAGAAACTCCCAAGAGAATAATAATAGAAGAGCACAGTCCTAAAGTAAGTGTTCAGTATACAGCCACACCGCAATTCACGATTCAGTCCGACAGCTAATATCCCATTCTGTTTGTCTTTCGAGGCAATAAAATGACTTTTATGCAAATCATACGAATTCTATACATTTTTGATGAGCGGGCCCGGTCGGCGCATTTGCGGTGTTTAATTAATATATTTTTCCATCAAAACTTTGTAATTCACGAAATCGTACATTTATTTATCTCGGGAGATTAACAAGTGGATTTTAAGAGCTTAAGCTTCGTTGTATTATTTATTTTATACAAGTAGGTATTACTTTGTTAAATTTTTTTAATCTTACAGAGGCGCGTTAGGAATCGCTAGGAGATAGCGAGGATTTACTCAGCAGTGGGACACATATCCAGTAAAATAAAGGATACGAGAATAATAGAATGAGTGGACCCCGATGTTTGTTGGATATTAAGCGATAATATCTTCCTATTACAATAATAATAATAATTACAGCACTACTGGATAATTCGAGTACAATGTGTGCGAAGTCCTATAAAACATAGTGCACTGCGCTCAGTCTCATGAAGAAACATAAGATTTTTAGTCTCCTTAGCCCCGCTATTTCCCCGGCCACCTTACCCTTCTAAAAGTGGCAAATGGCGGCAGAATGTTGGATTATTCACCAAATCCTACATTTTATTTAACTCCGGATTAAACAAGTGAATTTTAAGAGCCTCATTGTAAATCTGCTGGATTAACTTCCATTTTTGTTCGTGTAATCCTTCGTAATGAATAACAACTCTTTATTTATTTTATTTCACTTTATAAAATGTCCTTGACGACAGGAAAATGTCAAATAATTTTGAGAGAAAAATTTAATTTGCCTTTTATTAGAATATTTCAAAGTCTTTCTTATTTTTAGGGTTCCGTACCTCAAAAGGAAAAAACGGAACCCTTATAGGATCACTTTGTTGTCCGTCCGTCCGTCCGTCCGTCAGTCTGTCTGTCTGTCTGTCTGTCTGTCTGTCTGTCAAGACCCTTTTTCTCAGGAACGCGTGGAGGTAACAAGCTGAAATTTATAGAAAATACTAAAGTCTATTGCCTCTTAGAGCTGTGAAAATTTCAAACTTCTAGGCCAACGCAATCAAAAGATATAGTCGAATATGTCGCTAATTCAGCAAATTTACGACATTCCTAAATAAATCAAAACCTACGGGGTACTTCTCATGAACTCAGAACCTTGAAATTTGGCACGAAGCAACACCTTAGAGCACAAATAAAGGAAAAATTGCGAAAACTATAAATTTTTATTTGCATCATATGAAAAAAATTTTTTATATTATTTTATACCTACTACCCTTTTTCTCATGAACGCGTAAACGTATTAAATTGAAATTCATATCAAATACTCATGTCTATAATACCTTTAAACTGTAATAAAATCAAGCCTCTATGTTAACGCATTCAAAAGAAACAGCAATTTTAGCCGCAATTTTAAATTCTCAACTACTCTCAAAAAACCAAAACCTACAGGGTACTTGCCGTGAACGTAGAATCTTGAAATTTGGTATAAAGCTATTCCTTAGAGCACAGATAAAGGAAAAATTGCGAAAACTGTAAATTTTTCGTTACATCATATAAAAAAATATTTTTCATAATTTCATACTTACTACCCCTTTTCTCATGAACGCGTAAACGTATTAAATTGAAATTCATGTCAAATACTCAAATCTATAATACCTTTAAACTGTAATAAAATCAAACCTCTATGTTAACGCATTCAAAAGAAACAGCAATTTTAGCCGCAATTTTAAATTCTCAACTACTCTCAAAAAACCAAAACCTACAGGGTACTTGCCGTGAACGTAGAATCTTTAAATTTGGTAAAAAGCAATTCCTTAGAGCACAGATAAAGGAAAAATTGCGAAAACTGTAAATTTTTTGTTACATCAAATAAAAAAATATTTTTCATAATTTCATACTTACTACCTCATTTCTCATGAACGCGTGCAGGTATTAAACTGAAAGTCATATCAAATGCTAAAGTTTATAATACCTTTAAACTGTAATAAAATCAAACCTCTATGTCAACGCATTCAAAAGAAACAGCAATTTTACCCGCATTTTTAAACTCGCAAGTACTCGCAAGGGAATCAAAACCTACAATATAAAATTTTATACCCACTTTTCCTTAGGGTTCCGTACAAACCTACGGGTTTGTACGGAACCCTCGGTGCTCGAGTCCTACTCGTACTTGACCGGTTTTTTTATTTACACTTTCACAAAATTAATTTAATGGGTACAGAATATATACCGTATAGATCTAAAGAACATAACGAAAAATCTTTTTAATGGAGGCTCAGATCCGAAATTCAGGCACAATAGGCTGTAGTCGGCAGGCTTTGTTATCCGTTTACCAAACAAAGCTTGCTAGTTATTTTGTAGTCGTAAAAGAGTTATAATAGAGGCAACTATTTTTATTGACGGCGTGGAATACTAAACTACATTTTTACTATTGGTTGTAGCCATCGGTTTTACTCGCTGAAAAAACATGTAGGTACCTACATAATACAGAATTACTCTAATTACAAGTCACAATTTTAGGTTGTGAGGTTCACTTTTATTTAGCATTTTCTGGTCGTCAAGATTGCTGCAACCTATATTTTGAAAAAAGCTGGTTTTTAGGTATATTTTAAAAAGTAAACTTTCGACCATTTAAGATGCGCATCGCGATTTTACCCCCTAATATACTTAACAACCTATGATTCAGAATGAGCGCAGTGTAATGTTGCGAAGGAGTTCTGGCAATACCTAGGTAACACAGCGTATTTAATGGGTCGTTATCGTTTTTAACATCAGCCGAGCATCGAGTTAGAATTGTTCATTGGCTGGATATTCACTTATCCGTCAGGGAACCGAACCAAAGACCGAATCGTCAAAAATTTATGAAATGATGTATTACGTCGTATCGATTTAGAATAGGATAGAATAGAATTACTCTTTATTGCATACCAAGTTACAAGAAATTATTATTAATTTTGATTAGAAATTAAGATTTAACAATACGTCATACGTCATTTCATACATTTTTGACAATTCGGTCTTCGGTTCGGTTTCCCTGACGGATAAGTGTATATCGCTGCTGTGATGACATTTTATAAAAATCACTACATGGTAAAATTTATAAAACAAAGTCGCTTCCCGTATCTGTCCCTATGTATGCTTATAAATCTTTTAACTAGGCAACGGATTTTGACGCGGTTTTTTAAATAGACAGAGTGATTCAAGAAGAAGGTTTATATGTTTAGTACATATACTTCTTGTAAAGAAACACAGATAATTTTCTGTTAGGTACTATGAAGCGCGCGCAAGTCCACTAGTCAACTATAAATAACACTTCTCAACTATCCATAGCGCATTTTTGTTGTAGTACACTACACAGTACACAAGTTAAAAAGAGTAGGTAAAACATCCCCTATGCGAGCGTGGCGTGCGCTGATTGCTCAAACGGAGCTGCTTCGTCATAAAACTCCTCTAGTTAAACCCTATTAACGAGTAGTAGAGTGCTTGAGTGCACTACACCCTACTAAATATACCTCTAGGTACTACAGATTTTACAAAAAAGATGACTCTTAAGGTGATGCCACACAGCCGTAGGAACGTGCGAGAAAGTGAGACGTATTTTTGTAATGTTCGAATTCTTACCTGCGTATTCACACATACCTAAAGCGGACGGTCAGGAACGACACAAATATTACGACCGTTATTCCGCGCAATCCCGCATCTGTGTGTCACCTTTAGGGATTAAATATGTTTATCTAAATACCTATACATGAAGGGAAACCTTAACATCGCTTACGCACTACATCAGAACCAAATATTTAAAATGACGGTCCAGTGTAGTCATAGAATATTTTGTATGGTAGGTTACTACAGCCATCCAATTTCTGTTCGTCATTTCAATAATTCGAAGATGCGTGGAAGGTTGAAAATATTGAAGTGAATAAGAAAATACTTATATAATGTGTACATCAAAGACCCAGAATGTCACGACTCTTTACTATTTGCACAACTTTTATGTACTAGGTCTTAGTGAAGAAAAGCCTTTTCCTTTTACCACGTTTTTCATGTTTTCACTGTGGTCGACGTATAAAATGTTTTGTTATAAAATCAGAGGCCACAAGGCGAGTGCATTTTTATATAATAGCTTCGTGTTTCCCAGTGGGTGGACCTTTTATAAAAAATGCTTTGTAGCCAATGACCATGCTTTTACTGGGAGCACCACTATAGATTAACTATAACTTTTTTATGCATTATAGAAGGCTTTTTTTATTTTATAGGCGACTATGTGGTTGAAGATAAAATCAGTGAATTTAGATATTAAGCTTAATGTTGGTATAAATCATTTGATAGATTAATGTGTCTTAATAGGTATCTATTGTCAATGTGGTCATTTAGTGGTAGTGATGTTGTGATATGTTAGGAGCTAGAAGCAATCTTTTGTTAACATTTCAATTTTGATCTTAGAAAAAACTCTTCCAATTACATTATATAGCATCTTTGCGGTGATTCTGGGAAGAAGATTGACGTTCACGCTGATCTACTGCAATTTCAATGTTACATTAGGATATAGATATTTTAACGAAGTTCTGCGAAATACTTTACCTACTATTCTTGTCAACAAGATTGAGAATTGAATCGAGTCTAGATTAAAACATGAATCAAGAAAACTAAAATCAAGTAGGGAACTAGAATCAGGTAAGGAAGCGAATGCGGTGTGTCAGGATCGTACCAAATGGAGGGAAATAATAGCCTCTGCCTATCCCAACGGGAGCCAGGCGTGATTATATGTATGTAGAGTTAAGTAAAGGTATCTACTTCTATTTGAATATTTACACGTAATCCGTAAAAGTATTCATTAAAAAAGCGCTTGATAACCGCTAGAGTGATTTTATATAGGCGTGCCGTGGTTTCCTGTAAACGGTTTTTATAAAACCAGCGCTTGAAGCGTGGAGTGCGCTTCAACAACATTAGACTGGAGTTGAATTACTCGGGGCATGTTTGGCCTTCATTATGGAACCTTTTTACGGGAATAATGGCCACTTTTGCCTTCTTGGCTTTGCTTTGAAGAGAGGAAAAATATTTTTTTTTGGAAAATTAATATTTCTGAGAATCATTATTGTAAGTTTCTTGATTTTTGAAGGTGATTTTTTTTTAAATTATTTGATAATATACTTCTTCTTCCTGCCCTTATCCTACTCTAGGTAAATACATAGCTAGCCATAATAGCTTCATTCACTCCCCTAGCTCGCATATAGGTACTCTTTCACACAGTCATTCAAACATTTTTATGCGTCCCGGGGTATCATATTTACAAGAGAAAATATCAAAATAAGCATGAAAAATAAAATCTAAATTATTGAATTAATTTTGGTATTCTCATTGTTATTATTTTACGCTTTGAAAAGTCTACCCTCAGAAGTTAGGCTTAGATTCTAAACTTTTATCATTATATTTAAGTGTTTCTTAGAATGGATTTTCATGGAGATTCATTAAAATTTTGCATTGTTAAGAACAGAGATTTTTCATAATAACAATGATACAATAGTATTTAAGAAGGACTTATTGATAACGTAGAATTTTAGGTAGTTTAGGCCCTAGAATAACATAAAGGCTACTTTTATTTAATCTTATTTTATCTAATATAAAAATAATTGGTCAATACAATAAATGTATTAAATAGAGTATTTTAAAAGCCAATCTTATCAGTTCAAAATGAACCTGTAATTTAAAGTAATTTTTTTAATTATGATTGATATGGAATATTCTTCACACTTAATTAAAACAGCAAATCGAACACAAAAACTTACTTAACACACACTATTTTTAGATCGGAACTTACACAGTATTTTTAGTTATAAAAAACAGACGTGTATAAATACAATATTTAAGAACAGATTCATACCTCTAAAACAACTTTCTAAGAACTCTGTTAATTCCATAAAACTATAAAGTAACCAAATATAAAAATATCCATTATACAACAAGTGAAATGAACACTGAGTAAGCAGATATTTTCAGTTGCGTGTTCTTGATAAGTTTTCATACTTTAAAAATACTATTCAAAAAATCTCTGTTTATTCCAAAAAAACTATAGTGTAACCTAATATAAAATACCTATTATATTATAATCACTCTTACCTAATAAACAAATCAAGCACAGGTATCACTCAACACTGAGTTAGAAGATATTTTGAGTCGCGTGTCTACTGGTGTTCGTGTAATGTTTGTGCGCCAAATATTTTATCATACTTTTTAAACTACTATATAAAAAAGTTATGAGTATTAAAAAAAAAACTATAGAGTAGCTGAATATAAAAATACCTATTATATTATAATTATTCTTACCTAATAACCATATCAAGCACAAACACCACTCAACACTCAGTTCTTTCAGTCGCGTGTTCGTAGTTCGTACTCGTGTAAAGTTAGAGCGAGCGGCGCGGCGTGTCCCGGGCGCCCTCTCGGCTCTGAGCGCGCTCCTCACTGACGCCTGCCTTATATCCTGCCCGACCGCCCTGTCGACTGAGCATAGGCTGGGAGACTATGCGCGGCGAGCAGGTTTAATTTTCATCTACTCTTAAAAATCCCTTTTTTTTCCAAGGTGCAAATGGCAAATATAGGGTGGTCCAACTAGAACGTTCGATGTGAATTTTACATTTTTGAGACTTTTTTAAAACTATGAAACTTCTACTCTTATAACGTTTATACGTTAAAATCAAGTTCGAATTTTATCTGTCAAATGAAGTCACACTCATATATCTAATATAATAAGTTTTTAATTTTTTAACAAATTTAATAAAAAAACCTATAGGTATAAGTATTCATAACTCCTTAAGTAATTAAAGGACTATTATTGTACTGAGTACAGTGTGGTTTTTAGTAAATTAGGGGGTATGTTTCCATGGCGTCTGCCTCCTACACTACTATCTTTCCCGCCCAAACCGCTACAACTACGTAGAACGCGCTACGATATCGTAGAGCCACTACGACTCGCTTAATTCAATGCTACGCTTTTTCTTCACCCGCTACGATTTCTTTCATCGCATTTGGGGGTGAGCTGAGATTAAAATAAAAAAGGAAGATACGGTGTCGGCTCCCCGCATAGGCTCTAAATAGGTTCACGCACACAATTTTATTTCGGCGCGACAAAGTGACTCTCACACCCAGCAGCCAATGTCGAAATGTGCTACGAGGGCATTATCTTATGTCGACATAAGACTAGGTGTATAATAACGTGTTACTGTTAAGAGTTATTGACGTTTGTAAGAGATTCAGATGCTTTATTCATTTGTGATTTAGAGCACAATAAAATTGGAAATAGCTACAAATTTTCAAAGAGTAGCGTCTAGATATATGTCAGATTACTCTTGAAAGTGGGACAGGAGTTGCTACTCTAATGTCAAAGTGTGCTCGGGCCGCAAGCCCAAGTTTGACTATAGCAACGATAGCGCCGTATCTTTCCTTTATATTTAAATCTAAGGGATGAACTAAAATGAGTTGGGGTGATACTAAGTTGTATGCTAAACCTTCCTTATGTGACTCAAATCAGTCTCATCTTCTAAATGGTATTGAAAATTGAAGCGTTTCAGCGGATACATCGAGCTTTTCGGTGCTATTGAGAATGTAGGCAGATCGTTTTGTGTGGATAATGACGCAATTGTAGCTTTTTATTGCTCAATTGTGTATCAACATTTCTTACAATATTTTTAAATAGGTACCTACATATCCAAAGAAATTTCTTAAGAAATAAGTAAGTAGGTATATAAATAATTTTAAGTCATTTTGAAAAGTAGGGCGGGGTTGTGTTTTCCTTTACATCGCATTACGCATTAAGTATTATATCTGTTGTAGCACCCATAGTAAGCTCTCTCACTTACATTCTACACAAAAACTATTATTTTTATTACAGACTCGTAAGCAGAAGACCCGCCTAATCGAGAGCAGTTACCGTCGCCTTTAGACGTCTGTGCCCAGGCATTGATGACAAACAATATAAACGACTTAATTACTAAGAGTTAGTAGTTTAGTTTTTAACAGAAATGTGCCTCCTATAGTTCATTGTTATCACTTGTTTACACACGGCGCGGTCAGAAATAGTATTGTAACATAGGTATTTAGTCCTTCACATAATATCATTAGTACTTTATACGAGTATCACCAGTATAAATCATCAACCCCGTAGAATCGAATGGTGTAGTGAACGAGTAATACTTATAATGTGTTTGCATGCGTCTACCAATATAATATTATGTCACAGAAAATGAGATAATATGGGTGCTTCATTTTATTTTTAACAATTCAGTCCAGTTGTTGGTACTGTCCATTTCCGATATAAGGTCTGTTGAAATGATTTGTAACGACTGAATTACAAATTGGATAAAAAGGCCCGTTCAAACCTGTGCGATATTCGCTACCGTTCCGGGTAGAAAAATATCGCCTTAGGTATTTGAATGGAGTTTGGTTCGCTACCGCAGACGGTAGAGAATATCGCTCAGGTATGAAGCGGCCTTAAATGCTTTGAGAAAAATCTTGCATGGTTTTGATAATTGAATATTATGAACCTACTATACCTACAATTTGTATGGATGGATGGGTTATTATTACTCTTTTTCGTCTAAACCTTTGTTATTCTAGCTTAGGCCCTAGAGTAATATAATAGGCTTTGACGGGTAAAATCGATGGCGACAGTTAATAATAACTAAACACTAAACAAGGTAAGAACAGTAAATTGAATTATTATATAGGTAAATATATACTAATTTAAAAAAAAAATGCTTGTAGTTAGGTATATTTTAACAGAATCCTCCAAAATCCCAAAGCGCTAATAAAGCTGTGCAACTGAGAGGTGCCGATAGCCGTACATCAAGATCGAGCCCGCCACGAAGACAACAGTAAACACACACTCACCTTAAAATATCTCACTTCGCCTCACACATTCTCACTCAGCTTTATTTCCCACGATTACAACACTTCACATTGCTAGGAACTGCAGTGTTTTCATAGTGAAATACTGTTTGTTTACATGAATAAACATAATAAAGCTAAATAACTTATATGGTCATGTTGTTAGGGCGGGCTCGCAGCGCCGACTAGCGGAGGTGGCTGGAACTGTAGCTAGGGCAACGGAGGAGACCCTTGCGGATCTAAGAAGAGCATGTGGCTAATAGCAATATTGCTGTTTGCAGTTTGATTAGCAGATGAATGGTATTTAGTCACGATTTTAGTTTAGGTGATAACTGTCTACATGTTTTGAAATGGAAGCCTTTTAAAGTCAATTTAAGCAGTTATTGAATCTGAATAAGATAGTATCTATGTAAGGACATAATGTACTGTTATTCTAGTATTTACGTACCTATTTTAATTTTATTAATAGACAAGGTCATTTTGTCAAGGCTTTATAGAGCAAGTACGGGGGTACTTGTACTTGTTGCCGTACTAGGTAGACCCATGAGATGGCGCGCGCGGTCTTCTGCTCCGAGTGCCTCTTGAGTTTTGAGAGGTTGGGGTGAAAACTCTTCTTTACCGCACCGTGGAGGGGTCCCCCTATCAGTGAGGACCAAACGCCGTCGGGACCGCGGAAGTGCTTCGGCGTACCCGCAACTCTGGGAATATGGCGTTCCGCAGGAACACCCCCAGGTTTTTTAGTGGGTATACCCGCCACACCTATCTTTGTCGGGGGAGTCCCACATACCGCTCTGCGTCCCCCTGCGCAGAGTGACAAAGCGTAATACATTTTTCCTGGAAAAAGGGTCCTAAAAGGTCGGTAGTTGGTAGGTAAGGAAGGATTGGAATTTCTAGGGGCATTTAAAAATTAAAGTACAAAACACCTGTTAGAAGTTAAATTATTTCATGAACGTTACACGTGGACGGACGTGACGAAGAAATTGCAGAATCAATTATGTCAAAGCTTATTCGAATTCTGCAAAAAGCAGTTTGCAGTTTTTAGCTCTCAGGGGTCGAGGGTGCGTCTGCCGTCTCATTCGCACACTCTTTACCTTAATTGACACAATGGGCGAGCGTTACGCAAAAACGACGCTTTTATCGATGACATAGGAGATATAATGTCCCGTAGTGCCACAGATTACGTTGCAGTTGGCCCTCGCCCCTCTAGCTCTGGGTTCACGGTTCACGCGCGTAGTGCGTAGTGTGCGTAGTACTACAGCTCAGACATTCAACAAACAGAGCTTGAAGTAGATATTATTTTCCTGGAAGTGGAGTGCGAGTAGTGGGTTGGTTTAGTACTGGTAGATATTCTGTGGCCAAGTGTCCGGTTACTAAGATTTTACTATAATTATAAATGCGAAAGTTTGATTTACAGATAGCTATGGAAAAAAAACTCATGTCTTGATTCTGTCAGGGAATAACTGAGATAAAAAGGTACCTATTGATCGATGTTGCGATGACCGATTGTGCTGATACGGTAGTGATGTGGTACATAGCTTAGACCCTGGAATAACGCATAGGCTAATCATCAGGTCATGATGACAAAAGGGATTTCCTCTGCATCCACTGACCACTGCTATTACAAACGTCTATAGGCGACGATAAACGCTCACTACCAGGCGAACCGTCTGATTGTAAGGTCTTACGTGATTTGTTGTCGATCGCATTTGCACTTTCCATCAGGAAGGTGTGGTTAAAGCATGCCTTTTCAGTATTAAAAAAAATGCATTTTAAAAATCGCTTCAGGCACCTTTACATAATCGGTGAATCAAAAATACACCGAAGAATTGTGATTCCGGCACGTAGCCGAAGTAAATACAAGTGAGTTTATGCCGTTTATTTACAAAGATGAATTGTGATTCCTCCTTCTGAAATCAGTTAATATAGTTAAGACCTTAGTTACTGTAGTACAGTAAACCGGTGGAAAACTGCGCGTGTCCTTGAGCCGCTCCTGATGTTTTCATCCCGAGCGCGTATTAAACCGTTTAGAGGGGACGAGTGACTTTAGCCCACGATTTATGAACGAATCTCTACAATTAATTCAAAGAGATTGTGACGTCCCCGAGCGGGACTGTTTACAAATCATTTTAAATAATATTTATGATAACCAAGATAGATAGATATAGGTAGGTAGGTAGATATAGGTGGTAGGTAGATATGTATATTTGTTATATTTTTAGTTGGATCCTCCCCAACGACTCAACCTTTTTTGAGGTAAAGTGCTCTTCACAAAAGAGGTCCCGCGGAATTTAGGGGAACTATAGTCGGGCCGGCCTAAAAGGCCACATTTGACATTTCATGAAAATTCCCTTACAGGATGTTCTAAAAAAATTACTATTTTTCGAAAATTGCTTTTATTTTTTAAATATATTAGTGTTGTAATGAATTTAGGAAATAATTTTAAGACTTAATTTAACTCTTAAAATCATTAAAGACGAACTTTAACCTAAAACACTTTACGTCCATACAAGGATTCCCTTGTTATTCACTTACATACTAGCTATAGCTAGCTACGAGGGGCAAGGAAAAAATATTCTTACTTATAAAGCGCGAGCAGCTGGCTGCGAGCGCCGAGAAAACATTGAATTTTTCAGTAGGTACCATAAATCCGCGTTTAGTTTGCTCCGATTGGCTAGGAAACTAAACATTATTTATAAAAGCGCGAGCACCTCGGTGCGAGCGTCAAAAAAAATTTGAATTTTTCAGCACGAATGATGTGCGCTTAGCTGGCTCCGAGTGGCAAGGAAACTAAATATTCTCATTTCAGCTCGCTGCGAGCGGGGAAAAAAAATAATTTTTCAGTTTCAAAAAATCTGCGTTTGGCTTGCTCCAAGTGGCAAAGAAATTAAATACCCTTATTAATAAAAGCGCGAGTAACTCGATGCGAGCACCGAGAAAATTTTGCCTTTTAAAAATTGTGCCAAAAATAATTGAATATTATACATATGCACAAAGTCCTCGCTGCAAGCGCAAAGACTGAGTTGCAAAAACAACATTAAGCGGGAACGGTTTGTAGCAGTTAATATGAACCAATTAATCCTTACTATGAGAGAAGCTGCGCAGCTTGCTACCTACGGATAATTTGTAGGCGAGGACCGAAAAAAAAATTAAGTAGGTACACAAATTACTCAATCCGCTATCAACAGCGAAACAAATTTATGAACTTGTACGTTCATAAATTTGTAACTACGAGTATGAAAGAAGCGTAAAACGAGTCGATATGATCAGATTTTTTTTCCGACTAGGATTTTGGGGGGGTCATGACCCCCTTGACCCCCCCACCTGGATCCGCGCCTGCTCACACACACATTATTAAAAAAATTAAAAGTCCTCAAAGGTTTCAAAATGTGTAATTAAAAAAGTAATCGGCCATTTTGTAGCGGCAGCCGTCTTGGACTGATTTCCACCAAACGTGGTTAAAACATTCTGGACTGTTTGAAAGTAGAGTTAGTCAAGAGTGTTCTTAGCTATGTTTGGTGGAAATCGGTCCAGATTTCCAACAACATCACACGTGACCAAAAAAAAAATGTTATACACCATTTCGTGGCGGCGTGGCGATTTTAGGTTCAAACATAGCTAAGAACATTCCCGACTAATATTATTAATCTTACAAATGAAAAAAATAAACAAACTTCATTAATCCGTTCGGCAACGATGCCACAGACAGATACACAAACAGACAGACAAACAAACACGTCAAACTTATAACACCCCACCGTTTTTGCGTTGGGGGTTAAAAACTTTAGATGAATAAATAGGACATCCTATACAAGGTCACGTCAATCAGTTTTTGTTTTTAAAACAATAAGGATGCTACCCAATAAAATCGCACAATCGAAATTTGAAATGTAGAATCGAATGCAATTATAACTTGGATTGAATATTTGATCTGAAATAAATAACTATATTGCGATTATAATAAAATACATTGTTAATATTGTGATTATATTATAGTAAAATATAATGTAGGTAATTAAAATAAAATTGTGTAATGTGTAGAGAATAAACATATTTTTTATTACAGGTTTTTTTTTATAACTCGTGAGATGTTTCTGGCAAAACTAGCCCATGACACCATTACATGTTTACAACCAAAACCTATTAAAATTAAAATTAATTAGACTTTATGAATGTTTTCATAAAACTGTATTCGATTCCAACGTGTTTGAAGATCGTATCGATTCATATCCTGTAATCGAAATAAACAAACAATGTCCCAACACTAGTTAGCTATGACTGACATCTGTCAAATGTGGCCTTTTAGGCCGGCCCGACTATAGGAAAAATTTAAATTGATTATATGTGTACCTACTTCATATTATGTTTAATTCTTAGATAAAGTGCCTATTGAATTAATAAATTAAATATGAGAAATTATGAGGAGTCAAAATGTTATCGATATTTTAACTTTAAAACGCGCGATAGTGGCGCCATGCCAAAGGGACTCCTTTTGTGAAAAGGTATTCTAAATTTAAACTAAATGGTCGGCGATATGCAATCTTTTTCGACTTCGAGGTAAAGAGGGCGAGGATACCACGAACAATACAATGTGTGTTTTATATTCTCTTTAGGCTATCTATGACCTGAATCTACCATAGAAATCTACACTGTTCTTTTTGCCATTTTTGGGTCAACAAGGAATCCTTATAGTTTTAGTTTAGGGTAATGAAAAAAGGTTTCCAGGCTGAGATCTCTCTATCCCCAACTCCAAGCAATATAAATTAGTTCCGGTCTACTAGCTCGGCCTATCCAAAATTAATCAAGAGTAGTATTAATTGGTTACAAGGTAAAATATTAATTAAGAACTGATTTTTTTATTGTTGTTGCCTTATAAAAGACACTCATAACTCTTTACATACTCTTATAAAAATAATTATATAATGTATCACAGTATTCTATTTCCAATCTATTCTAAGACATTGTATCAATTAGTTTCCTCCTAATTTGAAAGTAACTGTGCACAAGTTTATTGTTGATTACTGATAAATAGAAACCATTTTTTTTTGTACATATACTTTATTAGGTACTTTACTCATTAATTTCACTAAATAATAAATATTAATTTATGATTAATATAATATTAATAATCAATAATATAAATATTAAGTACCATCAACATATAAAAAATAAACATATTTAATATTTATTTATGTATTTTATGACATTGTGTAAAAATAAAAACAGTCAGCTCTAACAAAAAGGAATATTGTACTTTATGAAATAATTCTAATAAATTAACTAGTTTTTGTGACAGTTTTGCTTGCATTGACTGTTCAGCTAAAATAATTTTATAAAGAAAAAGAACATGAATTCATCGTCCAATGGTAGAAGTTAAGTAAGTATACATACATAGAAATACAAAGAACGACACAAAATCCAACTTGAGCGGCGTCGTGATTCTTTTGTTTGTAATTTTTGTACAATGCTTACAGTTTTTACAACTAATATGCATCAATTTTTTGTGTGTCTAGCCGATGAGCATTGGTTCTAGTTTGCCGGAATCATGCAGAGCCTTGACGTCGGAACCGCCGCCAATGCAGTTACCGTTGATGAAGACTTGGGGGACCTGAAATGAAGAGTAACACATTATTAGTTTAGACTCTGAGTACTCTGGGCCATTGAGTAGATATTTAGCCGAGGCTTACTTGTCTATTTAGTTTGTAACATATTTATATTTTAGATTCTAACCACTCTGGGCCACAGTTGAGCCGTTCTATTGTAAAGATGTAACAAACACACTCACACACTTCTACTTTAGAGGTAGTAGGATTCAGGTGTTTTTTTTATAATTATTGTAACCTTTGCCTTCTTAATTTGTGAGAATATTATCAACTACGCAACTAATTAACATAGTAATGTGCTATCTATCTGACCACAAAAGATATAAACCATTCATAACTATTGCAACATATTATGTATTATCGGAATAGAGTTGTTTTAACCATTCTATTTTGCTATAAAATACTAATGATGGGGAGATGTTCCCAATGGGGGACTCACTCTAACTGAGAATCAATTCACACAACACATCTGCTTAAAGTTGTATTGATTGTAGATTAAAAAAAAAATACTAATATGACCAATACAACAATTCTTTTAAAAAGTTATCTACCAAACTACCAATTGATCTATCAACACACATTTCTAAGGAATACTTTACACAGGTAAAGCCAAGAGCATAAGCTAGTAATGCAGTACAATCTTTTTGCCCAAAGCTAAGACATTCACAAGTTAAAATAGTATTTTAAATCACTGACGATTCATATCTTAAACAAACAGATTAAAAGCAAATGATGATTTCACGTCTTGAGTGATTCATATGACGAAGTATTGTCAGGGTCACCTTCAATATATATTTAATGAAAACTAAACTAAATGAACACCTACTGTTTTAACCCCTAAACTCCCAAGCAGCTCGATCAGGCTGCAACCACCCCATTCGAATTTAGGTTTTAATTTAAGAATCTTTTTATAAATAGACATGGCTCAAATAGTGTGAGACATATAAATCCTACAAAATTATGTGAAAGTATGAATGTGTGTAGGCATGTTTATAACAGTTTCTCGTCTAATTGGGTGGACAAATAGAGGTGAAATATGGTAGGTATATAGATACTTAGACCCTTGGAATAATACATATGTTACTGTACTTTTACTGGACTTCATTTTCTTATTAAAGTCAACTCACCGTCCTAAATCCAGTAACATTGGACAGGTTGTCCTGGATCACGTTTCCATCGTCACGCTGGTCGAGTTCTATCACTTTGATAGGCTGCTTCACTTTGGCAAACACCTGTAAACATTATCATTGTTCTTATCACTGCAGGAAACCAATAAGCACCTACTATTTAGATATCAGTGAGTTAATAAGTATTGGGTATTTGTTTGTAAATTAACAGAAACAACAGATAGTCGTATGACTAATCAAATGACTAATTTCCTTTAAAAATTGGGATTTCCAAAACCTAAATATGTTTTTCCTTTAATCGAATAGGTATTTTATAAGCTACTGTAAAACGTAGAAATATTTAACATATTAATATAACTGGAAGTATAACGTTCGGATGTCAAGAAGGAATTCAAAGTACAGAAAAAAATTAAGCCGAGAAGTAATAATAATTGAAACAAACAGTACAGGTTATACTTACATCTTTAGCGAGTTTGCAATAAGGACAATAAGATTTAGAGAAAACCACGACTTTTTCTTGGGCTATAGATTCCTTGATGAATTGTTGAATTTCAGCAGAGCTCGCCATTGTAGAAGAACGAAAAATTTTGCTAGCTAATGCGCCCATGAAAATCGTGAACTTTTGCAATGGCAGACAATGACAGACAGATGACAGAGTGGCAGTTGTCAATGTCTAACGGCAAAATGGGATTCATGAGTTTTTGGCGGCAAGCCTTGATCATATCATTAACTCCACGTCTTTTGCTTAATAATCGTGTAGAATTTGATTGTTAGCGTGTAATAATGGTGGAATATTGCGTGTTAAGTGTTTTTGAATGTGCACAGATGTAGGCAAGTGATATGGTGCTGAAATATGAATTTTGGTGCCCCCTCCAAAACTCCTCCGAACTTTCAGTAAAATTCCACCCATTTTACTGGAAGACTCACGTGACTAGACGAGCTATTAAGCTCACTCTGACTCTGACCTGACTAACTAACTTATTACTTAAAAAATAACATTTAACTTGACACTGGCAAAACACGAAAGTGGAGACCATAATTTAATATCCCGTGAACATTCACGAATTTTACTCGACACTGGCAAAATGCACATGTTGCCAAATTATTAAAAAGAAAAAAAAAAAAAAAATGGGATTCATGAGTTTTTGGCGGCAAGCCTTGATCATATCATTAGCTCCACGTCTTTTACTTAATAATCGTGTAGAATTTGATTGTTAGCGTGTAATAATGGTGGAATATTGCGTGTTAAGTGTTTTTGAATGTGCACAGATGTAGGCAAGTGATATGGTGCTGAAATATGAATTTTGGTGCCCCCTCCAAAACTCCTCCGAACTTTCAGTAAAATTCCACCCATTTTACTGGAAGACTCACGTGACTAGACGAGCTATTAAGCTCACTCTGACTCTGACCTGACTAACTAACTTATTACTTAAAAAATAACATTTAAAACTTGATACTGGCAAAACACGAAAGTGGAGACCATAATTTAATATCCCGTGAACATTCACGAATTTTACTCGACACTGGCAAAATGCACATGTTGCCATATTATTAAAAAGAAAAAAAAAAAAAATGGGATTCATGAGTTTTTGGCGGCAAGCCTTGATCATATCATTAGCTCCACGTCTTTTGCTTAATAATCGTGTAGAATTTGATTGTTAGCGTGTAATAATGGTGGAATATTGCGTGTTAAGTGTTTTTGAATATGCACAGATGTAGGCAAGTGATATGGTGCTGAAATATGAATTTTGGTGCCCCCTCCAAAACTCCTCCGAACTTTCAGTAAAATTCCACCCATTTTACTGGAAGACTCACGTGACTAGACGAGCTATTAAGCTCACTCTGACTCTGACCTGACTAACTAACTTATTACTTAAAAAATAACATTTAACTTGACACTGGCAAAACACGAAAGTGGAGACCATAATTTAATATCCCGTGAACATTCACGAATTTTACTCGACACTGGCAAAATGCACATGTTGCCATATTATTAAAAAGAAAAAAAAAAAAAAAAAGAAAATGGGATTCATTTTGCCGCGCTTTTGGAAAGCGGATGAAATTTTTTGTGTTCTTGGATAATAATTTTGCAATAAGTGCTAAACGCGTATTAATAGTGGGTTTAATAAACGTTGAGTGTTTGTGAATGTGATTTACTGTCGAAGAATGGAAAAAAGTTCAACAGTCTGCTATTTTCAAGAATCGTCACAAAATGAATCGATGTGATTCGATAAACGCCCCCTCTTTATCGAATTTTGGAGGGAATATCCTCCAATAAACAAGGAACTTAAAATTATAATAAAGTTTTCGACTGAAGGACTTGTATCCATGGTCAGAATAAATTAAATTTTTTAACTCGACACTGGCAAAATGCAACTGTTGCCATAATATTTAAAAAAAACGGCAGAATGACAGCTTCCCGCGCAAATCATTCGTAAAGATGGCTGCTGACCTCTAAATTTCTTATAGTCCATTCACAGTTATTTTACCTCTGACAGATGTGACAATAATTTTCTTTATGTTGGCATTACTGTCAAGTCCCTGTTCAGACCTCCTGGAGTTTTTTAAGTTTTCAGGATTAAATTATCTGATATCGTGCCGAAAAGGATTCAAAGCAGTAGAAGAGATATTGTTTTATCAGTGCGTGTTTTTTGTTAAAGAGAAAAGAACAACAATGCGCCGTAAATTCCATTTACAAATGTTCATCACCCAACCTAGGGATACCATACAGTGAAAAATTATTTACCTAAATTCCTAGTTATTAAGCATAATGTTATGACAAAAGTGCTAAGTCTAGTGTAGGCTACTTATTTGAATAAATGTGTTTTGATTATCTCGTTGTTTTAATATTTAATATTATAATCCCAAGCTTTACCAATGCCGATAAACTCAATTTCCTATGAAGAAAATTAATTTATCTATAACAATATCGGATGGCTAAAACATGAACAAGTGGTAACTGCAAACTATCAATATGATAATATAAAATATTAGGTAGGTTGGAAACAGGAAATTTATGTAAGTAGATACAGCACTGTAAAATAATACTTTAAAAGGGTAAGTCAATACTCACGTGACATGGCAACATAATTCTCAGGCTAGCCAATGTAAAGGCTAGAGGTAAAATAACTGTGAACGGACTATATTCATTTTGAATTGGTCAATTGGATGATTCCTCATTCTCATACAAATCAAAAACAAAATAAATTGTATTTGGTTTAAGAGCGTATATATCGAGTGACGCTCTCTCGCTCGCACAATTTGACTAATTTTGAAATATAAATTCATGGAATTAATTTATTGAAAATTCCTCTAGACCACCCCTGCATAATATTATTGCACACATTTTAAAAGTATTTTCAGTTAAATATATAAAAATATGGCATAATAAGATTAAAAATTTTTTTTTTTCAATATTGCTCCCCATCCCATTTTTTAAAGGGGTTAATAGTCGCTGGTCCTATGTCTCGTTCGCACAATACAACTGATTGTCAAATAACAATTGATAAAATTTACTTTTTGGAAATGTGTTAAATTGAAAATTTTGCTCAAATTTTCATACTATTTTTATAAGTATTCCCAGTTCGCTACCTTAAATAACAAGAATGGCATTCTCAATTATATGAAAAATATCTGCCTTTGAACATGCCTTAACCATTTTATAAATTATCAAACTGGTTATACTAAAAAAATGTATCAAAATATGAGCTAAATTTTCAATTTAATACATTTCCAAAAAGCTAATTTTATCAATTTTTATTTGACAATTTGTTATATCGTGCGACCGAGACAGAGGTTCAGCGACTATTAGCAGCTTAATATATCAAACTGAAAATACTTTTAAAATGTGTGCAATAATAAAGGGCAGGGCCTTATGCAGGGCTGGTCTAGAGGAATTTTCAATAAATGAATTCCATGAATTTATATTTCAAAATTCGTCAAATTGTGCGAGCGAGAGAGCCTCACTCGATATTTACGCTCTTAAGTAAGATGGCATACAATCCTGACGTAATTTTTATTGCCTCAGTTTGGTGTTGACGTTGCAAACTCCATTAGTAGGTGATAATTGGGCATTCTGGCACAGTTTTTACATGCATCGTTTTTACTGCACTCCGTTCGCTTTGCTCTCTCCGTTCCGTTCAACGATGCATGTAAAACTGTGCCAGAATGCCCAATTGGTTTTCGGGAGCGTCAATAAAGTAAAATCTTTAAACGTTGGTAAACACCGTTCGCTAGGATCACTGCGTTCCGTTCAACGATGCATGTAAAACTGTGCCAGAATGCCCAATTGGTTTTCGGGAGCGTCAATAAAGTAAAATCTTTAAACGTTGCTATACACGGTTCGCTGGGATCACTGCGTTTCGTTCAACAATGCATGTAAAAACTGTGCTAGAATGCCCAATTGGTTTTCAAGTCGTCAGTGTTTTACTTTTCTGAAATGACTGACATGATGACTTAAAAGTCGAGAGATATGAGTTGATTTGTGCCTGTATATATAGTGATCGAATATTGTATTATTATTCATTTCTCCATCAGCTCTCATTTAAACAACTACATGATATTTGTAAAACAACCTCAGAATTTGCAGTTTGATGAAGTGGGTGCAACATTGAGCCATGAAGTTGAAAGGCATGGAAAACTTTTACCAAACACAATCCGGTGTATTATTTGCGGTCCGTCTAACTGTGGAAAAACCAACCTTTTAGTGGGTCTTCTCTTACATGAAAATGGATTACAATTTTTGAATGTATATATTTATTCCAAAACACTATACCAACCAAAATACGTATATCTTGAACATGTTTTAAAAATGGTACCTGGAGTGCATTTTTCGAAATTCCACGAACATGATAGTGTTTTGAACCCAAAGGAAGCCAAACCGAATTCTGTAATAATTTTTGATGATGTTGCCTGTGAAAAACAAGATCATGTACGTGATTATTTTTCAATGGGAAGACATAAAAATATAGACTGTTTTTACCTGAATCAAACTTATAGCAAAATTCCAAAACAACTTATTAGGGACAATGCTAATCTTATTATTTTATTCAAGCAAGATGATATTAATCTCAAACATGTGTATGATGAACACGTCAACACAGATATGACGTGGAAACAGTTTCGTGAAATGTGTGCCAAAATTTGGAGTGTTTCCTATGATTTTTTAGTTATAAACAAAGATTGTAATAAAAATCAAGGATGCTATAGGAGGAAGTTTGACACATTTGTACAATTTGATTAGGTAACAATATTTTTATATTTATCGTCGTGTATCTAATATTATTTTCATTTTCTATCCTGACTTCATACAGTTAAGTTATATTACTAAAATGAATTCGGAAAAATCCATAAAAGCACAAATTGTAAAATCAGCTGACGCTGTTAAAAAGAAAGTTAAGTTGATGCGAGGATTACAATTAGATACAGATAACGCTATTGAAGCTGTACTTAAACCATTGACAAATCCACTCGAAAAAATGGTGCAAATGAATAAACCGGTTAACAATGAATTCAGAAAAAATTCTCCGAATTGGAGCACCAAGAAATTAGAATTTAACGATTTGGCAACACTTAAATCATATAATGAAGATAGTGGCGATAGTTTTGCTAAACGTAGGAGATCTGACGCAACTGTAATTAACAAGTCTTATTCAGAGGAAGAAAATAGTTCAGATAATACAATAAGTGATGAAGATAATAATAATAATGAGCAAAATACAAGTGGATCATCGTTTAGATCGGCAGAAAATCCTGATGACTATAACTGGTCTTTAAGTTCTGAAGTATTCTGCGATTCTCCATTCGGTATTAGATCAGATCGTGGCAAGCTTAAAATGGGATCGTCTCGGGTAACTCTAATGGGAGATAATATATTAATAGGAAACAAAGAATATAAAAAAACACCTGGGCTAAATGAATTACTGTTTAAAAAAATTCCTAATATGGATTTATTGACTGAAAACGATTTACTTGAATACAAAAAAATTTTATTAGATACCAATGCACATAGACGTGACTATAATCCAAGGAAGCCTATAAAAAGCAATAAAGGGCTCAAATATTTAAAAGTCATAAAACCACTTTTTAAGTTAGCTAAGAATTGTTCAAGTACTGAAAGTCTTCCACACACTGGTTTAGGATTGCCTTCGATGAAAAAATTTAAACCACATACCGATTATGTTTATTGGGACGATCCAAATGAACTCGTAGAAAGATTAAAACTACTTTTAGCTTCTCGTGATGCTGGTAATACCAGTCTTGATAATGAAATAATATCAATTATTGAAGAATTACGAGAATGTGGTATCATACGCTAGAAATTGCATCAAGAAGAAATTATCATCATCGAAAATTTTTATTCATTTATAAAGAAAAACACATTTCATAAATTCAGTCATCACAAAGAATTTGGTAAGAGCAGATTAAAAAAAAAAAATGGACAAATTTGGGCATTATGTGCATAAAAGGATGCGACGAGGATCAGGAGATTCAAATTTAAATGAGAAATTGATGAAAAATAATAGTGGTGATTATGACTTGAGATCATCAAGACTTAAAGGATTACAATTACCAGTGTCTCCTGATGAAGCTGCTAACAAGCAATATATCGACCAGAAACTTACAGCTTTTTATGATAAACTTGAAATAGATGCAGAAATTAAAAATATAAAGGCTCAAATTCAAATGATAGTAAATCAGTTTCAACTAAAACATGCTGGAGATATAACCAATCATCAAACTAAAGAAATTTATAAAGATGAGCAAAAAAGAAATAGTTGATGAGATTCACAAACAAGTGCGAAGAAACTTTGTCAGGCGTTCTGTTATTTTGAAATCAATAGATGATCTTTGGCAAGCAGATTTAATTGATATGCAAAGTTTTGGTAGAAATAATAAAAACTTTAAATATATATTGACAGTAATTGATTGTTTTTCCAAATATTCTTGGACTGTTCCTTTAAAATCAAAATGTAAAACTGAAGTAACAAAAGCATTTGAAAATATACTTAGAGATGGAAGAATGCCGAGAAATCTGCAAACCGACCAAGGAAAAGAATTTTATAATGATGAATTCAAAAGCTTGATGCAAAAACATAATATCAACCACTATTCTACATACTCAGTTAAAAAGGCTTCCATTGTTGAGAGATTAATTAGAACTTTAAAGAATAGGTTATACAAAACATTTAATTTAGTTGGTAATTATAAATGGATAGGACAGCCTTTAGAACAAATTACTGGTGATTATAATAACACTACACATAGTACAATAAAATGTAAACCAATTGCTGTTAATGCTGCCAATGAATTTTACATTAGAAATAATATTTTCCGATTAAAGAAGCAAGTAAATAACAAAAAACCTAAATTTCGACAAGGAGATTTTGTTCGCATTAGTAAGTATAAGGGATTTTTTCAAAAAGGATATACTCCTAATTGGTCAACAGAAATATTTAAAATTAAAGATATTAATGATAAATGCACCCCAATCACTTATTATATAGAAGATCAACATAAACAACCTATATTAGGAGCATTCTATGAGCAAGAACTTCTTAAAACAAAACATCCTGACGTCTATTTAATTGAAAAGGTAATAAGAAAGAAAGGTAATAAACTATTTGTAAAGTGGTTGGGTTTGAACGAAAATGAAAATTCATGGATTCACAAAAATAAAATCATAGTATAAAATTGCATAAAATTGGAATTAATATTCATTACCATACAACCAATGGAGGGAAGAGGACTTGTTAATACTTTGATAAATAATTTACCGTGTGAACTTCATTTACCTGGATATAATTACTGCGGACCCGGCACCAAACTTAAAGAAAGGCTCTTGAGAGGGGATAAAGGAGTTAATGGGCTAGACGAAGCTTGCAAACAACACGACATAGCTTATGCAAATAACACTAATTTAGACGTCAGACATAAGGCAGATTTACAGTTAATGAATATGGCGAAACAAAGAATGAAATCAAAAAATTCTAGTACGGGCGAAAAAGCAGCCTCATGGTTAGTGAACAAAGTAATGAAAACTAAACTTAAAGTAGGTGCTGGAACCAAAAAGTTTAGCTCAGTCATTAGTCAAATAAAGAAACATTTAAAGAAACTCAAACCGAAGAGCAACAACTCCGCAATAAAGATTGCATATTCAGTGGCAAAAAAGTTATTTTCTAACAAAAATTTCAATTTACCTCGAATAATACCAATTCCTAAAACTGGAGGAATCTTGCCTTTGATTCCAATATTTGCGGGATTATCAGCATTGGGTGCACTGTCAGGGGGTGCTGCAGGTATAGCGAAAGCTGTCAATGACTATAAAGCTTCTAAGAAAAGTCTAGAAGAAGCTGAACGCCATAACAGGACAATGGAGGCCATTGCTTTAGGAAAAGGCATGTATATTAAACCATACAAAAAAGGAAGTGGTTTGTATCTAAGAAATTCAAAAAACTGAGTAAAAGGCTGCCCAGAAGAGCATTAACTGATATTGATATATTAGAACATGCAGGTGACATTCCATATTTCAGAGGAGTTTATATGAGAGACAATTTACCTAAATTTCCAAAACATATCGAATGTGCTGTAGTCAATTTAGACGACAAAAATAGTGAAGGCACTCACTGGGTAGCGTATGTAAAAAATAAACAATATTGTGAATATTTTGACAGTTTCGGCGATCTTAAACCACCTTTAGAGCTCATCAAATACTTAAAATGTAAAGATATTTTATATAATTATATCCAATATCAAGGATTTGATACTGTTAATTGCGGTCATTTATGTTTAAAATTTTTAAAAAAATATTGGAGAAGCCGTGATATAAAATAAATGTTTTTAATCGCATACTGTTAGTAGCAAAATGTCTTTCACACTTTCAATAACAAGTTTTTCTTCAATTTCCACTACAAATTATTCACCTGCCTTGCCATTGGAAGGAGATTATGAATGTGGATTATTGTATTTTTCTACATTTAATTCAATACCGAATATAGATGATCGAAATAACAAATTTTATTATGGTGACCAATTAATTGAAATACCAGAAGGTTCATATGAACTCCACGACATTAGTGATTATTTAAAAGAACATATTGAAGATTGTTCGTTTAAATTGATATGTAACAACAATACTTTAAAAACATCTATATTTTGTACTAAAGACATTCATTTCGAAAAAGATTGTACTCTGGGGAAAGTTCTTGGCTTTGGGGCGGAGTTACTTAAAGCAAATATATTACACGAATCTCAATTTCCAGTCAGCATTCTATCAACAACTGTGCTAAGGATTGAATGTGATATTGTGAGTGGTTCTTATGTAAACGGTAAACCTAGTCACATAATCCACGAATTCGCACCAAACGTGCCTCCAGGATACAGAATCATAGAAATACCTAATAACGTCATATACTTTCCAGTTAATCAAAGCAGTGTCACTTCTATTACTATAAGAATTGTGGACGCTGAAAACAATTTGGTTAACTTACGAGGTGAAGATATACAGTTATACTTACATATAAAGAAAAAATGATTAATTTTAATAATAAAAACTCGACCACACCTGTGAAAAACATCACTCCAAAACTTACCATCGCCAAGCGAACACCTAAGATAAGGTTAACCAAAGAAAACAGACAATTTCTTAAATTGATTGGACTACTAAAATGAGTATTCTAAGTATAGCAGATCCTGTTGTCCACGACAACACAATAGAGAGTGTTGAATATCACTCATATAAGCCATACGTAACCAGCTTTAATGTCAATGATGAAATACGCATTCCTATCAACCAACAAGATTTATACATATTACCGTCAGCAAGTACACTATACTTAGAAGGTTATGTTAATGTACACAAAAGCGACAAAACAAAAGTTAGTCAAGTTAACTTCACAAATAATCCTGCCCTTTTTTTCTTCCAAGACATTCGATATGAATTAAATGGAGTAGAAATTGATAAAATTAAAAATGCTGGGATAACAACAACTATGAAGTCTCTTTTGTGCATGAACGAAAATGAGTCAAAATCATCAAAATTCTGGGGTTGGGATATTAATGGTATGAAAAGTACCTATTCTGGAAATTTTTCGGTATCTATTCCACTAAGTAGAATTTTAGGATTCGCAGAAGACTATCAAAAAATAATTATAAATTGTAAACATGAATTAATTTTACTGCGTAGTAACACAAATTTAAACTCATTGAAGGTAGGCACAGGAGAACTTGTTAGTGATACCATTGATATTAAAAAAATAGTTTGGCGCGTACCACATATCAAAGTGTCCGATCGGGAAAGAATAAACTTACTTAAGCATTTAGAGAGAGATCGAGCAATTAATATGGTGTTTAGAAACTGGGATCTTTATGAATACCCAGCACTTCCAAAATCATCGAAACATACTTGGTCAATTAAAACATCATCGCAAATAGAAAAACCTCGCTTTGTAATTATCGGATTACAAACAGATCGCAAAAGGCAACCGCACAAAGACATGTCGCAATTTGATCACTGTTATTTACGCAATGTAAAAGTATTCTTGAATTCATGTTACTTTCCATATGAAAATTTAAATACTGATTTTCGAAGAGAGGAATATTCTTTAATATATGAACAATACGCAAAGTTCCAGCATTCATTTTATAATCGTCGACCAGAAGCGTTGTTAGGTTTTGAGGATTTTAAAGAAAAGGCTCCATTATTTGTGATTGATTGTTCGCGTCAAAACGAATTACTGAAAAGTGGCCCAATTGATGTGCGTGTAGACCTTGAAGCGGATTCAGAATTTCCTGAAAATACAACAGCGTATTGTCTTATTCTTAATGATTGTATTGTAGAATACAAACCATTGAGTAATATTGTGAAAAAGTTATCATGAATTCAGATACAATAATTGTTGATCTCCAGGGATTTAAAGATTCGTGTAATCAATTTATTGTTAAAGAACTGGCTATTGCATATAAAAATCATACTCAAACATTTTTGGTTAAACCTCCTTATTCGTATCACTACTTGACAAATAACGAAAGACAACATGTGAGATGGATTGAAATTAACCGAGGCATTCGTTGGAGTAATGGTCACATTGATTATAAAGAATTTAAACGCATTATCATGCCATATTTAAAAGAGAAAAAAATTTTCACCAAGGGCTTAGAGAAAATAAAATGGATCCATAATCTGTGTAATGACTGTGAAGTGGTGGATATAGGAGAAAAAGGGTGTCCTAATTTGTCAAAACTTTTTTCCGAATATCAACAATATTGTATTACTTGTGCAAATCATACTAAGTATTGTGCTTTAAAAAATGTAATGTGTATTAAACAATGGTATGACGATAATAATATAGATAGTTTTGAATTGTTTTCTAATTAATTATAATTTACTTATAAATTTAATTTAAGCTTTTAATTGTAATAACACAATTATTTATGTATAAAGTGTTACTAATGATTATTATTGTAAGAAATATATTTTTATGATTTTAATAAATAATTATTTTTAAAATACCTGAATTTTATTTCAAAATGATGATTCATTATTGATGTCATAATTAGATTGTATATGTGTATAATTATTATTATTGTTCTCTTTATTTATATAAAATCTTAAATTAAATTTTATTTATTAATTATGATCTAATAATGAAACATTATTTTTAATAAATATCTAACCTATAGGGAAATAAAAGACAAAAATAATTCCACACAATAAAATTTATTTAAAATATCTTATATCTAACTTTTTACATAATATTTTTTACTGTACCTAATCATTTAAATTATCGCTTAATTTTGTCGATATTTTGCCTACTATATTTTCTGCCAGGTCCATTATTTCATCACATGTTCCCACTGCAGAATATTGCACTCTAATCGTTTCGCAAGTGGTGTCTATCCGCTCGTTGTATTCATATATCTGAAGTTTTAAGACACGTCGTCCTCTTTGTGGCATTTTCGTTATTACATAAGATAATGCTTCTTTCTTCTTGCGCTTTTTTAATTTAGATTCCTGTTTCTTGGCGGCGGCCTCGGCTGCAGCTTCGGCGGCCAGCTGTTTCTTCATTTTTTCATTGTGCTCGTCCCAGTCGGCTAATGGATCTTGTCCGCATGGCAGAACCCAATAATCTTGCACCTGTGTCTCGTTCTGTAACAAACATAGAATTAATATTATATAATTTTCAGTAAAGAAAATTTTGGATTCAATTTTAACCTAAAAGAATAACTTAATACTTACAGTTAAATCCATTTTTATAAAAGAAGAACAAGTGTCGCTAACAAGTGACTCTAATGAAGTGAATAATAAAATCCGCGCAATGCAGCGCAGGTGTTTATGTAATATCGTATTACGTAATTTGAACTCGGTTAATTTACTATCATCAAAGCATTTGCTTGAACTAAATCAGAACCTTCGACATGTTGTGACATGTTTCATAATATCAACAGTAAAATAATGTTACCTACAACACGTGTTGACAACATGTTATAACATGTTTCATAGGAGTGCTTTATAACTATACTAAGAGATCTGTTTAAATAAAAGACAAAATTTTTTTATACAACAATATTTATTCTAATTATAAATGTTAGTTTAACAATTAATTTATCTTACACAATATGTTAGCTTACAATTAATACAGGATTTTTTGCTTATTTTATTCTGTTAACACAAAAACACAAATTAAAATAACAACAAGAATACATTGATAATATTGATTTTTTAAATTTTATTGTAGACAATATTATACTACGACATAAACCTATTATATTACATCATTATATTCTCACGTACAAACTATAATGAAATACACAAAACGAGTAATGAGTTAAAAGAAAGCATCCCTGTGCCCATAAGATAAAGTAGTAATTTTGTCTCTCAAAATAATACGTTTGTCGTCTCTAGCCGAGAGCGCACTTTTGTTTTGAGCTTGTGTAAAAATGATATGTTTTAATGATTTAAATATAATGTTTTTTCTTCTTATTAATTTATCGTCTAGGAGTACCTTATAGTAGTCCTTAAAATGTACATTTTTTATAGCAGACTTTTGGACACCTTTTGCTTTTTTAAATTCATCTTGTGTTGTTTTAATACAATATAATTTAGACCTTAAACCAACATATTCAGATATGACTTTACCTCCGAATTCATCTTTGAATAAACCCGGTATTTTTTTGTTTATGATTGGTATATTATAGATATTATTTTGAGGATAATTACTCGTGTCGAAATAAGTCAAAAAAGATAGTTTTAAATCTTCATAAAAATCTTTGGTTTCTATGGAATAAAGAAAACTATCTGTATCAGTATAACACATTTTTATGTTTTCTCCATAATAAGGTTTCATAACAGAATAGTGAAAATCGTACATATGAGATTTAGAAATTTCTAAAACCGCGAATCCAATATATATGGGTTTGTCCAAAGAGATAGTTTCTGGATTCATTTGTACAGCTACAAAGTTTTCAGTAAAAATAGTTGCATTACGAAAGTTGGGCTTGGCTATTAATTGTTCTGCTGTTATAGTTTTATTTGTCTTATTTCTATCATCAGTCCATTGGTTAACTAATTTAACATCGACATATTTTTCAGTGTTTTCCATGGTTTTACCGAAAATACTATTGTTTAAAAGTTTAAAAAAATCTTGTTCGAATGTAGATTTTGCCCTTTTACGCAATTCAGTGTTCATATCTATATACTGTTTTAAGTAAGGACTTTGTTTAAATTCTATGACTCTGTGGATTTTTTTTAGCTTAAGACCGTGGTTCAAGCACACTTTAAGATGCTCATAATGAATAACATACTCGAATTTATCATGTAAATTTGGAATTAACTTTGAATCTTTCGAACCAGGTGGCATATACTTTTGCGCACAGAATGGGATATCGTTGTGTAGATTATGCAAAACTTCAGGATACTCTAAATCAACTTCTAGGATATAGCCATATTGTGCATCGAGGGGTATACTGACAAAATCGATTGTATTAATTTCTGATTCACTTAATAATTTGAAGTTTGAATGCGGCAAATAAGAGCACATAGCATAACCATAGAGATTGTTACAGTCAATGTAAACTATGAAGTTGTCTTTGTCTAACGGGTTATAGCCTTCTAAATATTTATTATTAGCCTTAGAATGTCTGTTAGAACACAAACAAATGCCACCGCGAATACCTTTTTGAATCATTCTAATTATCTCTAAATCAGTAATAAGCTCTAATTTTACTGCTGTTTTTAACAACATTGCATCAAAACTCAAACTCGGTGCAGTTATGTAAAAAGCAGGATCTAATTTATAAGTTCGTTTACAAGTAGTTCGAAAACTTTCAAATACATCTGCAAGTAATAATACGTCTGATTTAAGATATAAGTCAGTGTATTCGCCTAAATTGTTAATTTTAAAGGATTTCCAAATTTTCTTAGCATGTGCATAGTCTGAATCAGAAATCGTACTGTTGGTTAATGTACTAAAAAATGACTCTATTGGAGGAAGTTCTTTTTCTTCATATACATTCCAAGCTGACATATATTCGTATGGGTATACCCCTTTACGAAGCATTAATCTAAAATTATTTTCAGTGCTAAAAAAACGCGGTAGGTGTACAAAATCATCTTTGTTTAGATTTACAACTAACTTTTCAAGACTTGTCCCCAAAAATTTGAAAGAATCAACAAAACGAACTGACATAATATCCTGATCATTCATTTCAAAAAATTTTGTGAATGATAAGTAATTCTCTTTAGTTTTTGCAATGACTTTTATTCTACCAGGTAGATTTCCTAATTCTCGAATGAACAGATGACTGTCATAACCAGCTAAATTGTGAAAAAATACTGGTACAAATTTTGGTAGTCTAAACTTAATGTTGCAATAAGAGTGAGCTGCCCCGCGATAACGTCCTGTAAGATGACAGTGATCTCTGACCTTATCATCAAATAACAATGTATTGCAAAGAAAACAATGTGACGATTGATCAAAGTTAGTTTGATCTCTATTAGTAAAATTCATTGTTACCGGGGATTGATAAATATTGTGAATGTTAGTTATGTCATGCGTTATGTATTCTATAAATTTTTCAACACAATCAGCACCGCGATAGGATATATATTTATTAAGCGAACTATCATATGCACAAACAACATAGTAAGCAAACGCCGCTGGCACGTGTTGGTGTAAAGATGTAGTACCGCTAGTAATAGAGCTCTTGTTTACAGACTTTAATATGGATTCAAAATCGGCATATATCACAAAAGGCATATCTTGCATTCTTTCGTAATGTTTGAACTGAACTACAGTTCCTTCATTTGGAAGAATAGTCGACACACCACTGCAAACATGAGAGTTCAGCTTATCTTCCTTATCAAAAAATATCATGCATTCTTCGCAAAAAAATAATTTTGCATGATGTTTAGTTATCTGACTACGAATTAACTTTGCTAAATTTTTTATAAGACAATAATGAGAACGCAAGCCGTTTTCAAGTAATAATAAATTAACATGATGTTTTTTACGACGTTTTGTTTTATAAAGAGGTCCAACAACTACAGATTTCTTTTTGAGTCCATAAATATTTACACTTATATCGGGGTTATTCTTTTCAAAGATTTGAATGTCAGAGAAACCAACAGGAAAAGTCATATTTTCAGTGTTGAGAATAGGATCGAAATGTGGATAAGCAGAAATTCGCTGACAATTATTCTTTGCAGGGAATAACGATGCCATTATACACCACAAGAAACAAAAAGAATCTCTGTTCTGAACATTGATACAAGCATGTTTAGACTTGATACTTTTAGGCAATTCAATGTAGCTTGAGGCACGCAAGGGATTAAATTTGTTTAAGTTTACCTCTAAATACAAGTTACGAACAAATGCCCAGCCACTATCTCTGTCTTCGAATTCGTCAACTTTTTTACTGATTGTTTGAATGATATCAGAAAAAAAATCATCAAATATAAAATGTTGATGCAGGACTACGTTTTCTGTTGCAAAAGATTTTATTGAACTTGAGTTATCTTTATGCAAGATAAATTCAGAAAATAACTCGAAATTAACCTTGAGACTAGAGTAGGTTTGCATTCGTGCCTGAAGCAAAGTCCTTACTCTGCGTCGCAAGAGAGTCAAGTACTCGAAAGGAGCGCGTGCGCGCTCCTTATCTGCCTGCTCGTCTGGCTCAGCGCTAGACGAGTTGCTATGCGATACGCGGTATGACGATATGCGGCCGCGAAAAGCGCTACTAATTTTTTCAATACCATTACTCTCATTTACTGAACTATTGTTTTTATGTGTTATACTCTTTAAATGACCAGCAAAAGCTTTACTTTTGACTTGTATGTCGCAAACAGTACAAAAAATTGTTTTAGGCATTGCTCTAACTATTGAATAAGGTTAACTTGCTTATAATGAAATGATCAATCAAACACAATAATTAATCAACCTATCACGCGTTGTACCTACATAACATAATTTTGAAAATAAATATACTGTGTATGAGATTTGGCTACTTTGACCCTCAATAGTAACTTAAGCTCGATTTAGCAACCGTATAACAGTAAGATACTTTATAAAAACAATGATATACCTAATAATTATAAAATCAATTAGGAACTTATGTCTAAAGCATATAACAGTAAGGACACTTTCCTATAGTTTTAATTTCTGAATTACGAAGAATAAAATTAGAAAAGTAATTTATAAGAGATAATTATTTAAGATAAAAAATAATAAAAAATTTAGAAAAAAAAAAAAACTATTTCTTTTTTTCTGCAAAAAAAGTGCCCTCAGTTGTGAAGGATCCCTTGCATTGTTTCAAAAATTTTTTTATAGTATTAAACTCCGGACAGTCCGTTCCGCCCTGAAACTTTAACGATACAAGCGCCTGCTGCCAACGATCAACAGGCGGAACGGACTGTATGTCCTTACTGTTATATACTTTAAGTTCTATGTAAACATCACCCGATAAGGTGGCCGTGCGCCGAATGACGCCGTCAGCGACTCGGCGCGTTAGCGACGATTGTAAAGGTGGAGTAGCTCGTTTTCTTGGTGTGGCACCATCAGCGTCGCTGTCGGAGTCCAGCCCCAGGTCAGACACAGTCCTGCTTGCTGACACCGTCGGTACCTTCTTCAAAGCCGCCTTCGTTGGCACCTTGCGCTTTGCAACTTTCTTGTTCCTGAAAAGAGAATAAAATATTAGCATAAATAAAATTTAGGTATTTAAATCTTTGTATATTACATTTTATAATCTTACTATCTTACTAATATTATAAACGTGAACGTTTGTAAAAATGGATATATGGATGTTAGGATGTATGTTACTCTTTCACGTCTAAACGGGTGAACCGATTGAGCTGAAATTTGGTATAGCTTAGACACTGGAATAACACATAAGCTACAGTACAGCAGATAAAACCGCGGGGCCCAACTAGTTATTCATATATTGCCCTACAACGCCTTTTGTAAAAGGAAAATATCAAGATTAATGATCTTTTATTTTGTGCATAATAAGGTTGAATATTAAACCATACAAATTCTAATACACCATTTTAAACTTGTGCGCTGCGCTTTTACCCCAAACTAAATTGTTTGCAAGATAGTAGACATAGAGAACAGTATGCAAAATGACTATGGTAAATAAACAATTTTCCTTGTAAAGATAATACATAGTTAGAGCACTAATAAAACAGCTAGTTAAATAAAGTAGTACATACGTTTTTCCAGAAGATGTGGTGGCTTCGTCGTTGTCCGTATAGATTGACTCGGTCGGAGGGTCCTTCTTGCAGCGAGCCTTGTATGTGTCGGAATATTCGGATTCAGACCTGCGAGACAATACGAATAATAATTAATACACAGGTTGTAAAAAAATATAAAGTGTAATCTGTATAATATATAAAGAGAGAGACTGATCTATCAACATCACCCCAAACCGATAGTGTTAAAATTTGGAATACACATAAGACGTATCAGAACCAAGAAAGGATTACACATGCTTATATGCATAACAGAAAAACCGTGAGCATAAACTAGTATCGAATAAAATTATAATATAAACTCACGAACATGATTGCAACGCAGCGAATCTTCGTTGTGGCGGATCAGCTGTGACGGCTAGGTACGGAAGGTCACGGTCAAGCCGCGAGCCAGCGGTTGATGATAACAGCGACAGCTGACGGCGAGCGCTATCACGTAGAGCCGGCACAGGAACTTGCAGATGGAAACTTCTTGAGCCTTGATCTTCTGATGCTTCTTGAACTTCTGATGCTTCTTGATCTTCTGGTACCTCTTGATCGGAGCCGCGAACTTAATTAATTTTGTTCAACGGATAAACCGATTATATACACCATTATCAGGTGTTGTAAGCATTTATAAATTAACAAAAATGTTTTATTTTCTTAGTACTTTCATAAAACAATAATTATGAATATGGGAAAATTGTTCTTTACCACTGTTTTTATTGAAACGTAAGCAAATTAATAAATTGCAGCGTTTGGTTATGGCATTTCCTTGAAAATATGTAAAATAACATTATTTTCTTTCGGCATTACTTTGATATTTTAAACATAGCGCTCAAAGAAAGCCGCAAATGTGAGCGTTTCCATTGCAATAAAACTATGTTCACGCGCGACTATGTTCAGTGGTTTACAATGTTAGGATCAGTTAATTATTGTTCAATACAAATATAGGTATTCACGTTTCGTGTACCTAAGACATTGAAATAGATGAGGTGGGTAGTATCAATTCATACAGTTGATAAAAAAATATTTTTACATATTATTATCAACAATCCTTCAAGGTGTGCAACATAACCTAACCACTGTTCCTATATATCTTATAGGATACAGCCAGAACCAAATTGACATGTTTTACGTAAACACGATGACTTAGCGTCTTAATGAGAAATTTATTGTGCGAGGATTCAAACCTAGGATCCGGCAGGAAGTTCTACTACTGAGCCACAGGCGCTATGACAATGAAAACAGGTGCCGTAATAAACATGTTGTACAAGCGATTAAAATATTTCCATGTTATTGTTTGTTAGCTCCAACGATCAAGTTACATCGGAGCGTGTGATTGTGAACAATATTTTTTTATCTAACTCAACAAAATTAAACTAGTGCAGCTACCTGTTTTTGGATTTAACATATCGATAAACAGGTGTGTGCATTGTTTTATGTCTTAAGCTTAGCAGGATTAATTGATTATGAATGCTATTAATCCAGATGTAATAAAATGGCATTTTATTATGTTTATTTTATAAAATTATATATATATATTCATAATGTTTTTGTTCAATAATACAAAGTTGTATATTTAATTTTAAAGGATCTACCATCTTTAATTATCACGGTAATCAAATATTACATTTATTATTTTACTAGATACTTACTTTAAACACTTTGCAGGGTGCAACGTTACTTTTATCGATAAATAGTTCTAAGTACTGTAACAAAATTTATCGATAATCTCTTTCGGTCAACTCTATGTCCAACCATTGGCCATTACAGTTCTTAGTCTAATTGTGTTAATAAGTCGTGTTTTGTGAAAGTTATATTAGTCTTACTAACAAAAATCAGATTTATTGTGCGTGTGGCCTTGCAAAAGGACTCTCGTTTCATGGTGTCACCAACCAAATTTGGTCACTGGTACGAACAAACGGTCTAGATTGCTGAAATTCTTTTGCATTGGTTTTTCTGTACAACGTTACAATATTGTTGCGATGGAGTTATAAATTCTAGGTGTCGTTAAACTCCATATTTGGAGAACGGCACGAGCAACCGGCCTAGAAATGAAATTTTCCTAAGCACGTTTGTAGCAAGATGCAAAATCACCTTGCGATAGAATGGATGCTTTCTAGGTACCACCAGCCATGGTTATAGACACGAGCAAACGGCCTTGATATTGAGATGTTCCTTAGCATACCCATTTTCATTATTCTGATTTTGGTTTTTAGTAAAATTTATTTTTGTGTTTAGTGAACAAGTGTGTGAGACTTCGAGGCTGATTACAAAAACCATCTAGTATCCTTTTATAATAATTAAGTAAGTAATATAAACTAACCAAAAGTTTTTTACCTCATTAACGTTCTAAAATCCTGAACCAAAGAAGTAAAACACTGATGACCTGAAAACCAATTGGGCATTCTAGCACAGTTTTTACATGCATTGTTGAACGGAACGCAGTGATCCTAGCGAACGGTGTTTACCAACGTTTAAAGATTTTACTTTATTGACGCTCCCGAAAACCAATTGGGCATTCTGGCACAGTTTTACATGCATCGTTGAACGGAACGGAGAGAGCAAAGCGAACGGAGTGCAGTAAAAACGATGCATGTAAAAACTGTGCCAGAATGCCCAATTATCACCTACTTCCATTGTAAAACCTTCTTGGCGTAGAGCGTTTAATTAGAACTTCCCGCGAATTTTAAATTTTTGATGCCGTTTATGGTATAATATATAAATACTTATCGAATGAATGTACATTGTTATGTTTTTTTAATTAACAATAACTCAAAATTGAAATAAACCACTTAAAAAAATATATAATACCCCATTATAATATTATTTACCTACACTGGCATATACACATTACTGTTTGAGCCTACTTTTTGCTTCTTTTGAAGTAACAAAAATATTTTTAGGGTTCCGTACCTCAAAAGGAAAAAACGGAACCCTTATAGGATCACTTTGTTGTCCGTCCGTCCGTCCGTCTGTCTGTCAAGACCCTTTTTCTCAGGAACGCGTGGAGGTAACAAGCTGAAATTTATAGGAAATACTAAGGTCCATTGCCTCTTAGAGCTGTGAAAATTTCAAACTTCTAGGCCAACGCAATCAAAAGATATAGTCGAATATGTCGCAAATTTTAGCAAATTTTCGACATTACCACATAAATCAAAACCTACGGGGTACTTTTCGTGAACTCAGAATCTTGAAATTTGGCACGAAGTGACTCCTTAGAGCACAAATAAAGGAAAAATTGCGAAAACCATAAATTTTTATTTGCATTATATGAAAAAAATATTTTGAAAAATTTTATACCTACTACCCCTTTTCTCATGAACGCGTAGACGTATTAAATTGAAATTTATATCAAATACTCAAATCTCTAATACCTTTAAACTGTAATAAAATCAAACCTCTATGTCAACGCATTCAAAAGAAACAGCAATTTTAGTCGCAATTTTTAACTCTCAAATACTCACAAAAAATCAAAACCTACAGGGTACTTCCCGTGATCTTAGAATCTTGAAATTTGGCACGAAGCAACTCCTTAGAGCACAAATAAAGGAAAAATTGCGAAAATTGTACATTTTTATTTACATCATATAAAAAAAATATTTTTTAATATTTCATACTTACTACCTTATTTCTCATGAACGCGTGCAGGTATTAAACTGAAATTCATATCAAATACTAAGGTCTATTATACCCTTAAACTGTAATAAAATTAAACCTCTATCTTGACGCATTCAAAAGAAACAGCAATTTTAGCCGTATTTTTTAACTCGCGACTACTCTCAAGGGAATCAAAACCTACAGGGTACTTGCCGTTAACTCAGAATCTTGAAATTTGGTACGCAGCAACGTCTTAAATCACAGGCACAGGAAAAATTGCGAAAACTGTAAATTTTTAGTTACATCATATAAAAAAATATTTTTTATAATTTTGTATTTACTATCCTTTTCCTCAAACTCCTACGCGTACAGGTATTAAATTGAAATTCATACCAAATACTCAACTTTATAATAACTTTAAGCTGTAAAAAAAAAACAAATATCTATGTCAACGCAATCAAAAGAAACAGCAATTTTAGCCGCATATTTTCTTCTCTTAACTCGCAAGTACTCGCAAGGGAATCAAAACCCACAGTATATAATATTATACCCACTTTTCCTTAGGGTTCCGTAGAAACCCGTAGGTTTGTACGGAACCCTCGGTGCTCGAGTCCTACTCGTACTTGACCGGTTTTTTTATTATTGCAATACTACATGAAATTTGTACATTTGCCAATAAATGTGTTTTCCACATAATATTATTTTGCAATCGAAATTATATATTTTTTTTATAAAGGTAAGTAAAATTATTATTACACTTTAGCCTTGCACAATGATTACACAATATTATGTTTAAAATCAGTAAAAATAGGTATATTGTTGACTATAGTCGGGCCGGCCTAAAAGGCCACATTTGACACATCATCAAAATTCCCTTACAGGATGATCTAAAAATTTTACTTATTTTTTCTGTAAATAATATATGTCAACACTTAGCTGAACAATAAATAATATGACAACACTTAGCTGAACACTGAACACTATACTCGAATTTACAATTAACAATTTACGCATTACCATTAAAATTTCTACCATTTGGTAGATTTTTTGCCTACCATTTAACTTATTACCAAATTCTTATATCATAATTTCTGCCAAAACTACCATTAAATTTTTCTACCAAAAACTACCATTCAAATTTCTAGCAAAATCTACCATTCTTTTTTATCTTATAGTTGATTTTTTACCATAAAAAATCTATCAAAAACTACTATTAATTTTCTACCATTTGGTAGATTTTTCTATCATTAAAAATTCTACCAAAAACTACTAAGTAGATTTTTCTACTGTGCATTTTTGAAAACTAACGTGAGAGTTATCCATATTACTATGTAAACAAAACGACTAAAAACTCACGGAAATAATGGTCGGAGCTAGGCTCGATCCTGAGTTTCGGACAATTACGATGTCCTTCATCAGGAGCTCACGCATTTTTCTACCATAAAAAAGTCTACCAAAAACTACAATTGAAATTTCTACCAGAAGAAACGTAAAGAAGGAACAAACATACTCACACACACACACACACACACACACACACACACATTATTAAAAAAAATTAAAGTCCTCAACGGTGTCAAAATGTGTAATTAAAAAAGTAATCGGCCATTTTGTAGCGGCCGTAGCCGTCATGGACGGATTTCCACCAAATGTGTGTTTGCTCAAAATAAGCTGATTAAGATCGGAAAACCCCCCTTGTACCCCTTCTGGCAGTAAGGAAGGCAGGTGAAAGGGGCCGCTCCACCCTGCTTCACTTAATCAACTCTGGGAGACCATGTAGATCCACGAGGAAAATGTCGGTGTCAATTTCGGATAAGCCGATGGTATAGATTTTATTTCTAATATAAAACAACGGTTTTTGTGGCATTATGTTTAACAAAAAAAAAACTAAAAATAAAAAATACTCAATTTTTGTTTCAAGTCATTGTGTTTATTTTTAAACTATAAAGAATATGTTATACCTACACATAGCTAAGAACATTGCCGAGTAATATTATTAATCTTATAAACGAAAAAATAAACAAACTTCATTAATCCGTTCCTACGATGGCACAGACAGATACACAAACAGACAGACAAACAAACACGTCAAACTTATAACACCCCAACTTTCTTGCGTTGGGGGTTAAAAAAATTTGATGAATAAATAGGACATCCTATACAAGGTCACGTCAATCAGTTTTTGTTTTTAAAACAATAAGGATGCTACCCAATAAAATCGCGAAATCGAAATTTGAAATGTAGAATCGAATGCAATTATAACTTGGATTGAATATTTGATCATAAATAAATAACTATATTGCGATTAAAATAAAATATGTTGTTAATATTGTGATTATATTATAGTAAAATATAATGTAATTAAAATAAAATTGTGTAATGCTATACATTACAAACATAGAAAAACAAACATACACACACACACATACACATACATTAGAATAAACATATTTTTTTATTACAGGTTTTTTTAATAACTCGTGAGATGTTTCTGGCAAAACTAGCCCATGACGCTATACATTTTTACAAAAAAAAACCTATTAGAATTAAAATTAATTAGACTTTAGGAATGTTTTCATAAAACTGTATTCGATTCCAACGTGTTTGAAGATCGTATCGATTCATATCCTATAATCGAAATAAACAAACAATGTCCCAACACTTGTTTACTATGACTGACATCTGTCAAATGTGGCCTTTTAGGCCGGCCCGACTATAACAAATTATATCTAAGGGTCGTTGTTGCTTTTAGAATTAAATTTTAAAAAATGTTATAAAGTAATTTTACCTGTGAATTTTACTAAATGACACAGTAGGTAGGTAAATCATTGATTTACAAAATATTTGTCTGAGGTAAATCATCATCTACAGAAACAAAATTGAAAACGTAAAATATCTTTACTTAAATCTTTATTACGTAATTTCTACGACTTAATACTAACTTAATTTTTATCAATGTAGGTAAATGCTACAATTAATAGTAGATATAAAATTATTATTCATAACTTCACTACATAAATAAATAACAATTTATAGTTAATTTAACATCGAAGTAGGTATTTAGGTAGGTACCAACCCTGTATTTTGATTGGTATCTCGGGGTTGCTAAAGATGTTATTTATTGTAAAGAAGACACGGAGTGGCTGAATCTTGATATTTATCTCACTTCAACTTTGGGTTTCCCTTTGAATTCCATCATAGACTGTGGTCCCTTCATTACTCGATGCATCAAGTCCCAGCACATTTTTGCGGGTAGCAGGCTGAAACAAATGGTGTGAGTCAATTGTTGCAAGGGCATCTCTCGGGCTGACAGGCTTAACATTAACGATAACTTACATATAAAATTTGCTGTCTAAGCACTAGCGAATCCAGGTTTGCTTCCAGCTTACTTGCTTACAAGCCCCATAAAATCCTTTAATAATTTGTCTTTCTCTCTCCCTCTCTCTTATCAACCTGCTCAGAACGCGGTTTGAGTCAAGTAGTTTAATAAATATACTTTCGACTTTTTAATGTTAAATACAGAAAAGCAGACGGCCTGCCTGATGGTGAGCTGGTATAATGGACATCTACAACAGTCGTGATGCCGATAGATTATACTAAATTGTAATGCCTTACCATTTCAGCGGCAGTAGGTATCTGACGGAGCCCGGCATGATACAGTTGACCTCGTTCTTCCTGATGGAGTGTATCATGGTGTCGGCCACGTACTCCGGCTCCAGCATGGGCATGAGGCGCGGAGTGACGCCTCCAAACATGCCCGTGTTGATATAGTAAGGGCATACGAGGGTCGCGTGGATTGTATTGTGACCGTGGGCCTGGGGAGGGAAAATTTAGAAGTTTTATTGAAGAGTCACGCAAACTTCGCGTGTGGGTGATCTGGCACATAGTATGTACCACAGGCCAGAAGAATGTATGTTCTATGACGTTTGCTTAGAAAATTATACAAGTAATTCTAATTTTGTTATGTGATAAGTGATAACTGACTCGCGCTCTCGACAGCTTGTCCAGCTAAGTTCAAGAAAGAAAAGGAACTGGAAAACTCGGCGTGCATAGGTTTTTATTTCATTTTCTTCACAGAATTCACAGGTTTAATGTTTACGGGGTTTGCTTTCACATACATAGAGAATCCAAAACTTACGCATTAGTCTTTTAAAAAGACTTCAACGCGTTGTGTAGGTATACTTATTGTACACATTATGGCTTGTTTATCATTCGAAGAAAGATGACATATATTGATTTATAAATGATTTATATTGACGTTATAAATATGCTGTATATTATGATAATATATTGCTGTAGAGAATACTCACCCTAAGCTCAGTAAACAGGCTCTCATGGAACCCCACGGTAGCGAACTTGGTGGCACTGTAGTCGGTACAGCGGTATGTACCGAGCAAGCCGGCTACAGAGCCTACCGTCACAATGTGCCCCTTGCCTGACTCTATCATATCAGGCAGGAACGATTTCACTGTCTGGAATGAAAAGTTTAGTTATAAAGGGGCTGGGGGTCTTTTGATAGTACACCTACCAACCTACACACCTACACCTACTTTTATTAATTTTAAATCACTTTGTTTTAGCGTTGACGTAAAGACCTCAATGCACCTCATACCTACTAGTACCTCAATACTACTACATAGTTTTGTTGATGTTATTATATAAAACTAAGGTCCCGCTCCACATTGGCAGACAGTAATTCGCGTGCGGGTGACGAAAATCGTCAAAGAGTCGCGATAACAACGTTGCGATATCGTGGCGATCCGATGTTATTGAGGGTCGCTCTCGCCTAATATAGTAGAGGTATAGAAGCGACTCGATCGGGTGATTTTTATGTAATTTATTGAAAAGGTTTTGTAATTATAGGATTCCAGTGGGCCGGATCAAATAAAAAGAAAATCAGAATAATATGAATAATTGTCTACTAATTGCAGTACAATTTGTAGGTATGTTAGTTTCTAAATAAGATTAATAGGCAACTCGTTTTTCTCACCCAATAATGCGAGAGGATGTTGACTTTGTACGTAGTCTCTATCGCTTGGTCGCTCAAGTTCAGTAGAGTTTCACCGAACACTGTTCCTGCGTTGTTGATCAAAACATCTACTTTTCCAACCTGAAATCAAAATGCAAGAGAACTTTAAATTAACCAAAAAGCTCGGTGCGGTGCGGTGGTGGCTAAGAATATGTGGTGTAGATGAGGTTATTTTTTGACCAAATGCTATAAAGTTGGGAGTATGAAACAAAAAATCAATTGTTTCAGGCGTTTTAGAATAAGCGGTAAAGTAAATAAAAAATGATTCCTACGAATTGTGAAACTTTTCTCCATTTTCTAAAGTCGGTCAAAGAAAAATACATTAATTTTCATATATTTTTTGTGGCAAATGCCTTTATTGAGAAAAATCAACTATCAGCTACTACAGCAGTAGTAGTAAGAACACTTTTATTAACCACAGATCGGCCACAAGCCGATCTACAGAAAATCCAAGTGCTCCAAACCACTGTCAGATGGCAGAGTGCCCAGAATGCTGGCAGCATTGCCACGTTGAATGGAAATACTTATACGTTGGGCCAAATATACCCCAGCATTTGGGACACACGTTGCCTCGACCAAGCGCATTATGGTTTTAAATGATGTCAATCCAATCAAAATCGAGGAACAGAGATGTTGAACGGGACAGTTTTAAGATTTGGTTTTTTACCTGTTTTTTAACTTTGTCAGCAACTTCGTAAACTGCCTCACGATCAGCCAGGTCAACAACGTAGCTCGTGATCTCATGACCCTCTTCCCTGACGTCTGTACATGTCTTCTGTAATGCTGAAATGAAATAAGAGGGGATGATGAAGAAAACGTGGATATGTTTTTTTTTATACAACGAAGTAATAGAAGACGAGCAAGAAGCTCTCCTGATGGTAAGCGATAGCGCTACCCATAGTTAGCATTGCTACCCAGGATTTTACAAAAGGTAAATTCTGGGTGCACTGCGCCAACCCTTCTTATAGTAATAAGTGTTCTACCGTCAGAGCAGTACGTTTGCACATTACTGCTCAGGCGGTAGAATAACTGGCACGGTAGAATAACTGGCACTTAGTCAACCTCCTGCAAAGGAAGTGTACTACTATAACTGTAAAAGGCCCCAATAAATAGGAAAATCGAAATTTTAAGTACTTACATCGTAGCTCTTCTTATTATTAAGTCAATGGTAATTTGTACATTGTCCATGGCAATATTGAAGATTAACTCATGCTTATTACAAGCTAATAAGCGCATAGCGCATAAAACCAATACATAAAATCAGTACCTGCTTGTTTTGTTTTACTAATAAGGGTGATTGTTAGCATACGTAATTAAACAGTCTTAAGTACGATTTATACAGTTTTACAACCATAAAGATGTAATTATTCATAGATATTGCTCTTTGAATTACCTATGTGCTCATTTAAGTACTCGTAATAAATATTTTATGTTTTACGAGTCCTAAAATCTAGCATAAGCCTAGCAAAGTTGCTTTATGGAATGGGTTTGAGAGCAAGGTTGTCCACTATTTCGTGTTTAGGTAAATGTGTATCTACATTCTACTATTACATTACAATGTTAATAGCCTCACAGTTATAGATAGGTATAAAAAAACTCTCCAATAGTTTTACGTCCTTCCGAAACATGGTAGTGTTTCGGAGAAAAAAAACCAAATCGGCTTATTTCATTTAAATCTTCGTCTTTTCTTTCCATTGTCTTATTTTTTTACTTAAGCCTTGTCATATATAACTTAGTTTTATGAAATCACTAGTTGCGCCCAGCGGTTTTACCCGCTGTACTGTAGCCTATGTGTTATTCCAGGTTCTAAGCTATCTCCCAAAATTCAGCTCTATCGGTCTACCCCGATAAGCCTGAAGAAGTAACAAAAATACACACTCACTCACAAACCTTCACCTTTAAAATATTAGTGATATAACACATTAAATGCTTAATAGATCCATCTATTAATACGGCATGCTATTCATTCATTTAAAAAATAGACATACCTTCCTTATTAATGTCCCAAATAACGACCTTGGCGCCCATCCTGGCAAGTTTAATAGCCAACAACCTTCCTACCCCTCCTCCTCCACCAGTTACCAAGACCACGTCGCCTTTGAGGCTCTTCATAGGTCTTATAGCATTAGGCACTAACGTCCAGAATACAGACTCCAAGATGTAGTAGCAAGATAGTATTAGGAATAGAACCGTGTCTTTGGCTATGTCGAACACCTTCGACATCTGAGACGGCGAGTTGATTTTTGTTCCTTCCAACATGATGATTCTGAAACAAATGTTAAAATTGAAAATATTTGTTAATACTTAAATTTTTGGTTTACTTTCTACGTGTAGAAACTAGTGTTTGTACACGAGAGGTATACAAACATTTAACACTTATGGGCATCAATCAAAGGGCCTCGCAATTGCATCGCAGGAAAAATAGCTATAATTTACTACGAGCAAAGAAGTTGTATCAAGTTTTACGTAATTTAATATTCAAGATTAGGTTTAAAATTTGTCATATATCTATTTTTAAGCTATTATTTTGATACATACTGACACAAATTATGTTGTCATACTATACGCTTTATGAAAAAATTGACGGAAGATTCGCGTTTATGGAAACGGTCACAGTCGATTGACCCTTGCAACGTCAAGATTACCTATACAATACTCCTCAATGTACATAATTATTTTTAATTAATTGCTTATGTACATCAGCATTGATACTCGTAACCGATACTTGAAAAAATATTCCCGCAAACTTATTAACCGACAAAGCATCGGCAATGACCAATACCGTGTTGTAGAGCGGGCTATCTGCTTGTTAGTATATTTCTTTCTAAAACAGGTAAAGCAAAATAATCAGTTTTAGAATCGAAAATGGATTCCTAAAAATATTTCCAATATGTAAGGGTACAAAAGTATAATAGGTTTTCATTTAAAGACCTGTCGAACTCTGCAAAAACATAATTTCATCAAGTAACTTCTTCAGTAATCAGTAGCCAGTGCAGCTAGTCTCGCGACCTCAAACATGAGCTTCGGATTAAGGGCATCATAATTGTCCAAAACCCAGGGTCGAGCCTAACTTTACCTTTTATAACAGTGATTTTAGTCGGTATTTTTACATAGTTAACTTTTGTATAGTTCATTCATCCATGGAACATTAACGGAAAAATATGAGATTTTGAAATGGGTCAATAAAACAGGTTTACCGTCAAAGCTAACATTATTAATTGCGATACATCTGAGTGGCTCCAGATGTTACGTTTAATCATGTAACAGTTTACGAGTTAACACTTCAAAAATACCGTACATTTCCAGAAAAAATACTTACTTGATACTATACAAGTATTCGATTCACCATAATTAACGTTGATTAAGAAATTTGAGCACTAAAATCTGACATTCTAACCTTCAAGGTGACACCACTCACAGGCGGGAAAGCCGTCGCGGTCCGGGTCAGAATTTTTGTAATGTTCGAATTTGTACGTAGCATATCACATATATGTAGGTAAAGCTGTGGGTAAAGCGAACACGGGCAGGAATAAAATGAAGATTGCGACCGCTCTACCTCTCCGTCCCGCCTCTGTCTGTCGTCAGATTTAGGAGTAAAAAATACCATGCGTTGGCGCGGTGCACTGGGTAGCACTGTACTGATTATGGGCAGCGTTATCTCTTACCATCAGGAGAGCGTCTTGCTCGTCTTCTTACTTCGTTGTATAAAAAAAACCAAGCGGTTTTGTACTAATAGGTATATTATAATAATTATTGTTTAATGAATGCATATAAATATGACAGGCTACATTTTAACCTTGACTGACTATAAATTTGATGAAAGCTCCGTGATTGAAATGACCCCAAACTATAAAAGCTTTGCAGTTATTCTGCCAATCAAACGATGCAGTTTTACTTTCGAAACAGGCTTTTTGTAAAGTTTTAAACAATATTTGGAGTAAGAGTAACTCCAAAAGAACAGGTTTCCCTAATTAATTACCGGTAGAGCCAATCTTCTGTGGGCTGTATATATACGACACAGATTTTGGAGATATCACGTTCAGGTCATCGAGGTAACAATATAAAAATAATACTATTTTTTTTTTAAACACCTCTGGGTGTCCCACATATTCCTTGTAGATATGAAGTCAGTCCTACGCAAAACAACGCTTCGCTCATCATCCAGAAATGGAAAGTCTCTTTAGCCCAGTAATTTCCCTAGCCAACTTACCCCTTCAACCCGAGCGATTTGCAGGAAAAAATGGCCAAGGTCCAACCGTTTACAGAACGATTACTAAAATCTACTCTACGAACGTCACTGCAGATGACTCATTATGTTATTTACAACAATCTTTTTAGAGATTAGTAACATTGTTTGTAAATAAAAATTTGGGCCTTGACTATTGCAGTCACTTGAGTCATAATACAAAAATGATTGTATCGGAACTTTCAAAATTTTGGTGTATGTGTGTGTGCCTAAATGCATATTCTAGGTAACCTAAGCTGTGATTATGGCTAACGACTGAAGAAATACCGTAATGTTGCAATGGTGTAATAAGCACCTACGATAATAATCACAGCATACTCATACAATTAGATTGGCCATCATGTTTTGTATCCGAGCTGGTCTCGTCAATGTTAACAGGAATATAGCTTCATAAACTGTGTGTGTCCTGCATTAAGTACATTAAGTCTATTATACGAAGACGAGTGAGAGAGTGAGACACGACTATTCATTTTGAACACTTCTTGAAAGTTTCAAAAGAATACTCGAGGTAATTAAAAATTGCATTACGTTCGTAACAGAAAGATAATATGTAAATCTATGGACTGCATTGAGTTACGAGTACAAAGAAGTAATATATTCATCTACACGTGTTTTAATCTTTTCACAAACTGGAGATGAGTAAGATTATTTTTTTAACGTCTATATTTGTTGAAGTAAGTCCTAGACAGGTCCTTAAAGTAAGAAGGACCTTCTGAACTAATTAGGTTCAAATCCTACTACGTAATACGTATACGTTCGTTATAAACGTTTGTATATATATTTTATGGATGTTTGTTACTCTTTCACTTCTAAACAGGCCACAGGGTCGATTGAGTTTTAATTTGGTGGGTAGGTAGCTTCGACCTTTATACAGGCTACTGTAGAGCGGGTAAAACCAATGGCCGCAACTTATCAAGAATAAAAAATGTTACAAATTTACGTTCTATGTTGTAGGAAATATACTAGAGTTAGTCAATAAAAGCACTAAATTTATGCCACATGCAATACAAATATTTAGAAACTACATTTTATGATACAGATTGATTACCATGAACTAAAAAGTCTACTGGACTGAGCTTGTTGCAGAACTAATTGACGTAGCTTTGTAAGACCTCTAGCTTGACTTGCGTCACAAAATACCAAGTGCTAACGTGTGTCTAATTACATCCTACTATAATATTATAAAGGTGAAAGTTTACACGTGAGAATGTTTATTCGTTGCTCTTTCACGCAAAACCCATTGCTGTTGCAATTTTTCTTCGGCCGTGGCTAGTTACCACCCAATGAACAAAACCGTGTCTCCAAGCGGTCATAATAACCGTGTTCCAGCATGATGTTCAGTGAAGCCAGGGAGGAATTTATCCTGCCTCCTGGGTTTAGTCTACCATCTACGACGCATCATCTCTTAAAATCACGCGAGATCGTTGTCAAAGGCTAACCTTAGATGAATAAAAAATATTGTATAGAAGTTTAGTATGATAGGTATATTATGTACGTAGATAGCTGAAAACTTGGAAGAACACATAGACAAACTTTTTCCCAAATTTCAGGGTTTAACCGCTGTGCTGAGAGGTAACTAATATATGTAGGTGCATACGAGTGAGTGGTCTTACTAAAGGTAATTTCATTAAGCTACTTCCAGTATTCTTCGTTTATTTACCTAATAATAAAAATGTATAATTATTGTTTGATGGATTAACTACAATAGATATTTTTATTTATACTTAACCTGATTTATGACTTTTGACCTACTACATTGTTTATGCACTCAATATCTATTGTACAAATTACAAAGTTTTTAGCTTTAGCTTGAATTAGGTACTATACTTTTTGAAATTACGAGTAACTACACTTATTACTTACTATGTCTAAAACATTATGTCGTAAAATAAATTATACAGACGCAGACAAAGTTATGCCGATCAGCTAGTATAAATGTATTATATATGTATGTACCCACTTATTTTTAGTGAATGTTGACAGTTGATATTATACCTCTACCTATTTATGATGTTTGTGTAGAGCTAGTGTTAGAAAGTACCTATGAATAGAAAGTTGTTTGTTTTAGTCTACATCCCGCATTAGAAAATTAATGTTGTTTTTGTGAATATGTAGATTATGTTTTATTAAAATTTACATACGTACATAAAGTAGGTCATAATTCAAAAAGTGCTATAAATGTACTGTAGATAAATAATAGAAATTACGCCTCATATGGTTTTGCTTAGTTTGATTTTTGGTTTAATTAAACTACTTGCATATTAGAATGATAAAAAAATTGAATTAGAAATAAATAGCAACAAAACACTTATAAACCCTTTTAAAATTAAAAAAAACGCACTTTTTTGTCAGTAGAATAAAAATCGTAATAAAATTTAAAGTTATAAAAAAAAGTTATTTTTTTTAAATCAAATCTCTATCTTATCAAAAGTTACTTTAATCTTTATAATATTATAAAACCTTACCTTTTAAAAAACCCAGTTAATCGCTTAAATATAAACGTAAACACGAAATAAAACACTAGGCCTTAATGCGCGCGTGCCGGCCTCAGGTTGTATGTCAACTGCACGATCTATCGTATGCGTCATAGACTACTCAATAAGATCAGATCGGCTACTATTCGATTCTCGTATCAAAACCGAGTTGGACAGCATGTAGATTCTGTAAGAAGACGAAATATTTTCGCATCACAGCATTACGTAATTGATTCCGTACGGGAACGCAGGGTTTTTATGAGATTTTGTGAAAATTTGAGAGTAAAAGCAATAGTAAGACAAGGCGTGTTTTGGTTGTAAACAACGCCCCAGTTTTACATAGGCAGAGAACATGTCGACGAGTGAGAAACTAAGACCTATTGTCTTAGGGTATTCACGATAGAATTTTAACAAAATTTTGAAAACCAATCTTTTTGTTACAAAATCGACTTAAATTTCTTAGTATTTCGCAAACTTTTTAAAATAAAAAATATGTTTTATAACCCATAGTTGCTGTTATCTTTATACCTACGATCACAATCTCACAATGTGTTCAAGCTGAAACCACATGCTGAGCTAATGTTTAGGTTGTAATGTGCTTACTGTTCCGGCGCGTATGGAAGCTTGAACGGCCATTCCTCTTTCCTACTTATTCGTGGTCTGCTTTCACTTTAACGGCACAACCTACTGATTTTTCCGTCTAAGTCTAAATGAGAGCATTCCGTACTCTTTCTGATGCGCGGTGTGCGTCTCGATGCATTCTATAACCGGATTTGAATGTGGAATGATGGTGATGGGTTCGAAAATTTGTGTATGAAATTTACTTCAAAATTATTTACATTATGAATATTTACATTAATTTTGTAAATTACTCGTACATTATTGTGGTACTTTTAAAAACGAGCTAAACCCGCCTTTTTAGGCGTATATAAAATTCCAACGCGCTTTTAAGAAGAGGGAAATAAAATATAAGTAGATGCTATAATTATGAGAAAATAATAATAACAATTTTAATAACAATAATTATTTTGATTGTGATATCTTAAATACGACAAACCACGTAGTACAGTTTGAAATAGCGTGCATTGTATTTTATGCTTATAAGTGAGGAGAGTGCAGTCCATTTTTACTTTACTTAATAGATATATTGTACCTAGATACAGTAAGTACGAAGGGCTTTATAGTCCTGTACAATGATAACAGCAATTTGTATTCTAATGCAGTTAAAACCTCATTACTGAAGGCCGCACGTGCTATATTGTGCTATGTAGTACCTATTCATAGTTCTTTAGTATCTAGGTTCTTCTTTATAGTAACACTTGCGATTTGCAAACATTTAAATCGATTCCTGATTCTAAACCTCACTTTAAGCTTTCAAAACATCTATGGTTTAAAACCCGGTTTTTACGTCTTGTATAAAAACAAGTAAAATTTACAAAAAACTTTTTAAAAGAAAGCTTTTATTATGTTTACCATCTAGCATCATAAAGTACTCGTCAAGACGAATCAAATGAGCCCAAACTCGATGAGGTTGCGTCATTTAATTACGAAGTTCCTATGGCCACCTTCCAGCTCCAAGTCATAATAATATTGCATTGTCATCCGATTTATACATGCATGCAAAATTTCAGCATAATCGGAAATCGGGAAGTGGATCAAATTAAACTTACAAGATTTGATTACAGACAGACAGACAAACCGACAGACAATAGGTGAAAGTAAAAAAAAAACATTTATTTCGGACACGTCGCCCATAATTTACACCAAAAATTCAAAATAAAAATAATAGAATATTAATTAAATTAAAATCATAGCTTGTAAAAATATGTAAGTACTCAGTAGAGATTGAGTTGATAGAAACTAGAAACATTTTAGTATTTTTAATAGAGCCCTCTATCAGCAACACATAGAATCTTAAAGCTATAGAAGCACGCTATTTTAATATTGAATAGGAAGGTTTCGTGGTTAACACACGCGAGTTAACTCTCAGCGGTTGATATCAAGAAATACGAGCATCAATGCACCTGTTAAGTTGTTTTCAACCTTAACATGTAGATGGCGCTGAATGTACTTAATTTTGGTTATGAGGTACTGTTGCGTATATGGAAACCCTACCTCTTCAGCGCCAGTATGGATCTGGGATGCGGTAGCTTTTAAACGACAAAAAATGCAATTTGAGAGTTTAAATGCTACCCTACTTTCAGTTCTGAAATACGGGTTGGTTTACGTACGCAATATTACCGTTATAGATATTACAGTGATCTTGGGTAACTGGACCTTTTTATCTAACTTTGAACAAGGTTGTTTATGTGGTCTATTAATTTATTGCATGGAAACATAATAAAGTTGTTGTAGTAAAAAAAAACTGCGTATAACGGATCCTTTAAATAATTTCTGAATCTGAATACTTTAACGATCCGTCCATGTAATAAATTACTAAACCATTTTTACAACCTCGTTCGAAGTTAGACCACCATATGTAATCTGTGGTTTAACTGGCATACAATACGGTGTTGTAAGTGTACATACGAGTACTTTAATTAGGTTTTTAGTTTTTTTATCTGCTAGACTTTAATGTAAAAATATGAATATTTAGATTAAGAAATAATAACTTTAGATTTTACATCTTCAACAAATGAATATAATTATAATATAATATGTAGCTTCAAAAACTTTACAATGTTGCTAAAATTTACAGACAATTAAGTTAGATTTTTGTTTTTAATTATTGGTGGGTAAAACTGAGATTTCTCTTCTGATTGTTTATAATGCAAAAGAAAACAGGGGACAATATGACTTAAAAATACGAATAGGTATCTACATGACAAAATTGTGTGAAATATTTTTTTTTTAATTTTACTCCATTCGATTCACTCAGATTATTCGTCGATGCTGAGTCTTTAGAAGTGACTCCGGAGGAGAGGCTGCGGTGGCATCTTCACCTGTCGGTAGCCAAGACTCATCATCATCTCATCTCAACCAAAGGACGTCCACAGCTGAACATAGGCCTCCCCTTTGGACCTCCATGTATACCGGTTGGACGCGACCTGCATCCAGCGTCTTCCGGCGACCTTTATAAGGTCGTCTGTCCACCTTGTGGGTGGACGTCCTATGCTGCGTTTGCTAGTCCGTGGTTTCCACTCGAACACTTTTTGGTCAAGACTGGTTAGTGGCATTACGTTATGTTAGATTTTATTCGTCCCACATGTTATCCATAGGTATATCTACAATAAAGTATGGATAACACAAGTACCCATACTTTATTGTATTTGTGACTCCTACACACCAAAATGATTATACCAATTTCATTAATTTAGTATAAAGGCAGTTTAGATAATAGAATCTAAAATAACACACTGTTTAACGGATAAAGAGCGGGAGATCGCATTGAGCGATAAGACCGCCAATTGAAACACCTTTAGTTTTAATTTTTTGTTTGTCAAATTTACTTTATATGTGGATCAATAAAGAGTTTCTTATCTTCGTTTCTCGTTTCTCTATAGAAGAATACTTAAAGAAAAAATTAAATTATAGGTCAACATTACATTCAAAATACGGGTCTAATAAAAGACATCAACGCGGGTCCTCTTTAAGCTTTGAGCCTCATCTACATATGTTTTTGGTTTTTTTATTAGTTACAGACATTAATTAGCCCATGACATTATTTTTGATAATATTACGATTGAAGTTTCTTGGGATGGAGTTTTATGGGCATGTATCATAATGGTTTAAAACATATAATATTATAAAAATTTCGAGGTTTAATGCGTTATGTTACTTATGTTGTGAACATTTTATATTTATTTCTTAATTATTTTTACGACTGCCATTCGTAATATTAAAGCGCTCTTTCATTTTATCTTTTCACGTTAAATTTCGTTTTAATGCATATTTTAACGTGCGCCATATAAGGAAAAATCTGTGTTATAATTTAAGTGTAGGACAATTTTGAACCTATTTTGCGAAGTTATTAAGGAAAAACCACTACGCTGACAACATTTGAAAACCTTTGTTAATTTTTGCGTCGTTTTCAAGATGTCAAATGAGTTGTCTGTTGTAAAATAAAGTTTTAATAATTAAAAAGAAGTACTAGATAGTGTTTGGTGACAAAAGTAAAGAGACATGTATAGTAAGCTCACTTGACTCACAAACACAAATATACACGTCTTTACAGTCACGTTAAAGCGTAGCGTAGTAATGGTGTAGTCAAGTGCAGTGTGTATCAGTTAGCTTTAAAAATTGCCGTTCTGTTAGTTTGGCTCTGAAAAGATCCTCTTTAACATCCAAACTCTACAACCTAATGACTAAACTATACGTTTTCAACCTATGCGCCAGTGAATTTGCGCAAGTTCGCATTTTCTGGACAAGGTCATTATGCTTCATTCTTTCTGTAGCAAACACAGTCCATTAGTTCACTGCATCCGCGGTTTTTCACTTGATCTTTAAACCTAGTGAAGTCATTGTCACTACAATATTATATTAAGCAAGCTACTACGTTAAACATTAAGCATTTTTTGCTTCCGCCATAACGACTGGTTTTTATTACCGAATTGTTGTTATAAACTTGACTTCGTGTGATACCTACTTGTATGAACAAAGTTCAAAAGCCATTCTTATGTCGTGTCTTTTCGTTTTTGTTCTCTTAGGTATGCATCGTTTTTGTGTATGTTAGGTATATTATGTATTTTTGTTTAGGCACGTATGTAAGGCTTGTGATATGTGACATGATTTACATACTTTGAGGTACCTATTGTCCTTATAACTTGAAAACAAATCATTTCGATAAATTTTTGAAGTTGTGTACGGAAAGTAAGTATAGCGTCTTTTGTGATCTTATGCACACCATTTCTATAAAATAACCGTTTAAAGTAGCGGGATTTATTTATCAACTAGTTGCGCAAAGCAGTTTTACCCGCTGTATCTATGTATTATTCTAGTGTCCAAGCTCTATACCAAATTTCAGCTCAATCGGTGTACCCGATTAGGCTTAATAAAGATACACACTCGCGAACTTTCGCATTTATAATATTAGTGTTAGTGTGATGTGATAGTGTAATTACGAAATCACTTACATAAACTACGCTACGCACACATCCCCCCAACAGTGCCAGTTATTCTACCGCCTGAGCAGTGATGTGCAAACATTACTGTGCTCCGGTAGGAGGGCACTGTAGCTAGTGAAATTACTGGGCTAAAGAGTCGTTAACATCTTATGACTCTGAGTAAGAAGCGTTGGTGCAGTGCTCCTAGAATTTCACATAATTGTGAAATCCTAAGTAGCACTGTACTGATTATGGGTAGCGTTATCTCTTAACATCAGGAGAGCGCCTTGCTCGTCTTCTACTTCATCACATAAAAAAAAAACACATGCGCTACGTACTACAAAATATTATGCTACGCAGGTATGCTACGCAAAGCGTGATAAGTACGCTACGCGCAAATACTACCTACGTATTTAGTTAGTATCTATTTTCAACAATTTATATTTGATCAGCTTGCGCTTGCGGTTTTGCCGGTATGCATTTTCTTAGCGGAGATTTATGTCATCAAATCTACTCCATATTTAAAATTTCAACTCAATCCGTTCATTGGTTTGAGTATTACGTTTATAGATTAGTCAGTCACTCTTTCCATTTATAATTTAATTAATATAAATCTATCATATCAAACGTACGCCTAAAAGTTTGTTTCCATTGTTACATATAGCATTATGTTCCCCATAAGTTAACATTCCACAATGGGAAGTGAGCCCGATTCGGTGGCGTGTGAAGGCCGTCCAGAGGCAGAGTCTGGTTTGTAGTGTGCGCGCGCAGCCACCTGCGCCGTCTCGCGACTCGCGTACGATCGAGCCGAGCTCAGCCATCAGTCGATCTGTGGACTCCCTACCCACTACCGGCCGGCACGCTCCAGCACTGGCCGGCGCGAACGCAAAAACATAAACATTCCGACAATTTAAAAATAAACCCATTCAAACATCCGAACTGTGCCACTGTTCCGAACTCCAATCTCGCACTTCCCGAACCATCTTCGCTTCCCACCGCTACCGGTAAGTAATTTTTATTAATACCTAATTAAACGTTGATTCTGTTAGGTAAACGTTTTCGCATAGTTCACGTGCTTCGAAAGTATTTCAAGGAGATCGTGGGCCCACAGCACGGCGGTTGCTCTGCGGTACCAAACGTTTTCATCACTTATCGGTAAATCTCAATGATCATTACATTGTTACAGCGATTAGTGTGTGTAAAAGCAATTTATTAAAACGAGGATGTGGAATGAGTTTATCTGCTAATGAATTGTTTCTATTTGCATACAAATTATTATTATTTTTGGTACCTAAGTTTCCTGCTATATGAATCAGAAATTGATTACATTTTACCTCAATATGCTGACATTGTAGTGCACTCGTTTAAAACTAATGAAGCGTGCTGAATTGACGACCTTAAGAATCTTAACCAACGCTAGGATTTTGTAAAAATATTCTTTTGTGTCGGTCGGTTGCTTCAGCTTAAAACGTGAAGTTTCATAATCTTCTTCAGTTGACTTAAATGTTTAAAAATTTCTTAATATAGTTAGTAGTCATGTTATCGAGTGGTCGCGATGAGGCTCTGCAACATAACCGAGGCAGGGTTAACAGAACTCTTGCGAAACATATTTTAGTTAAGTAATTTGAATTTGATTCAAGGGCAAAAGTATTCGTTCACATTTTTCGATCAAGTTTTCAGCGTTACGAAAGTTGTTTCTTTATTTCAATGGCCTCTAGGCGTTAATTTTGATGTCTAGGTCACACTCTGTGTGCTCTGTATGACATTCAAATATAAAAGTAAATACGCGTTAGCATTCGATCGAACAAGGCTTTTATGGAATTATTTTCATACAATCTGAATCTATTATGTCGGCATAATATGGAAAAATATCAGATTTTATAATAGATGATATCCATATTCATATTTAATTCGGTTCTTTAGTTTTTGCTGTGCTGTAATACGGTATACTCCATAGTCCAAACTTGTATTCGTTTCGCTTGTAGCTGTAAAAAAAAATAAGATCAAGTTGAGTTTCTATAAATAATTTTATTGGGACGAGTTTTGAGCTGATACAACACTACTAAGTAACTACTACGTATGGTAGATTGCTGGTTTGACCACTTTAGCATAAAAAACAAAGTTGAAACTGGCTTTTATTTTGCTTCGGAATAAGAACTAAAGTACCTACCTATAATATATTTTAATGTAAAATTATATTAATGAAAAGATCAAGTCGTTAACCTGTGTTATGTTGCTAAGAGGCACCTAGGACTTCTACATACATGCTTTAAATTACTATATAGTCGTATTATAATTACGAAAGTATATAATAATAATAATATTTCATTGCGTGTGTATGTATGTTTGTTACCTCTCCACGCCTAAACTTCTGTACTAACCGATTATGTTCAAAATAGCTTTGTGGAATACAGGCAGCTCAGGTCGCGGAATAACAATTAAAGTATCAAAAGTAGCCCTCCTTCAACGGATAAAACCTCTAAGCACCACTAGTAGCAAAATATACAAAGTGTTAAATAAATAACTATGAAAACTGCTAATTTATAATACCTACAATATCGCAAAAGTAAATAAATAAGTATTGATAATTGATATTATATCTGTATATATAGGTATATACTAGTGAACCTACGCGAGCACTTCGTCGCGCTTAATAGAAAATTATAATCAGTGTTTTTCTACTTTTACGCATATATAATACATATATAATCCTTTCTCTTGAATTACTCTATCGATTAATGAAAACCGCATCAAAATCCGTTGCGTAGTTTTAAAGATATAAGCATACACATTGGGACAGACAGATAGACGCGGTTAGCAACTTTATTTTAGATACTATGCAGTGATGGTATACCTGTTATATTTATATGTAAAAAAGTTACTACTACGTAAGAAAGTTAGGTGCATGTTAGGTATAATTGGTTGCGCAAAAGCAAAAAAAAAAACAATGTGAATAATGAACGTAAGTAATATTTTTAATATGAAAATGTACTTAGCTGCTGCTTCTTTTATATATTCTTTACAAGAACTGATGCATATAATGAGTCTAAAAATGGAAAACTGTTTAAAATGTACATAAATTAAGAAAGGTTACCATGTTATATAAGTACCTAAATTATTAATAATGTTGATACATAAAATGAGTCAAAGTTGTTAAGAATATTCCATAAGGTTACGCACTGGTAGGTTTGATAATAATAATACGAGTATATGTACCTAGTACCTATATAGGTTAATACCTATAATTACATAGTACAAAAATGAATAAAATTAAGAAGTACCAACCTATATTTTTTTGAATTAGCTTTTTGCTATTGCGCAGTTTTGCTGTACTTGCTTTTACGAAGTACCTATGTAATAAAATACGTCAGTTCAATTTCATGTGTGTATGATTAAAAACTTCTGAAATATAAATGTTTTTTTTAATAAAGAAAACGTATATCTTATATGTATGTACTGCATATCTATACTGTAGTAAGACAAGTTGAAAACTTGGCAAAATGACAGGGAGGTGTAGGATATTAAATAAATTAAAAAAACCATATGGAGCTTCTAAAATCTGCTAAACATTTAAAAAAATATTTTAAATATTAAATATGCATAATAATTGAGGTTACATTCAATATCTCTCTCAAATCTCAACAAATTTTTGCTAGCAAGTTGTCTTGATAGAGAATCAACATACTCGTATTCATATTATAAGTTACAAGTTACAATGCGTGGGATAAATTCACCCTGACATTTTTGGTTTTTCGTTAACATTGGAACTTTTTAAGATCAGTTGACTTTTGTTTAAGTAATATCTCAACAATTAATATAGGAAACCAATGAGTTAAGCTCTTTGTAGAAAAACTTTAGTAAAATAAAGGATGGTTCACATAAGAGTAGTTCTAATGACGTAGCGTGAGAGGCACGAACCGGTACCGATTGTCAAAATATTATGACATTTTCTACGCGTTCATATTTACCATTTCGTATCCGCACTGGCATTGACCGTTTGTCAACAAATGGAATTCAATACATGGGTACTAATTTGTGAGTATGACGATTTTTTTTTTTTTTTTTTTTTTTTTTTTTTTTTAAATGACCTACGCTGTTGGTCTCAGATTGAGACCTCTACAGCTTTACCGGGCGTGTGGTGAGCGCAGGAGGCACTCGACCCAAAGTTTTAGTGGGCGACTAGCTCAAGGGCGCCTCAGATGGCACGAACCTCGGCTTGGGCCGTCGCCAGATACGGGGACTAGACTTGCCCTGGCACCCCTGAAGGGGCGTGTCCTAGGGCCCTAACAGTATTTTGATCTGTTTGATTATTTGGAGAGAATCTAACTGATCTGAAGGATCTCAGAGGTCTTCGACCGCGCCGGCGCGGTCGGTGTCGTGATTGTGTTGGTTGGAGGATCTGGTATCCGGGACCAGTACCGAAAACGGAGCGACTGTTGCGCATGGTTGGCGGATTCGGCGATCCCAGCGCCGCCGATGTGACGGCAGCGATGGGATCGTCCGGATCGTTCAACACGTTTTTAGGGCGACGACGGAGGGGAGTGGAGGCCTGATCTACAGAGTAGTTCGAGGCTTGGACAACGAGGGGATTGGGGTGGTGGGGGGCCGCGTCAAAGTAGCGGCGAGAGCAATCCTTCATGAATTGAAGGATAGAGGGGAGTTCGAGATCGCAATGCAGATCGGAATTGCGCTGATACCATTCAGCTCCGACTGCTTTACGGAGAAAGCGATTTTGAATCACTTGAAGCATGTCTAGGGTGGAGAGAGGGGAGTGAGCGAACACCACGGAGGCGTAAGTCATGACGGGTCGTATGCAAGTTTTGTAAAGTGTCAACTTATTTCTAAGTGACATTTTACTCCGCTTGCATAGAAGGGGACTGAGTCGGGCCAAGAAGAAGGCCGCTCGGTTGCGCACGGTTGTGACGTGTTTTATGAAGGAGAGTCGACTATCAAGGGTCACCCCGAGATATTTGGTATGGGAGGCCCAAGGGATGGGTCCGTTGAGGAGTGAGAGAGATCGCTCCCTGCGGGGCTGTTTGGTCGGATGAAAGTACATTGCTGTACTCTTATCCGGGTTTACCGTGATAGCCCACTTCTTGAACCAATCACCAAAAAGGTGAAGGGCTCTTTGAAGTGCTTCTATCTGACGGATCGGTCGCCACCCTCTAGAGTAGAGGGCGGTGTCGTCCGCGAAGAGAGCGATCTCTACATTCGGGGGGCGTGGGATGTCGCTAGTATAAAGCGAATAGAGGAGAGGGGAGAGCGCGGAGCCCTGAGGGACTCCGGCTCCGATGGGGTGGGGAGAAGAGCGGTCTCCCTCGACGCGATAGCGAAAGCTTCGAGCCCTGAGAAAGTCTTGTATTATGAGTACAAGACGGTCTGGCACTCCGAACTGATACAACTTGTATACCAGTCCGTTGTGCCAGACTTTGTCGAACGCTTTAGCAACGTCCAGGAAGACAGCTGTTGTCCCCATAGGACGGCCAAAGTTGCCGGGTTTCGAGTTGAAACCTTCGAGGATGTACTCCGTGATGCGGTGTACTTGTTGGACGCATGAGTGTTTGGCTCGAAAGCCAAACTGCTCGTCTGGAAGGAGGTTTTGGGACAAAGTTATGGACCATAAGCGCTTCACAAGGAGGCGCTCGTAGATTTTCCCCAGAGTACTGAGGAGACTGATGGGGCGGTAGCTAGAAGGCTCTGATGCCTTCTTGCCTGGCTTGTGAATGCCGATTACGTCGGCATTCTTCCAAGCGTCGGGAAAGATGGCGTTTACCATGGCCGCATTAAAGATGCTGACCAGGAGGTAGATGAGAGAGGTGGGAAAGTGTTTGATCACTTTAGTAGTGATGCCATCCGCACCGGGGGCTTTTCTGGGGCGGAGGCCTCTGATAATCGACTCTACCTCACAAGCCTTGACGGGCTCGATGGGGTCAGAGGGAGGGAGGGAGGACTTTTGCTCGACAACACTGTTCACCTCAGCGAGGTGAGCAGGGTCGACTAAATCGAGATTGGGGCTGCATTGTGCCTCAAGGCTATCGGCCAGACATTCGGCCTTTTCCTCGTCGTCAAACGCGGGAGGGAGGTTCGGTCTAGTCAGAGGGGGCATAGTGGTCAACGTATCACTCTTCAGGGATCGCGCCAACTGCCAGTAAGCCTGGTGAGTGGGCGCGATCTCTGAGAGCATGTGGTCCCACTTCTGATTGCGGAGTCCAGTCATACGTTTGCGAACAGAACGTTCGCATTGCCGCAGCCTGACTCTGTTCTCTTCGGTGGGACCATAGTCATACGCTCTCGTGGCTGCGTTCTTTGCTGTCAATAGTTCCCTCGCATCCTCTGGCAGGGACCAGCGTTGGAGATCCTCGGCTGGTACCTGCTTAGAGGATTCACCAATGGCGGTGCGGAGGTGACTAGTGAGAGCATCGATCGAGCACGAGACGTCGTCAGGGGAGACGATGTCGTCGGGGATAAGGTCAAGAGCGGGTGACTTGATAGCTTTTAGGGATTCCCCTAAGCGCTGCCAGTTCACTACCGTCTTTGTCTTGGTCAGTCTGTCCGATGGGTCCGGTCCAAGTCTCATTAAGACGGGACGGTGGTCAGAGTCAAGTTCGTGTAACACTTCTAAAGAGCGCAACTGGAGAGTTATGCCCTTCATAAGTGCTATGTCGAGTACCTCGGGGTTATGATCAGGAATGGGAGGGAAGCGCGTGGGAGAGCTAGGGACAATAACTTCAAAGTCGAGGTTAGTCGAGAGAGAGTAGAGATCGTGACCGTTCGTATTGGACCTAATGCAGCCCCAGAGGGTTTGCTTGGAGTTGAAGTCGCCAGCCAGAATGACTGAGCTTCCAAGGGAGAAGAGTGACTCGAAATCACTCCTGTGGACTTTTTTGTTACCAGAGAGGTAACAAGAAGCGATAGTGATGGCCTGGTGGCCGGACATGCCGATGCGACAACAGGACGCTTCGAGATCGGTAAGAGGAGGAGTGGTTATGGGGATGCAGTGGAGAGAGTTCCTGTAATAGATAAGAGTACCGCCCAATCGGGCGGTAGTCCTATCATTACGGACCAGCCGGTAGTTTCCGATCTTCGGATCCTTCCGGCTAGGTTTTAGGAATGTCTCACACACTAGCAGGATGTCTACCTGATGGGTAGTTAAAAATTGATGAATAAGTTGGAGTTGGTTCCTATCGGTCCCTATGCCTAAGCCGTTGGCGTTGTAGAACGCCAGGGATAAAGAGTGGGGCTTAATTCTCTTAGCTGTACTATCCATAGTGGAAGTATAGTTAAGAGCGATAGAACGCGGCCATGACAGACTCTATCAAGGCTTTGTTTTGGGCAAGGAGGACCGTCAGACTATCGAAGTCTTTCCGTTGCTGAATAGCAACAAATTCGAGCGCGACTTTGTTGAATGCGTCCATATCGACGCTGCCGTAAAACGACATGAGCCTACTCGTGGCGGACGTACCGTTAATAGGCAAGGGGATTTGGGGGGCCATAGGGGCCTGAGGCGGTGGAGGCACGAAGGCCGGAGTGGGTGGGAGAAGCTTGGTCGGCGCAAGAGCGGGGAACTCGGTTGCCGACCAAGCATTCCCCTCGGGGGGCGGGGCGGGCACATAGCGACGCGGAGAAGCCAAGGGCGCTCCGGTTCGCTTGGTGGGACGAGACGAGAGGCGTCTCTGGGGACCTTTGCCTTTGGGGGCCTTGGGACACCCACGATAGTTCGCGGGATGACCGGACCCCAAGCAATTCACGCAAGAGGGCGGTTCGGGATCCTCCCTCTTACGGGTGCACTCAGAAGTACTGTGGTCTCCTAGGCACTTAACGCACCTAGGGCGGGCATGGCAGAAACGGGCAGAGTGCCCGTAATATTGGCATCTATGGCACTGGGCAGGAGTGCCATTACGATGCGGGGTCTCAATAGAGAGACCCGAAAGGCTACAGACCATCTTCAAATTGAAAATGGCCTTACCCTCTGGGGTTTTCTCTAGGACGACCAACACAAGGTCGAAGAGGGCCTTGTTTCGGCCATAAAGGCGGTGGACTTCCCTAACCGGGAAGCCCTGAGCCTTGAGATCCGCGGAGACCAGCTCTACATCGAGCTCCTTAGGGACTCCGCGGATGACCACCCGAAGGTGTTTTTCAGACTCCAAGGCATAGGTGTGGTAGCCTATGGCCTTGGAGCGGAGTAAGGATGTGACCTTACGGTGAGAGTCGATTGACTTCACCTGCACTCTTATGCCCAACTGGGTGTTAGTCGCCGATTTGAGCTCTATACCGAGCTCGGCGAAGGAACTGGACAGGTCGTACCACCTATCCTTGTCATGAACAAGGAAGGGCGTGGGGAGTTTGGACGAGCCCGGAGGTCTAGAGACGGGAGTCTCGGAGTCGGAGGACGCGGAGGAAGGCATAGAGCCCGAGGGAGGGCAGATGGCCTTAGCGGGGAGGGACGGGGAAGACGCCGCGGGACGTTTCTTACCCTTTTTGTAGACGACTTGGGTGAAGCCGTCATCGTCGGGTGAAGCGAGAGATGGAGTGGATATAGGATCACACTCCATTTCGGGGTCGGGAGACTGCGGTGAGTCTGAGAGGGCAAAATTTATTTTGACAGGGGAGCGCGAACGGTCGCGGGGGGAGGGGCTCGCGGGTGAAAAACCCGGCGAGAGCGAGCGGGTGGGCTGAGCGCAAGGGAGGCTCTGGGATTGGGTCGCGAGAGAGCGAGAGGGCTGAGTCTGAGACTGCGTCGCGAGAGAGCGAGAGGGCTGAGCGCATTGAAGGCTCTGCGATGGCGTCGCTACGAGTGAGCGAGAGGCCTGCGTGCGAGAGGGAGAGCGTGACATGAACGCCGGGCTCATATCATGGCGGACGGGAGGGGCCACTTTGGGGGCGCGCGAGGCAACGCGCGAGTTTGCCTCGGTTGGGACGGGCGCCGCGGGGCGCAGAGAAATATTATTAACGGTTTTGAGAGAGTCGTTGTACTCTCTCAAAATCGTGGCATATTTCTTCCCCAGCCAGGATTGGAGATCCATGGCTGGAGAGAGGTTAAGGGCCTACGTGGCGCCGGGGGAGGAGGTCCCCGGCGAGCTTAATAGGAAGGGAGAATCTCCCTGCCGGGTGTAGACAGGGAGGTGAGTGCCTAGGTCTGTATCCCTAGTGAATGCCAACTCACAGGTCCTTAGCAAAGGTTGTGAGTCGGATTCCGGCTGTTGCAGTCTTAGCAAAAACTGGCAACCGGGTGTGTACCTGCGTACCTGACGTCGCACGAGGGCCTGAGTGACCCTGGGCGGTGCGTCAAGCCCTTCCGGATTCCGTGGTTTTCTCAGAAGGAGAAAAACACGGGCGCTCCGGGGCAACGCCCTGTCGGCTTACGTTGGCACCGTTTGGTTTCCACCGACAGACCACGGAAGGTGGATTTGGTATAGAAACAAGGGAAGGGTGCTTAAAAGTTAAGCGTCGTCTCGAGAGAGACGTTTGTTGCCTTAAAAAAGGCAGTAGGTCGCGAATGCTGGCTGCGAGCAAAGGAACAAACGATAAAATCGAATGAACCTTTGAGCGCAGGTAAGCGGAGCGAACGTCCGCACGGCACGGGGGCAGTGGGACGAATGATTTTTTTGAGTATGACGATATGTTTGGTGGAAGTATTACTGGTAGGGTTTGGTCGTGGCTTGTTACCACCACAGTGCGTTACCATTATTTTATTATATATTTACTTTATCGGTGGTGGCCAAGGGGTTATGTTGTGCAGGTGTAATTCTGGATTATCGAGTTCGAATCCCGGCCTCGCACCAATGACTATAATAATTAGTTATGTGCGGTTCTTCCACTCGCTATACAGGTTTCGGCCGTGGCTAGTTACTATCCACTGGGCGAAAACGAGTCGCCAAGCGATCATTAGTAGGTACCTTGTTCCGGCATGATGTTGTAAGTAGAAATAGTAGTTTATCCTGCCTACTTGTCCGACAAAACGTCGTCAATGACCGACACCGCATCGGCGTCCACTGGTCTTTTAGACGTCTTAGACGGCCATCTTCCTGTGTATCGGTGTCTAACATATATAAAAGTTATATATTCGTATTAGGAGCTTAGAGTTCGCTCAGAGCGATATATGCATCGATATTGAAGGTATCGGTGGTATACGTGGCGGTAAACACTTACCTTTAGGTGTGTCACCTACGGTATAGAATAAAAAAATACTAAATATATTTTATCTTTCTATTATACATACCTACATAATATAATTAGTAGGTTCTAGAGCCTGTTTATGGTGACGTTGCGATATTTCTTAGTATATGTAAACACTCCTTAAGCTGTAGAAAAAATATTATTTCGCGAAATTTTATCATAACATTCATTTTGAATAAAATTATGTGCAGAGTACCTACTCAGCATTTTATTAATATAATATACCAGTACAAAAACAAAATTAAAAAAATAACCTACTGTTGGTACATAGGTACCTAGCGCAGTAAGTGTCCTTCAGTTTTTCTTTTACATAAACAAAAAAACTGTGTTTTGACGTATAGATATATTATATTTTTAAATATTATATTATATCTTATTCAAATTAGGTGTCCATCTGTATTTAAACTCTGAATAATAACAAAGTTTTCAGACATAGGTACCTGGTACCTACCTAGTATTTAAATATAAATTATTACGCATTTTAGTTATATTTTTTAGCTATAATATTATGTTAGGTTTGTTCTCACCAATCTAGGAAATACTTTAAAATGTTGTTTATCGACAAATTGAATCTTTTTCCGTAATAAGCTTGTGAATAAACATCTGAAATCAACTTATAAATTTTATTACCATGTGGTTTTGAAGCTTTCCGGGTAATAATGTGTTATTTGTTATAGCATATTTGTATACCTTGTGTTACTTATCTAAATCACTTTACTTTTTTTTTACTTCATATATTTTTTTTATACTAAATAGGCCTACGTTTGACCACATCCCACCTGATGGAAAGTGAAAATGGGGTCGACGATGGATCACGTAAGATGCCTAGAAAGGTACCTATTCACTCGTGCCTTGAAGATTCTGCTCTTCTTGCTCTTCATCGTGGCAAATGCCTTTATTGAGCAAAACAAACTAACAATACTAACTTTACTTATATCTACACTTTGTAGATTTGTCATATCACATTTTTTTTTATGTGGAGAAGTAAGAAGACGAGCAAGACGCTCTCCTGATGTTAAGAGATAACGCTGCCCATAATCAGTACAGTGCTACCCAGAATTTCACAATTATGTGCAATTCTAGGTGCACTGCACCAACGCTTCTTAATCAAGAGTCATAAGATGTTAAGACTCTTTAGCCCAGTAATTTCACATTATCAACACACTAATATTATAAATGCGAAAGTTTGTGAGTGTGTATGTTTGTTACTTCTTCACGCCTAAACGGGTGGACCGATTCAGCTGAAATTTGGTATAGTGCTAGCTTAGACCCTGTAATAACACATAGGCTATATATAGTATAGCGGATAAAACCGCTGGGCATAATTAACCGCAGATAATTTTATATATTTGTTTGTCGAATTTAAAAATAATTTTAATTAGTTGTTAGGCTTTGCTTAATTTATAGTTTTGGCTAATGTCGGTCACATTAAATAGCTAATCTTCCCTGTAAGTTTTGCTAATACCGACATATTTCCTGTAACTAAAATTTTGTTTTCAATAAAATATTATATTAATTTAGCCAAAGTAGGAATTAGACTATGCAATTATATTGTACCTATAGCACGAATTCACTAACTCGTAGTTCAAGATAGAAGGCGCTCATTTATTACGTCTAAAAGAATAGCTTGATCCCTTATCGGCGAATTCGCCCTTTGTAGATAAGGTCCTTGGACCATATTAACTTCCATTGCACGTATTTTCATTCCTGTCAAAACTGCAAAAACATTATATTATCTTCTGAATATATAAAAGGAAAGAGAGACTGATCGACTGGCTGACTGACTGATCTATCAACGCACCGTCCAAACCGCTGAACGGATCGGTTTGAAATTTGGAATACAGGTTTAATGAAGTAGAAACTCCGCTAAGAAGGGTTAAGCCGCGAGCACAAGCTAGTTATGTACATATATAACCTAACCTTGAGGCATCCTAATAATTCCTTCCCCTTCAATAAGTATCATTCAAAATTCAATCGGCTACGTCAATGTTTCATTAATATACATAGGTCAGAATTAGTATGAAATACCTTATATACTCGATTATTTTTATATGATAATTTAATTTTATATTTCGACCAGACCTGAATATTAAATCAATAACATATCAATAATCTGCTTCCTGCTAACATACGAGGATAATGTGTACTAGTACCTATTAGATTTTATCGATATTATACAAAAACAGGTAGGAAATAAAGGTATAAGTAGGTAATATTATATAGATCATAATATTAAGATAAGGATTATTTGATGTTGATTGAGATGAGGAAGCGAAAGAGGTGTGTTAGGATCGTACCAAGTGGAAGGCAGCGTCCCCAACGGGAACCAAGCGAGATTATTTTATTATACCAGCTGCGCCCAGCGGTTTTACCCGCTTTTCTATAGCCTATGTGTTATTCCAGGGTCTAAGCTATCTGTATACAAAATTTCAGCTCAATCGGTCCACCCGTTTAGGCGTGAAAGAGTAACAAACACACATCCAGACATCCATTCTTACAAACTTTCACGTTTTTAATATTAGTAAGATTGAGATGAGGAAGCGAAAGAGGTGTGTCAGGATCGTAACAAGTGGAAGGCTGTGAACCCCAGCGGGAACCAAGCGTGATTATATTATTATATATGTATCATAATATTATCCTACTTAACTTAGACTTTTTTTTTTTTATGTGATGAAGTAGAAGACGAGCAAGACGCTCTCCTGATGTTAAGAGATAACGGCTGCCCATAATCAGTACAGTGTAACCTAGGATTTCACAATGATGTGAAATTCTAGGAGCACTGCACCAACGCTTCTTACTCAAGAGTCATAAGATGACTTACTACTTGTAGCGTCCGTGGCCCAGTGGTCATACCTCCGACTTGTAAGCCGGGACGGTTCAAATCTCAGTGTGGCAAAGATTTTCGCCTGGACGCTACCGTGTTTCGGAAGGCACGTAAAACTGTGGGTCCCGGCTGTTTCCTATACGATATGTAGGAGGCAGTCGTTAGGCCATGTTGCAGGCCTTGTAGGAATCTTGGCGACCTGAAACTGCAACATATAGGTTGGCCACACAACCTATAAATTGTGATTTGACTCTATCAGTGTAAGTAGGGCAACCTGTTCTGTTGGAGTATAAACCCCAAATAAATGCGAAATTATTAATGTGCGTGTGTGTGTTTGTTACCTATTCACGCTAGAACGGCTAAACCTATTTAGCTGAATTGGTAAATAAGCAGTTTGACCCTCATATAACACAAAGGCTACATATTTAACTTTTTTCGGCGCGTTTTGTACCGCTATTTAAGGTGGACGCATATCTATCCGAGCCGACCGCGTCGAACGAAACGAATTTTGAATTGTTTATATATATGAAATCTCATGAAACCCACACACATCCCCGCGTGGATCGTCCGAATCGGAAGAAGATTTCTTATACAACATCTAAAATTCGATTCATTCGGCGCGTTCCGCTCGGTAAGATGTACGACCGCCTTCACTATGATTGAAATGAAATATAGATTGTTACTGTGGTAATCATTTCACAATATTATTTGCCCGCGCCTCTAAATAATATTTTGGCAATTAAGCCATATTAATTTGAACAGTAATTTATAGGTAGGTATTTATAATGGACGCATTAAGTTGCTCTTGGCAATAATTCTAGGAGCAACGAAACTTATTTTTAGACTTACGAGTGTACTTAATTTGAACAATAAATAATTATTTATATGGCCCACAATACCTACGTATCTAAACGTAACAATAATATTATGTGTATAGATTTACAAAATATTGGAATGTTGCGACGGATCTATAAAATGTCTGAAATAAAAGAGGTGTAAAGGGGATTGAGCTTTCACTTCTTTTTTTTTCTTATTTCGAAATGTTCAATCTGAGAGAAAAATATCCCCGATCGTTCCAAGTCAATGTCTCACAAAATTTAAGACTCATCGTAATGTATATATTCCAAATTTGAAGTTCACCAATGTCGTATTTCATAGATAAATTTAAAACATTCAATCAAAGTCTTCCCCAAGCGTACGCTTATGGTGTAACTAGTATGGTAGATACGAGTACGTCCTTCCGTCGACGGGCGTCACCGTCGGTTGGGCAATGTTATGAGAAGGCCGCGGGACCGGTCGCTGCGCCGGCGCAACTTATCGCCCGATCATCTCGACTTAACCTATCGATCTGTAAATAGGATATTGACAGTTATTGACAATACGCACTGCCTCTTTTGACATTTCCTTTGTTTCATTAGGTTAATAGGCTGCGCCTTAAGGTTTGATGTAAGATAATGTTTCTTTTATCCAAACTGACACATGTTATCTATGAATCTTGACTAAGCTACTGAACTTAATGGTCTAAATTATATGAAGATTAAAGAAATCTTGAAATTAACATAATGAAAGGCACTGATGACGTACCTATATGTATAAAATTTTCAAATAATTAAAAGCTATTTTAACTGATTTAAATGCTTGAACATATGTTTACAATTTTTTATAAGAGTACTTTAACTACCAATTAAATGTTCAGCGTTATTTACAAACAAAATTTTATCTTTATCGGTATTAGTGGAGAGTGGGGAGGTTACCACTATGCATATAATATATGCTCATCCAAACTTTCATCAGTAGGATCTTCAATTTGTAAGGTAATTTAAGACTTGCCCAAAAATTCTCGAGATGACCGGCCGGTGAAAGTGGAGAAAGTCGCAAAAAAACTCGACATACAGAATCATACAACGGTGATTTGGCCAAACTCAAAACTGGTTTATTTGAAACATTGATTTATAAAACCCGAGATGTGGCAAAATATACAAACTTAAAGAAGTTTACAACGGTTTAATTTACCCTTGATTCACTTTATTTTACAAATTTTAGAGGACTAATTATTTGATACAAAAACACAACAAATTGTACTTACGTACATAAACTGTTTTATAAGTGCCTACGTTCATTTGGGAAACAATATGGACTAAAATATTGAAAACATTTTATTAAAATGCTAACGTACTTATAAATGTTTAGTGAATGCTAAGTAGGGCTTATCAAAGTCCAAAATATTTTCCAAAATAATCATATTTAATAAACCATATTATAATTGTACCTGTCAACGAAATAAATTATTGTGACCTATATGAAAGCGACCAGCAAATTTAGGAGTAATGGGACTATAATTTATTGTGTCGATTCAAAATACTTATTGGGCATTTAATTATTATTTTCGGTATCAAGTGGCATAACATAATATTTTATTTAATAATTTACTTCTAAGACTCTAGGTCCAGTGATGTAAAGTTGTTGATCCTAATATAAGTAGGGAAGTCACGGAAGGCCGTCAGAGCTTCATGATTACATTTAGCTGCTGACATTGACATTGTTTGAGAGACTGATGGTACGTCGTTGAGAGCGCTTAGTGATTAGTGGTTTTAGAGGAGCGGAGACGTAGGTACTCTGTAGATAAATGGTTTTTGTAGGTTGAATCTACAAGTGTGTTTTAAGACAATTTATAAAATAATGGGACGTATCCAGCTAGTATTTAACATTTCACACAATTAAATAACTCAGGCATAACTCAAAAATGTTATTTTTTAAACAATTTTAAATAAGTAGAGTTAAATTTGTGACTCCAATAACTTTAAAATTAGTTTTAAGTTATACTCAAGTCAGTGTAAAATATGTGTAAATGGTCTCAATAAAGAGTATTTGTACTGTCTAGGAGAAGTCATTAAATTAGTCCTTGATTTTAGAGTGTGGATAGCAAATTAACGTCGGTAATCACTCTAGCGATTGCTTTCTAATCTTGACATGTGGTGAATTAACTCATAAGAAACACAGGTAAAACGTAATTAAAAGAAAACTTACTTTTTCCACTTTTATCCGACAGTTATCTCTTTCCGGCATCAGTTAGATCAATTATTATAAAATGTTGAGCTTGGCCCACTTTTAATTTATCTATTACATAATACATATTTTTTATTTCAATGCGTAAGTATGTATGTGCGTTTGTTACCCCTTGACGTCTGAACGGCTGAACGACTGATATGCAATTTAGTATGTGGATAGCTACAACTCTGCGTTATTATGCAGCTTATTCGATCCTACTGATATTATAAACGAGAAAGTTTTTATGTATGTGTTTGTTGCTCTTTCAAGCAAAAACGGCTGAATTGATTGATATGAAATTTGGTATGTAGCTAGTTTAGATTAGACATTGACTACTTTTATATCCTGATTTTCCCACGGGTTTGAGACGTTCGCGGGTGAAACTGCGGGGCGCAGCGCACCTTGTATAAGTAATAAGCATACACAATAATATAGCGTTATTATATAGGTTGGTCGTAAAATAAGTGATAAATGTTATATTTTCTTTTTCTAACAACGGTTCTGCACATTCACTGTTTAACAATTTAACGGCCTTTATTTTATTTCTACGATAACCTACAAAAACTAAGTATTTGCATATTTTTTACGTTTCAAGTATAATCAGAAACTGTTTTGACATTGAATAAGTGTCCATTTAAGAATTGGCACCTGCAAAGTAGCCATCAAATGTAATATCATACACTTTATTACACAATCTTGACATACATACTGCAATAGAAGCTATCATTTAGGTAGGTTCTCTAATAATATGTTCATCATACACGCAAATAAATCAATATTATGTTAGAAGCAGTCGTAACTAGTCTTACTATTTTACTAATATTATGAACGTGAAAAGTTGTAAGAATGTAGTATGAATGTCTGGATATCTGGATGTATGTTTGTTACTCTTTCATGCCTAAACGGGTGGACCGATTGAGATGAAATTTCTTATAGAGATAGCTTAGACCCTGGAATAACACATAGGTTATACGAGTAGAACAGCGGGTAAAAGCGCTGGGCGCAGCAAGTAAAGTAAAGTAAATTTTTATTGACATAAAATTACATGTACATATTTTAGCGACTCATTTAAAATATGACAAATCTATTAAAACAATAATCAAAAATCTTTCATAACATACGTGTATATTATACTTATATGAAAAAAAAGTTAGTTTTTAAGAAAAAAAATGTTTTCAGCGTCAATATCTAGTCAGGTCATAAATTCTGTCACATGTTTAATATAAAATTATTAGAACAAGTTTATTTATTATGTAACCATTTATATACCAAAATGAACTTAACAAAACTTAGATTCTTATGACAATAAAGTTTATTCAAAATGACCTCCGTGATTTTGAATACAGGCCTTCAATCTGCGCGGCCAGTCGTCTATCGCAGCACGAACGAGGTCCATGTCAATATCGGCTGCTGCCTTAATCAAGGATGTCTTGAGTGACTCCAAATTGGGATGAGGCTTTGAGCACGCCTTTTCCTCCAAGTGTTGCCATATCTTGTAAGCTAACGGACTCAAATCTGGACTGGAGGAGGGCCAGTCTTCGTGCCGGATGAAGTCGATTTCACGCGCCGCCAGCCAGTCTTGTGTGCTCTTCGCTCTATGAGCTGGCGCCGAATCTTGTTGGAATACCCAGTGCCTGTTATTGAACATGGTATGAGAAACAGGTTCCACAAGGTTCGTCAGGACTGTATTTTGATATACAACTGCATTCGTTTTTACACCTTTCTCACAAAAATGTACCTCTGTTAAGCCCCAATAAGAAACTCCCAACCATACCATGAGCGAGGATGGAAAATGACCTTGTTGGACACGCGGAATACGGTTGCTCGCTTCTTCACTACTGTGTGCGTACACCTTATCATTTTGTTTGTTGTAGCTCTCTTCTACGGTAAAAATTTTTTCATCCGAAAAAAGAATTTCTCGATATTTTTTTCTCGCGTACCGCTTCAACAAAGCGCGGCATCTCTTCAGTCTCAGGTCCATTAGACGAGCATTTAAACGATGTCCTGTTTTTCTTCGATATGCCCGAAGCCCTAAGTCTTCATTTAACACCCTTTTCACCGTGGTTCTGCTTAACCCCATCTGAAGGGCCAACAGTTGCTGCTTACGTTTGGGATTTCTTTGAATTCGCGCCTTCACAGCTTTTATCACTGCTGGAGTCCTAACAGACCGAGGGCGACCACTTCTTGACCTGTCATCTACACTAGAGTCTTCATTGTATCGTTTGATGGTACGATAAACGAATCTTTTGGTTATATTCAAATTTTTCAGTATGTCAAAAATTTGAATTGGCGCGTAACCGCAACGATGCAACGCAATAACTGCAACACGGTCTTCTTTAAGCGTCCACTCCATATTTAAAAATGAGTAAAATTCTAAAAAGTATACATTTTTATTTTCATGAACAATTCGAAATTCGAATTCAATAAACTTTTTTGTGGCCAGCATTCTAAAAGAAAAGTTTTTACTGTGTGACAATACTTATGACCTGACTAGGTAGATAGTAGTGGTGATGGAAGTAGAGTGGTGGTGATAGTGACCACTACTTGATCATCACCACCTCTACTTTCTCTACCACCATCACCCATCATCACCACTATAGCACTGCACAACACAACAGTAATATTATTTTACACTTGACGTTTTTTAAGCTCATTACATCAACTAAGGGTGATCAGTAACAGACTTCTTTGCGCTAAAAAAAGCATTCATTGCCATATTATGTACATAGTTTGAGTAAAAGTAATTTTATGTATTCTAATAAATTACCAACTCTATATTAATAATACTGAATACATTCAACTAATCAAATCAATCAAATCAAATCAAATGTATTTATTTGTAAGAGTATTGTATACAAACAGTTGGAATATAAATAAACGAATCAAATACTCTACCAGAGCACTGGTGCACAAATATTAAAATATAACAATTGGAAAGAACAATTTACATTAATCCTACAATAATTACACACATTATTAATACACACATACATTATTAATACATTAAAAGGTAAAATTAAGATTAAAAATTAAAATATAAACAAGATGTCAACAATAAATGGTAATATACATATATATAATATTTCAAATATAAAAATATGAGTCTGTCTGTTACGTTTTCACGCTTAAAGTACTAAAATGATTTAAATGAAATTTGGAATAGAGATAGTTTAAGTTACGAGAAAATGCAAAGCATAGTTTTTATTCTTTTTTATCCTGCAGGATAAAAACCGTTTTATTGCAGGTAAAACTGCGATAAGTCACTGTACTAAATTTTACAAGTAAATAAGCTATAAAAATAAATGAAATCACGTACTCTACTCATAAAAACTTATAATATTTGAGTAATGATTTTTCATACTAAAAATAGTTTTTGTGTTAATGAGATTTTATTAAGTATAGGTATGCTTAATTACCTAATATTTACTTTTAGATAAATTTTTAGTAAAATCAATATATTATGTTAATCCCCTAAGCCACAATTCTATTTATTTTAGGTACACTTATTTACCTACGAAAATGGAGAAAATATTGGCTTTGTCTTGTTTATTCGTTCTTACATAAAGATAATAAATAATTTTAGACGAAAATAGCGAAAGCAAACTAATTCTCAACATTTACATACACGAATGTGGTATTAGGCTTTTTGCATATAAAAACACCCAATATAATAATATTATGAAAGAAGAATTTGATTGCGAGTTGATATTGACCTCAAATAAAATAGGATTAGTATCGTACTGCTCCCACACTACAACCTTATAGTTTCTATCCCTTGCTACAACATTACCATACTTTGAATAGAATAATAATAGTTTGACGCAATCCAACAACATACACAAGAATTTAAGTGTGCATTAAAACGTGGGCCTATTTGTGCCTCATTTATCCTCAGCAAACTAAGTCCATCACTTTTCTTTCTTTTAAATAATATTTCTTTTAAGCCAAAACTTGAGAACGTGAATAACTATTGATGACATTAGTAAAGGCAATGTGCATCTATCCGTGGCCTCCTATTTGCATGTTCGACAATTTGTTTAGCTGACGTCTGTAGCCTTCGTTATATTTATTATTCAAGCCAAATATAATGACTTGCACCAAGAATTTTAAAGTCAAGGATCCTGCGGCGCGAACACCAAACTGAAGCAAGAAAAATGTCGTCACGGTTGTTTGCCATCTCACATACCTTATACAAATTAACAAGTAATATAAAAACAAGAAGAGGGTGAAATTTCAATTACTAAATTTGACCCAAGAAAACAAACAGAGTAAGCTAAATAAAACCGTTTAATAAAAAACACTTTTTATAAACAAGCTTTTATTGTTATTATTACCATACAGCACCAAAGTAAGTAAGTAAGTCAAGACGATTCAAATGAGCCAAACTCGATGGGATTGCGTTGTTTAATCACAGAGTTCCTATGGCTATCTTCCAGCTTCATCATCAGATCAGCTTGATGCCATAATATTATTGCATTGATTTATACACGCGTGCAAAATTTCAAATCAATCGGATACCGGGAAGTGGGTCAAATTACTTGAAAGATTTGATTACAGACAGACAGGTAAATAAAAGCTTGTAAAAACAAAATACTATCGTCAACCTACGTATTCAGTATGAGTAAGTGAGATGGCAAACAACAGTGACGTCATTTTTCTTGCTTCAGTTTGGCGTTCACGTTGGGGCCTCCATTGAATATAAACTTTTTGACTTGCACGAAATTATTTATAGTTTTATAATGACCTAAACATGTTCTTGAGACATGTCCTGAACTTTGAAATAAATAGCTTTGAGACAGTCAATATTTATTTATTATTCAATAGGTACCTATTTACCATCTGTGCGAATCTTAAATAGGTTTTTGACTTTAATTTAAATATAAATATACCTACTTTGAATTTTGCACTTGCAGTCTTCCAAATTTTATTCCTTTTAGCTCAGTCCTCTGAATTAGATTTTATTTTGTTCAATAATATTATAACTGCATTGCCATGTATGAACCAATATGAAAATTACTTTTTTAAAAAATCAACATTAAAGGTTCTGCTTTTTTAATATATTATATCAAATTTTGATTAAATTTCTTATTTAAAAAGTATATTTATTGCATAGCTGACTATTATAAAGGCTTCATTATATTAAACTGTAACAAATTATTATTTTAATAATATATCGTTATCAGTGTCCCATCATTTTGGCCGTCACGCACCGCGACACGATGTTGTCATAATAATTGTATTGTTACCAGAAATACAGCGAAATTAGTAGGTATTTCACTCGTTCCTCATGCCGATTCTGTACCAAAGCAACTTGAGAGCGTAGCAATACAAGTCGCTGCCAGCTTTAGAACTTAATAAAACAACAGCCTCTTGTAGGTTATAAAAATAATCTTTATTTTTTAACCAGGGAGGGATTATCCCGGCTTCTAGATTTACTCTGCTACCATTCACGGCTGAATATATGCTTAACATCACGCGAATCAAACAAAGGTTAACCATTAACGAATTAAAAAAAAACTAAAGTCCGGTTAGGTATTAGGTGTACTTCTTCTTCTTCTTTTCGAGTCGATTATTTATATATTATTATTTATATATATTATTTATTATATTAGGTGTACTAAGATATGCGATATATACCTGAATAAGTTCATATAAGAAAATGTTTTGCATTTTATTTCGTAACGAAAATGTAGATTACCAAGGTTTTATTCTAAATTTAAATTTAACCGCGACTGGAAGGCGACGAGTCGCTTTGCCATGAATTCAGTCATGAATAACCCCCTGTTCTCTATTCGTCACACTTTGTGCCTTCGGTTTCTATTTTTACCTGTAATTTTATTATAATATTATCTAGTTTATATTAGTTTGGAGTTGCTCTTCGTGCACCAGTGATTTTATTTGTCCAGAAACATGGAATAATTAGATCCATATCCCATCTGCTTTAAGCTATAGGGTGGAAGATGGGAATTATAATTATATACTTATTACGAAAAGGGCAAACGATACAATACATTTTATATCATTGCCCCCTTTATAATGTTTGAAATTCTTATCTGGCTGTAAACGCCATGTTCTATAACCATGAGTGCACTGGAGTGGTGAACGCCACTTGTTAGAAGCACTCGTCACCCCGGGGATGAAATTGATTATTAAACGTAGCAAATGGGAATTAAGCATGTTTTCTTAATTAAGATGCTTTTTTAGATCATTCGGAATGGAACTGCCTAAATGCAACACACTCTTGAAGCTTACACACTTAATAATGCATACATATTTTAAATTGGTAAGAACAAGAACACACCCCAAATTTTGTTGAATAAAGTTAAATGGCTATATTTATTAGGCATTCTGAAATCTCAATCGGTCATTGAGAATATAGTATTTAGACATTTAATTAGGCCTTATGAATGAAACACTAAAGTCTTAAAATGCATAATATGTAAACAACATTGCACAAACAAACGCATTTAGCATATTCGGAAAACACTACAATATAAATACCTAATTTCTTGAATGAAATTATGCACCAACATTCAACATTGATGCATTTCTAATTAAATGTATGCTAATTAATACTAATTTCTATTATGTCATGTTATTTATTACATTTTAATGTGAACGAATAATACTGGAATGTGTTTGTTGGAAAATAAAATATGTACCTATATTAAAAGTACCTTTTTCCGTGGGTAGATTTCCTTTGCAGGAGGTCGTCTAGGTAGGTAATTACAGGGCTAAAGAGTCTTAACATCTCATGCCTCTTGAGTAAGAAGCGTTGGTGCAGTGCACTTAGAATTTCACATCATTGTGAAATCCTAGGTGGCATTGGATAGGGCAACGTTATCTCTTAACATCAAGAGAGCGTCTCGCTCATCTTCTTACTTCTGCTTCGCATAAAATAAGCAATCCACTTAACACAAGCAAGGCATAATACTCGTACTTACACACATCATTATAAAGGCGTGTTCCGACTTTCGATGAACCGCGCTCTATACGTGCCTGCACATTTAGAGTTTTACCCGCACATTTTTTTTTAATATACAGACTCGTTGCAGATTTCGGCTATAGTGACTCTATGTAATTTTATCGGGATATAAGATAAGCTCGATTGCATTGTGAGGTTACTTTCATGACTCGTAAGAGACTCTACATATCCTTTTTAGCAGCAATCCAATCTTAGCAATTTTCTGAATTAAATCTCTTGCCATTTTAATATTTCGACCGGGATTGAAATCTTGTGCGTGTTTACATTCGACAAATGAATTTCAGCTGTAGCGCGGGTTAAATGCACGTAACGTGGTTCATTCCATGTTCATTTCGGACATGTTTCGTCTTAACGCGCCCTTATTACGATGCAATATGATATAAATTGTTTGTATACAAGTTATTAGGCTTACTACGAAGAACGGAAATACTTCCATTCTATACTGTAGAAACTACCTACTGATAAATTTTGTTTTTTTATTACATTAGACTTTAATTAAAATACTCAAATCATAGGTAATAATTATATTATTATTATAGCTCTTATATACTGTTAAAGATTATATATTTAATTGATAGTTTCCTTTGTAATATTTCAATTTGTGTATGATGTTATGTTATGGTGCGCAATTAAACATAATTTCTAAAGTACTTATATATACCCAATAAATAAATAATTATGGGTAATATTATATATAATAATAAATATTTATTTTTATGACTGTTATTACGACTATTTGCTATATGTACAAAAATACTAGGTATAAAATCCTTGTAAGTAATACTATAACAAATATGAAAAAATAATGCATGTATGAATGTCAAAATTCTCTTACAGAGTGCCATTATCATCATTCTGCCTCTGCCGTTAGCTTACCACAGCTAGGCTTTGGCTAGTCAATATCGAACATTTTTTTTATTAACCTCTTTGTTTTAAGCTGAATGTGAGAAG